>JAPZDY010000012.1:5884431-5900038 GCA_029783645.1 Ctenochaetus hawaiiensis
GTTTGCAAAGGAATCAAAATTGCAGCACGGTCTTATCGCCACACAAAACCACTACGATTGGTTAGAAAAATGCAAGAAAGTCAGAGCTTTGTTTTTCTCTCTATTGCAATATGATTATGGGTACAGCGCTGCAGACACGGGGCTAGCTATGTGAGACTACCTGGTCGCTAACTGTGTCTGTCTTTAGCTTGATGGTGAGAAGGTGGCGTGCTGTATAAACATTGTTTATTTATGGAACTTCTTATCTGAAAACAGCTGCGTGTTGCTGCCGAAAAAGACACGAAAAAGAGAGCATTAAGAACGAAATAAACACTGAAGTAGAAAGAAAGCTGAACAATGAGCTGACACACGTTAAGAAAACTCCATAAAGCAATTTGGGTGATGGTTCTCTGTAGCTTTTTATATGGTTCTCACATTGTCACTATGAAAATACATCTGTGTCACTTTATACATGAAGAGAACAAATTAAGTGAAACACAAAGTGATTTACTGTTATTATAAGGCCAAGGCAATAGCCAAAGTGCCACTTTCACTAACCTAATTGACTGATCTTCCAAAGTTAGTTGCGTAATTGTTGTGCGTTATTCTTCAGTCTTACTTTCAATAGGCTGTGCAGTCCAAACCACCAGCTGGCTCAAACCACACAATGAAACAAGCTGTCTATTCATGTTGTCAGGCTGTCAGCGTATGTTGCTGGAGGTGGCTGCTAGCCAGCTCGTCAAGGGGAGTACTGCATTCAGCTCAAACAAGGTTTAAATAAATTATTGTGTAATAACCTAATGCTTTTAAACACTAATGTTTGCAGTATTTTAGATATGTATTTCTTTAGGTGGGGGAACCAAGTTGTTGGCATTAACAGCTATTAACTCAAGAGTGAAAGGATTTAAAACAAAGTTTAATTGAGCAAAAATTTACGTCTGATAAGAGTAGAAGCCCTAACCTTCAGCGCCAAAGATGTTTTTATATTAAACTAATTATAACAAAACAAAGATTATACATTCTATCCCTTGATTAAATTTCCAAATAAGGATAATAATTGCTTTGTGGAGCAGACAGACATGCAGAGGAGGGAGGGATGGGGGCTGCAGCAAGGTCCTTGAAAGCGCATATCTAATCAGAGACGCTCTGACACGAGTGCAAGGCCAATGTTACCGGCAGCACCTGCATCAGTCCGGGAGGGGTGAGGTGCTGGTGATAATTTTTAAGTGCTGCTGCTATTTAAAGTTGTATTTATAAAATTATAGCTTCTTAAGTGGTCATTACCTAATCAAGGATTACGTGTTAGGTAACAGTTTTTTCTGCAAAGTCATTCTTGAACTGTTTTTCACGTGGCATCGCTCAGACCTCTTTGTGTTTGTGCAAGTTTGTGTGTGTGGGAACTACAAGCAGGGTATTGGGAAGGGGATAAAGAGCCAAGATGGCAGGTTCATGTTAGCCCAGTGTGCAACAGACCACATATTCACCGCCTCCCTCTCGATCTGCAGGCACTCAAACAGCCACTCAAGAGGCAGGCAGTAGCTCCTGACTTGAGCTCCAGGCAGCAGGACACGTGCTGGTGGAGGCAAATCTGTGCTTTTCTTATTTTTTTATTTTCAATACAAACGGTAAACATCCCTCAACTTCTAAAATATGAGAATTTAGTGGCTTTTTTAAAACTTTATGTCACTTTAAATTGAACATGTAAGAGCTTTGAACTGTCAGTCAGATGAAACCAGACATTTGGAGAAGTGACCCTACACTCTGGAAACTGTGATAGACTTTCCCCATTACGTATAGACCAAATGATTAATTGTATGGGCTAGAAAATATTTTGCTGATTAATTTATTATTAACTGAAATTATTGCCGGTTGAAGCAGTGGGCAATTTTTTATAGTCATTTTAAGAAGTAAAAACTAGTTTGTTGAAAAAAACACACATACAAAAAAGGGTTTATGATGTGACTTTCATTGTGCAATCATCAATGATTTCACAAGTTTCATAAAAATGTCTCAAAGTGAAAAATTCCCTTTTGAACACTTGCAGCCCACTTCTTTTTCTCTGTATGACTGAAGAACAAATGAGAGAACTCATGTCTTTAACCAGAAACCCTCTTCAATCAACTTCAAGCCCATTTTGACTTTTTCACTCTAACTCAGTATCTTAAATCAATGTGTCCCGTCTTGTCTCACTGTTATAGACTGTTCAAACTGTTCAAAGCTGCTCTCATTTACAAAGAGAGCTTCATATCAATTTCCAGCACAGCTTTGACACTGTGCTGATAGTAAATGAGGAGTTCAAATAGAAATCAGGCTGCCATCTCAGAGAGAATACCACAAATGGCTGTGACTGCAGATCTCTATGACCGTCAAGTGTCCAGCACACCCATTACTCCGCATGTGTAAAAGGTAAACAAAGAGAGCAGGCGGAGCTTTGGCCTGTCTGGCGACACACCTGTGACCTGTGAACACATAATTGTGTAGCGACTGGGTGTGTTCATACCACAGAAAACTAGCCAGAGTAATTTACAGACCAGGAAATTAGATTCTTTGGCATACCTGTCTGTAAATAAACCTACTGTAGATAAAGTCCAGAGAGGGGAAAGAAAACATGTTTTATTACTTTGCACTGTCATGGGGATCAGTGACTGTCTGCCTCCTTCATTTAATTTCCTTGTCTGGCTTTTCCCAGCCTGCTGTGAGTCAGAGGAGGTCCATTTTTGGTCATGGACACACTCTTTTACACAGGAATCGCTGAGAGTCTGTTAATACAGATGTCCTTCAGCCTGAACGTAGCTATTATTATCTCTTTCCTTAACTCACCCCCCCCTCACTTTGTGTCCTCCTCTCTAATCCAACAAGTGTGTGAACTGCCAGCACTGTGATTACACTGGCAGACCGAATGATCTACTGAATGAGTTATAGCATTGATATATTACAGAACTGAAAAATGTTTCTTCTATTGGCCCTGAAAAAATTATCTTTTAAAATTTGTTTGGATGCATGACATGTTTGCAGACTTATAACTCACCTTTTGTGGGGCATTGATGACACCGGTGTTGTAGCCAAACTGCAGGGAGCCGATCACAGCTGATCCAACACTCATCATCAATGGGAACGTTATTTGCTGCAAAACAACAAAGAGTAAAGAGAGAGTTGTCAGTGGAGAGACCAGTTTGACCAGTTATTAACCAGTGGACAAATGGATTCACTAGAACAGGTGCAAACAGAATGACTAACAACGGTATTATGTATCTGTTTGGACGACAAAATTTAGTCGACCAGAAACTCTCACACATATCAGTTTACATAATACAATTAAATCAGCCCGTCACTGACATTATTTTACCTGCAGTTTAGCTTTAGCCAATGTGAAAATATTAGACTTTACAAAATGTTCAGGTTAGTCAGCCTCTAATTTTATCTCAGCACATATTCATAACAAGTATAAGGAGCAAACTGTTAAAAATATCCTAAAATATCTAAAACATGCTTGGTTTCAGGCTACATTATGCAACACAGTGAAATTGGATTGCCGATAAAAGATGTCTTATGACACAAAAAGGGAATGATATCAAGACAAACTGGGCAGAGGTGCAGAAATGTGTCTTCATACTCTCACTGGATGCATCCAACAATCAGCACTCAGACAAACAAATGTTCCCAGAGGCATTATATGTAGACAATGAAAAACTCTGGCACTCTGGCCTTTGAGGGGTCCAGGTTTTACTTAGCAGAGCTGTTCATATAACTAAATAAACCTGCTTCTTGGAACAGGTTTCAGGTTTAAATGTCATTGTCTGTGCTCATGTTCCTGTTATTACAGAACTTACTTGTTGCTTAATCTCAGCAGAGCCTGGCGGATAAATTGAGATTTTTCCCATACCAAAAAGTTAATAAACCAGAGGGGACCATGTCGCTGTCTGTGTCCTGCTCTCAGACAGACAAAAAACAGCCTCAGGTCACAACAAACTTCTTTGCTGTGCTCTTTACTTCAACTGTACCTCTAACAATTTTGTATGTATCATTATGGAAGAAGAACAGCTCAAAAACAACCTGAAAACAACAGCAAAGATGCTATTTTCCGCATGTACATCGGATTATATTTATGGCAATAGAAACAGCAGAGGAGTGGCACACTGTTTCCACCTTTTATATCAGCATCAGTCATCATGTCTGGATGAATGATGTTTTGACTTAGGCCTCGTGATGCATACCAATCCTTTGCCAACATGATTTACACCAGATAGGTTCCTTATATTATGGCAACAAACAAACTGACTTTAAGAGGTTTGGTGTCACTTGAAAACCTCTCTGCACAATTAAATGCAAACAGAGAGAGCTGAAATGAATCCTGATCCTCAAGGACATAAAATTACCGGACAAACAGTCGATAGTGACCCTGGCAGGATGTTCTTCTTAGCAAAACATTTATCAATCTGCACATCTTTTCTGGGGCATCTAGGGGGCAGCAGAACCTGTTACCCCACCACTTACATCAGCTTAGAGTTGATATGTTAAACTTAACTTGGTTGCAAACATTAAATTTAGTAATTTTACAAGCAGCAAATAAAAAGTGATATTGCCATAAATTTGGAGTTATATTTCTGACCACCTTTCAATTCTCTTCCCAACTCCTGAGGGAAATATCATGGTCTTTAGCTGCTGAATGCCTAAATATTCAGTGGCTAGCTGCTTACTATCTTTGGTTTGGTGCTAGGCAGGTATAGTGCAGTGGGTTTATCAGTCTGCTGCATCTGGAAAACATGCTGTGAGAGCTTTGAGCGTTAACCAAAATAGAAAAATTGCAGGCCATGAAGCCAAAACAAAGACCTGACATATGCTTAAAATGCTCCGAAAAGCTGATGGAAAAATTTTTTGTTTGTTCATCACTACAAAGCCACTGCTTTCATACACAATTTCACAGTCATGTGCTCCATTGTTAATTAAAAAATAATATGCTTTAATTTTGGCAAAATTAAAAGTGATTTTAGCCATCTTGTGTTAATTAACTTTTTTAATACTACAACCCCGGATTCAAACCTTGAGGCTGAATCTCTGGAATTTTTCATTTTAGCTAGAGAAGATAAACACAAGGGCCGACCCCACCAGGTTTCATAAAGAGAGCTTTTCTTACAAATTATTTGAAAGGATAGTACATGCTCCTTTCTAATATCACAAAAGTGCTGCAGGCTACTTTAAAATTGCAGTGTTTCTGGCCACAGAGGCGGTGTGGCTAACACAAGTCTAAAACTTTTTTTATGACAGCCAGAATTTTCCTCCTGCAACATGAAGAGCAAAGAGAGAACAGAAAATTCTGTGTGTTGTTGGAGGCAGTCACTCCAGCATGACTTAAGACATATGAAGACCCGCCTACATTTCTGAGCCAATGGGAACTCATACTTATGAGGGTCATCAAGTCCGTGACAGGAGTGTTTAGGCCCAGAATATAAACAGACAGTTTTCCGCGTTGTGGGCTGGGCTCTTAAAGGGGCCACGTTGCCAATGAGGAGAGCAGCCAGTACAGAAATGTCATTTTGTAAAGAAACAGAAATGAACAAGAGGTGAAACAAGGTCCCAGTGAACTACCAGCTGCTTTTTAATATAAACAGACAAATCCTGTCTGCTCCCTCTGGGAAAAGTCATCACTGGAGACTATTTAAACCTTGCTACCTCTGGGGAATAGCTGTTGTTATTATTTGCTCCCTTCGAAGTGAATGTTTGCATCCGGCTGCAAACTGCTGTCAAAAGTGTAGACTTCTGTGTACACAAATGTAATCAAACACTCCTCTGTGGCATCTTTACCTTTTACCTACATCCAAGGAGACCCCCCTCAGCCTGGCCTCAGCACAAACATACTGTGTGTATAGGCCAATGATGTTTAGTCCAGCATACAGTCATAACCATGTCTTGAAACTCTCTAAAATACCTTCTGAAATATAATTAAGATAAAGGCTTTCATCAAAATCAGTGAGAAAAGCAGATGTTTTTTAAATGTTTCCTTAACACACCTTTGTGAGCCAGAGAAGGTAAGTTTGATACAGTTCCTTGTATGCATTAACTAGAAGTAGCAGCATAATGTTTCCAGTAACTTCCTTACTGAGGAAACAATGAAGTCACACCCAAAACAAATATTTCATGATCATAGTCTTGAAGTCACCACTGGTGACCGGCAATCCTTGTTCGGCTTGGTTTTACCATTAGTTATCTTCCAGTTTCAGCGTTCGATTTTGTTTACATTTCCAAATAGAGTTTCTATATTTGTTTACTTTCACATGATGGCTAAACTAGCCATTCACAAAAGGCCTGACATCACACTGCTTATCACACTAATCCACAAGTAGCCTTAAATCTGATTAGAGGGATTATATTTTGAAAGCTGATGAAAAATAATGCAAAATAACAATTACAAATTCACAAAACAGTTCCCAACAAGGGGGATATTTCTAAACAACATAGGTGTAAGTAAGTGTTCCAAGAAATAATGGAAGTTTTCAGTAATAGCTCATAAGGTTTTGGGCTTTTTGATACTTTCAATTACTAAGCTGCCAAAACTCAAGAGGATTTGATGGGTAGTTTGTGCTATTTTCTCACCTTTCTTCTGAAAACTAAATTTTCCTCTTTTAAGACTAAATCAATGCACAGTGGTGCTGCTGACACATTTTTCCAATTGAATACTTATGTGGTTGTTTCAACAGTTGGTTGCATCAAGATCAAGGGACACATGAGGGCAACAACCCGTTTCTCCTCCCATGCCTTTTCTTGATTTACATGCTGGAGCCATTAAAACATCCATGCAAATGTTTCCTATTTGCATGTGGAAAGCAAAAGAAAAATGCGGGTCAGAGTCATTGCTTCTGTATACAATCAGCACTATTGATAGGTGCATTGTAGGGTTGTTCATATCAGTATCGGAAAGTAAAAACTGGTATTGGAACATCTCTACTGCTTTGGTTGCTTGGCACCACAGACTCTCTGCTCTTATTGGGTAAACAATGACAGCAGCCAACAAGGCTGAAAGAGAGCACACTAACTTTGCACATGATATAGGTGCATTAACAGAACGGAAAACTTACAACTGTGCAAACATTTAAGTGAACTCACTGGCTCACACTCTACAATACTGTTCCTTTTCAGCACTTTAATTGGATAAGTAACAATGAAGTATTTGAAAGAAATGAGGTAGAGGAGCAGTTTTATCCAAATTAGGACATGTGCAGCTACAGCTGCTAATATAAATCATCATTCCACTATTTCTTTATCTAAAAACCTCTTTAAACATAAAGCTGTTTTATTAAATTTAACAACCACAATCAGTGGCCCTAAATTTTCTTTTGCTGTCCTTAAAAGTACACATTTATGATATTTTTAATGTGACTCTTCTATCAATAAAATATCTCCACTGAAGCATGAGCACACAGACACAGACACCAGGAAACACTAATTTAAGCCGTGACACACAAAGTCAGCTGACAGAGGGTTTTGTTGACGTAGATCATGACGGTAATGCACCAAACCTTTCACGAAATGAAAGAGCCACAACAAAGAATGCTAACAGGAAATCTAAAGTGCTGCAAATGAAACTTTTAAGTAAAAGAAGCATGTAACCTACATTTAAACGTCAACATAACCAATTTTACATGGCTGGACTGTGCATAGTCAATGTGTCAAATTAAGGTCAAATTGTTATCCAAGTCAGTGGCAGTGTTTATAAAGTGAATTTCTGAATATTGATTTTTTTTCACAGTGGTGCTCTGGAATTGTTTGTTGTTAAAGTGTACTGAAGTTTAATAGAACATGATATGGTTAAGCTACGTTTGGGTCACAAAACCTAATAAATGCAGTTGCAAGAGAGACTAATACTATCCATTCATGTCTTATAATGTTTGATTTAAAAAAAAATGATGTGATGAAGCAAAGTAATGGTTCATAGAAGAGTTTTTAACTATTGAGTGCATTTTAAAGATCATACAAGGTGAAAAGATATTCTCACATCACACATTAATTTTCTCACGCAGTGAAAATAAAATTAGGTTTAATCGTGGTATGAAAAGAGGAAACAGGCGACACGCAGACAGACAACAGACTTGCAGATGCACCAGCCTATCTCTCTTTACTCTGCACCATACAGGCATGACTGACAGTGCGTTACTATTGCGGGACCTTTTCTGTCACTCTTAAACAGCCTTGTAAACCCCAGTAATGGGTCATTAGGTTAGCATGGCTATGTAAAGTCCTGAATGTAATGTATGTACTGTATGTATAAAAGTATCACATTGCATGAGTCTCACCGCCAGTGCATGAGAGTTGACACTCTTTGACAGGGTGAGAGACAAGCAACACACACAGCACACAGGCTGCAGAGAAGCACCTTTCTGCAGATCGTCACACAAGGCAATCATCCTTTTCACTTTATTGCTGAGCAACCAGGAGCACATACAAAGCTTTACATTATAAATTCATGAGGTTACCAGTTCAATGTCTAACTGGCCAAATCAGGCGTTGCTGCGATCACTGCATGTTTATGTGGCAGTATGGGAGTGTACGTCCATTTGTAAATACACATTTTCTTCTTTGTATCGCTCACAGCAGGGTTGTTCAGGTCTGCTCGTTGAGAAAAGGCAGTCAGCTGACTGGTCACAGCATTGTGATGCTGGGTTGTCATTCTTCAAAAGTTGAGTCTGCTTCAATTTACCACAGCAGGACAGTACGTTTGTTTTTTTTTTTTCAGATATCCCTGCGGGTTCTACCTAATCAACTTGCGATTCTGCTGCAATGCCAAATTTGTTCTGCATGGGGCATCCATCTGTCAAAAATTACGTTAATGCTCATGCAAAAATTAGCAGCATGTCCCCCCTCCACCTCCCGAGAGCATGATTCAGGACTAGTGACGCATTCTTATTTTGAAAGAAGATCATCCACTGGGAAAACACCAGCAGTGGGCTGTGCAACCAGTGGTGCACCTTCATCACTGCAACTCAACTACTCATTTCCGGACAACTGCAAATGTAGTGTTGGTCCTGCCGTTTAACAGCTTCAGAAATCTTGTGATGCTTTTTACGGTAATACCACTTAATTGTGACTCATCACAGCCAGACTAACCAAGGATTTCCTCTGAATCAGGTCAGACAGTGTTTAAAAAAAGCAGAAGCAGTAATTTGGGTCAGTTCAGCTCCTTTTTGCCAGAGTGTGCCAGTTCCTGCTACCATCACGTCCCTCCAAACATCACCTGCACAGTCTCAGCTTACACAGCTGTGTGGAATTCAATATGAGCCTAGTCCTCATCTCAACTCCTTTTAGATCTGTTCAGTTTTGCAGCCTCCTCACCTGATCTGTGCTGTGGGTACAGTTTACAAATAGTTAGTGTTTGATTTATTGTTTTTTGGTGTACCAAAAATGAAAGTGATTTTTTTTTTTATTTGAACAGTTCAGACTGCAGGACACTGCTGTATGCATGGAATATATAAAATATTTTGGATCGTCTTATTTTTGTTAATACTGATTACATTTTGCCAGATACTTAACATTTTTTTCCCAGTGGGTGCAATGTTATTAATAAAGAAATTTTCTACTTCCTTAACAAGTTGCCTTAGCTCTGTTATTGCTGTTGCTTCCGTGTGTGTATTATTTATAAAGAGGTCTCTAAATTAGGTTAGTAGAAAGTAGAAAAACAAAGTTAAATTAACATATTAAGAAGAGCAAAGGCGCTGTGTTTCCATGAAGTCTCGGGTTTAAACACCTGTACTATAATTCATTCAGGTGCATGTGCAGTTAAGGCCTTCTTTTAAGAGGAGAGAAAAGCTCCTGGTACTCCTGCTTATTATTAACCTTTATTTAAGCATTGTGGAACAAAGAGAAACATTGAGAGAAGTTTATCAGGTGGCCTTAGAGAGGTCATCTTTGTCAAAGGTGCCTATTTATATATGTGTGTGTTTCAAAGACTGTTAGTAAACACAATAGGGAGTGTTTCAACACCCTCTCTATCAGAGCAGGTGATACTACAGTGAGATGAGATAAAACCTATTATTTACAGTTAGACTCTTAATTGGGAACATTAGTGTGGCTAATACAAACAACAAGACTCTTACATAACAGAGATAAAAGATTGGATTTACAATAGTGTTTCAATTACTGTAATAACAAGCACGTTTTAATACCATTGTAAAAGCAAATATCTTCTACATCATTATCAATAACTTAAACGATTACACCAGTTAAATCATGGGTAAAACTTCTTTAAACATCACCCCTCAGAAAGTGGTTTACATATCAACAAAGTATATTCCCAGTAAATCCAAAATATCTTGCATCTGAGCAGTCTACATAATCTCTCAATACTGTATTCAGAGTCTGTCAAGTGTTAAGTTCAAGTCATATTATGCAACTACAGTCCAAGAACACAATGTACTGTTCAAACTGATTCTGCAGTCAACGTTAAGAAATGTATGTGCAATAGTCAATAGAGGTGAAACCAAACTTTTAGGGGTTCTAACAAATACATATCCAAATTTTGTCCGTTCAGAACCCTTCATTAATGATATATCCAACCATATCCTCCCTTTGTGCATCAATCAGACTGAGGATTGTGCACAAAACCCTCCAGTTTCTCAAGAAAGTGAATTAAACATGCACTCTAGCTTTCTTGTTCATCTCAATTAATACCCTCCTAGATCTCTAAATCCCAACTTTTGCAGCAGAGCCTCATTAAGCCTCATTAGAACACAGCTGACAGTTACATTGTAAGACATACTGAAGGGAGCTGGTCATGCAGGCGAAAGTAAATATACTGGACTGTCTTAAGGAAAGAAGGAGTTGGCAGATGGCTAAAAGGAAGTGGATGGAGAGGAATTAAGCCTTTGCAATTAAGTCTGTACAATCTGAGGCAGGTTGTTGGCTCTGGACTCCCAATCAAAATACCTGTGCTGTCAAGTCTGTCAGAAATAAGATGTTTTTGGGGCTGTTTTGTTCAAAACAGAGCAGGTCAACTGTATGCTTGACCCCAATTACCATTTTTATTCATTGTTGAAGAAAACAAGAGGACTGACATGAGTTTTTCAGACCAAAACAAAGCTTCTTGTTGTTGTGAGTGAAGCTCTTAAATGGCTAACAATGTGGACGTCAGTAACTTGGCATGTTTGGATGGAGACGCTGGAGGTAAAGACTTAGGCACATTATGCATTCTAACTAGATTACAGCTGCACTGACAGGATAAGATTAAAAGTTAAAAATGTAAAAATTAATTGAAATCAATTGGAAAACCTGCATTTTGTTGTACTATTCTATATCTACTTTAAAAAAATGCACCTTACATAAAACTGGACCAAGCCTGTTGCGTGAGATCAACAGGACAACACCTTATCAAAACAAAAAGTGCCTTGGCAGGTTTTTTTTACAAGCACTCTGGCATGAACACTTCCATATCCGTTTTTGTGAAATTCACTGGAAATCAAACTGCACCTCTACTACTTTTCTATTTTTTTCACTCTTAACTATAGTCTCTCACCTAAGTTTATAAGTACTAGATTTTAAATGCACATACACTGGCACGACAGTAGGTGCACATTATATAGGAAAATTCTGACCACCAGATGGTAATCAGCTCACGCTAAACTTCTGTTTAATTACAGACACACAAAAACAGCTAAACCCTGTCGCAAGAAACAAAACAAAAAGACAGAGTGAGGCAAATAGCCTTGGAATGAAAGGGTTAAGGTTTTAAAGCCACAGGGATGGAGACTCGTATTCCCTCTGTGGGATCTCACATTCTGTTGAAATCTGCTGTGTCGGTGTCACAGTGGAAACTGGGAACAGAGAGAACCATTCCCATCACGTCCACCACAAATTCATCCAGCTGAAGGTCTCAGACAGAACAGCAAACAGCGTGCGTGGTGAAAAAATAGTGTGCAACGGCTTGGGAAACTTTGTCAGACCACCATGTCAGGCTGGGCTGCTCTGTGCTACTTCATCGGTTAACAGCTCTCACATTAATGAGAAAAGTAGGAGGAGGAAGAGGACGGAGGTTTTGGTGTACGTGCTTCACTCTATGACAATGACCGCAAGCCACACAGGGCAGAGACAGCATTATCTTTCAACAGATAAGTCATGACTGTGAAAAATGGACGGCACATAAAAATAACTCAACTGTCAGTAACTAAACCTTTTAAACATGTGTTTTTATTGGTTGTTTCGATCAAGAATGTCTATGTTTGAATGCTGGATTAATATCTCAAAAAAGATGTACAAATGTTTTTGCAGGTTCCCCTGATGTGTTTTTGATACTAAGCTTTGAGTTTAGAGCTAAAACTAACAAACGTTATGGACCACTTATCTGTGTCAGAGGTGACATAAAAGTAAAATTGAGCTCACTCTTTCAGTTTTTTTTTTTTTTTAGCTTTTATTGTTGCACTATGCAGTATTTTCCTTTTACGCTACTTCATGAGTTGATTAATTCAATTTTAGTGAGTAATACTGTACTTTTTTTTACATCATATATACCCAAGAGCTATAGTGACTTGTATATAATGATTTTACTTACAAAACATATAAGTATATCTAGCATGTTAGTAAACTCCCAACAGAATATTAGGGGATAAAAAATGTGCCTAACCTTCTTTAACTAAAACTTAGAAATTCTTCTTACTCGTTAATGCATCAGTTGTAATAAAATAATATAAGTCCTTTAACCCATATTTAATTAATCTTTTAATCTGCTGTGAGAAAAGTAGTTCATCAGATGGTTCCTGCTTCTCAAATGGGAGGTTTTGCGGCTTCTCTTTGTCTTGAATCATGAAAGAACTTTTTGTTTCAACAGATAACTTTTTGTTTTTGTTTGTGACTCTTAGTTTGACTGGATCTTGGCTATTTTTCAATACCAGTGGCACCCAAAAAAGGTGGGACACTGTTTAAAAATGTCAATAAAAACAAAATGATTCCTTTGAATCATTTTATGATACTGTTACTTGGAACCAAAAAACCTGTTTACCTGTTGAATGTTCCAAACAGGTGGATTTAGAGCATTCCACAACTTTCAAGTATTATGTTTTTTCCTGTCCCAACTTGTTTGAAACATGTTGTTGGCATAAATTGCTGGCAAAAAAACAAATAAGCTGATTAAATGAACATTGAGTATATCACCCTTTTACTGCTTTCAATTAAGTATATGCAAAAGCAATTTTCCAAGTTATTACATTACCTCTATTAATTATTCATGCTTTGTGGATCTCAGTTGAATACTAGACTTTTTAACTTCAGGCTTTGGGTTGCTAGTCAGACCCTGATTGGCTTTTTTCAGGTATTGGCATTTTATTGACCAGACTAACCAAGAAAATATCCCGCAGATCAGTTGCCCATAGAAATCATTTGCAGCTCTACTATACAAACAGATGAAAAAATGCGGACTTTTCTGCCGCATATAATTTTTCTTAAGTAGACTGTTTACTTTCAAAGCCTTTATTGATAGGCTATTACACTGCGTTGTTGTATTGCTACTTTTACTCAAGATACTTCTTCCCTGCTCTTACTAAGATACTGTTGTTAAGACGCTCACTTAGGTATAAATAGCACAATGTCAAACTTAAGTCACGCAGTCTTTTAACAGGATCGGACCACCTGAACTACAGCCTTCAATGACATAATACTGCATAATACTGCATAAGACCCTCAAACTCACACGCATGCAAGCACGCACAAAACAAGGCGCGAGGCATGACAAAGCGTTCTTTACAGCCTCACGATATGACGTTTAAAAAATGGCGGAAATAAACTTTAAAAAATACATTTACGACAAAACTATAAAAGCTTTATGAATATTACGGCAAAATATTATCATATAGCCTGATAAATATTATCTTGAATAACTTTAGGTTAAATCCACACATTACAGGGCTTCTAAAAAGTTAAAATTAAGTACACAACAGCGTCGTTTGTGCTTAAAAATAACTAGAAACGCTGTTTATTAGCAACGACGATTTACGGTAAAATAACATAAAGCCTATTAGCCTTGTATCGCCATGGCACATGTGGAGGAAGCCTTCCTCATGGGTGAACTCACTGAACTCGCTGCTCTGCCTCTGACAGCAAGGAGCTAAAGAAACTACTTGCAACCAAACAAGTTTGACAGGATTTAAAAGCTGGTCGTAGTGAAAAATGAGTCACGGATATAAATACCTTTCCTGAGTCCATGGCTGCGATGTGACGTGTCAAATATTCTTTTCTTCTGTTTCTGTGTCTTTTGTCTTCTTTTTTTTTGTTGTTGAGGGCGATTGAAGAACTTCCTCGGGGTCTCCCGGTGGTCTCGCTCAAAAGTCGCTCATCTGGAAGGTTTTTAACTTTTTAAAATTTCAGTAAAGAGTCTTAAAGCTTCACAAGTCTCTCTCTTTTCTTTCTTGGTTTTCTCCTAAAAAAAAGCCTCGCAGCTTCAGTTGGAGTTTGGTGCTTCTATTCTCCTTCTCTCTCTCGTCGTTTTTTGGACTTCAGAGGTTCGGCAACTTAAATTTCGCAACTTCTCGGATGCGTAAAATCTTCCTGGATGCGGATGTTCGGCTGCTGAAGCGGTGCAGTTGTCCAGTTTTGTGGAAACGCTCCTTCAAAACATACGCCGGTTACGGTTAATATATGGCTGACGCAATTGTGAGTGTGGGTGTGTCCACGCTGGTGGCCCAACAGTGGCCCAACCTCCTCAAGAGCCAATGACAGAGCTCGAGGGCTTAGGCATCGGGCACGCGGATAGGTGGAGGCAGAAGAGGCTAATCTGCTGCCAAGATGTTGTGGAGAGGAGCCATTCAGATCCCTTACTTATAAAAAGAAATACTGCAGTATACTCTGCTACGTATATAGGTCCTGCATTTAAACCCTAATCAAAGCACAAGTAGGTTACTGTATTATTAGCTAAGCTGGAAAGTAAAAATACGTGGCTGCCATGACGTAGAATGGCATTTGTCGTTATTACAATTGTATATTTTACATTTAGCAAGCCCATTAAAACCTAAGTTTGTGATTTAGTCAAGTTTTTTTTAACTCCTATGTGTAATGTTGTTATATAATGAGTTTTTCAATCTATATTAAGGATGTAATCACACTCTAAGCACCAATTTATTTGTTATTTACCTTTATAAACAAACTATTGGTCTTTTTCAAGTTTTGATTGAGTAGCTTAGTTGGTTTTCTTAGCTTGGGCCCCTATTTACAAATTTTTTGTACAAGCTAAATTGATATAGGCATTTTGGGAGCCCCTTTGTTTTAGATTGTTCTCTTTTTTTGAGACATTTAACAACATCTGTAAAACATGTCTCATGTTTTTTTAAAAAAAACACACACACACACACATATGGACTGAACTATTAAGAGCTCAGATGTATACTTTCCAACCTGGCAACATAAAACATGTTCTTACCTTATCTATAAATCTGATTATTGGATTCATTACTAAGGTCATTCCTTGCCACTTATATACCGTTTATAAAGGGTGCTTTATTCTAACTTGGTACCAAGTTTATTTTATCCCAAAAAAATAGAGTACTATAACATGCCTGTGAAATCTATTGAGAAAAACAGTTAGTTAGTTAGTTAGTTAGTTAGTTAGTTAGTTAGTTAGTTAGTTAGTTAGTTAGTTAGTTAAATACCTGGTATTTAC
>JAPZDY010000012.1:5900138-5946223 GCA_029783645.1 Ctenochaetus hawaiiensis
AGTTAGTTAGTTAGTTAGTTAGTTAGTTAGTTAGTTAGTTAGTTAGTTAGTTAGTTAGTTAAATACCTGGTATTTACAACATTATATTATTATTAGTAGTAGTATTATATTAAAAAGTGAAGTTTGTAGACCTTTGGATGGATCAATAACTGGTGCATAAAAAATAACAGTATATTTATATTTGCATGCAGTGGATGGATTACGAAATCTTACAGCCTGAGGAAAAAAGCTTCCCTTTAGTCTGGTGGTGTGTCAGCTGAGACTTCTTTTTCCAGACAGAAGCAGTAAAAACAGGCTGTGGCTGGGGAGGGGAAAGTCTTTAATATCATTTAGGCTCAGTGCAGGCACCTGGGTAGCATTGATGTGCTGGGTGGTTTAAATCACCCCCTGCAGAGCCTTCCTGTTATGGACCATGCACATCCCATCCCATCCCATGCCAGTTTGTTATGCATGAAAAAGTAATTGCCCATAATGGTCTGAATCATGTGGATATTAAAGGAACACAGAAGATTCTGCACCATAAAGAGTCTACCGTGTGATTTAAAAATATTTTCTGTAATTTTTTAAATTATCATTATTTGAATAATGCAAACCTGGTCCAAGTTGTAACCCAAGAACTTTATGTCTGGGATTAAGATTATTGCAAAGTTGTTTTCAAGAACCTTGATAAAATAGAGTACAAAATGTATTTTGCAGCTACTGATTGCTGTTTTCTTATTATCAGTTTGCTCTCCAGGTGGTTTTGAATGCTCCATCTGTCTTTGCTCTCTTTAGTTATCAGCCTTCTAACAATGACTTATTGAATCCATCCACATGTGTGATCTAATGATCTTTCACCATGACGTTGATATGATGGCTGCCCTCGATTCAACCCCGTCACTGTGATCTGGAATGTTTGTTACTGAAGGCTTGAAAAAACAAATTTCAAAAAAGAAAATCGTGCACTGCCTTTTGTGTGGGATTGAGGGGAGGTGTCCGGTCTGAGAGTATGTAAAAAAATTAAGAAAATAATTATGAGCACTGAAAGGGAAATGCATGTGTTTGCACAGTGCATGAAAGCTCAGAGAAGAGGGAGGGTAACCGGGTGAATTCGTCAAAATTTGTTCCCCTCATATTTTATCTTCTGCCTTTGAACGCTTGGGAAAACAATAACATGGAAAGCCTGGAGGAAGGTGTGACCATGACTGAATTGCTTAGGGTGAAAGGAGATGAATTGTTTTTTCTTTGCCTTAAGTGATCAATTAAAATCTATTTTGAAACTAAAACTAGTTTCTGCACAAGTGTCACATTTGTACAACCATTTTTGGAGAATCACTTTCCTCATTCCCACCTATAACACTTCATCTACAGTATATCAGTCTTTCACTTGCAATAATAATAAATAAGACTATTTTTCTTTTCCTTTCAAGGCACTTAAATACAAATATATGGATTTTATTGAATGACATTTATGTGCCTAAGCGAAAAAGATGGAAGCACTGAAGCAGAAAAATGCATTTCTTTCCTTATCCTCTTCCTGTTCCGTCCAATAACATCCAATAGACAAGCAAAGATGAGATGACATCATCACCTTACGGATGATGCACATGCCTTTTGTTACAGGTGGTGGGGTGGTATCCGGCTGAACCGCACTGAAATGGAAAGAAAATAATCCTAATAGTATAAGAGGAAGAACGCCTGCTTTCATACGGCAGCAGCGATGAGGGGACATCGAGGAAGAATGACACGTTATGGAACAGTTTGTTTATGTTTGGATTTAACATGTAAATCCTTTGAAAGCCCAAATGAAAACAATAACAGACATTTTTCAGGAACAAAGACTTGGGCAAATGTTCTAAAGGATGGTATTGTACATTGAATCAAACGCTCAGGATGCCAGTCAGAGAGAGGCCAAGTTTTGTCCTGTTTGGACAAAGTTTTTGCATTAGGAAAATATAATATATTTTTTGGAGGGATTCTCTTCACACTGACTAAGAAATAACTATTCTTCTTTCTTGGAAAGTAGCTTTTATGGGAATCCTCTTTGATCCATATGCTTCCAGGCCTGCATAGTTGGCACGGTTTACAGGAATGGGTTTGACGTTTTGAGAATTCTCTCCATTGCTGAACATAAGATGAGAAGATTGATCCCACTCCAATGTTTTTCCAATAAATATAAAGCTACAGCCAGCTGGTGATTATCTTGGCTTAACGTAAATAATGGTAACAGTTAGAAACAGCTAATTGGGTTTTCTAGAAGGTGACAAAATCCACAATTACTAACTAATCATTTATTGCTACTAAATACCAACCTAAATTCACCAGCTAGTCTCTTACTTGGTTTGTGTTTTCCTGTGGCACTGAGCAGGTGGTGCACAGAGGTTTTGTAGGGTTTTGCTAAAAAACAGCTTCTTCCTGTGGCTGAGAGCAGAAACTGAATCAAAACAGTGGAGTTGTGGCCTATAAAATGAGTAATAACCTGAAAGATGCTGTAAGAGTTTTAAAAAGACTACATCAAAGTTGGTTGAGAAGTATTTTTTTACACTTTCACAGTACACATGGTTACTTTATTGTGATAAAATATTTAGAATAGCTGCAATAAATGTAAAGCCATCATCTAAATGATGTCCCACTTGTATGTTTAATGTTGTAAGCTCCTCTTACTGTAGGCTGGAACACTAATACATGCTGACCTCCCATGCACCTGACAGCACCTCCACTGAAACCTTGAGCTAATTTTCACGTGAGTCAACGGGCAGCTCAAATTCTCTTGTTCACAATGAGAGTCCAGGACTCGGTCTGTGCCATCGTGCACGTAGGCTCCTCTGCCATGTATTCCCACGAGTCAGTGTCCATCACCGGCCTTTGTGTCCCTAATTCTGTTCTCAGAGCAAGCTTGCATCGCCTTCTCACAGTTTTCTCCCAATCACTTTTTCAGTCAATCCCCAGTATGTATCTGTAGTAACCCAAAGAGCTAAACAAGTTACATTCTGGATAAATATGGCAGCTATACCTTAAAGCGCCACTAATGTCTTTCCCAATTAACAATTTTATGAACATAAAAACTGATTGCATTTGATTGTGCTGGACAGGTGTTATATTTAAAAGAAACAGTCCTGAAAATAAGAGAACGACCAATGACCAAATTTTCATTTCCTCAGCTGATGAGAAAATAGGTCACACACTTTGAAGCGTAAAACAGAAACAAAAACAAATAATCGTGCAAGAAGTTCCAGAGAACACTTTCGTTTAAGTCTCTTTTGGTACGTGTCAGCAGGCATTTCACCAATGTGGGTGGTGGAGGTATTAAAACTACAAAGGGTTGGATGTTTTATGAAATATAAAGTATAAATAAAGTGACACGAGCATGCAGGTCTTTAAAAATTTATAGCGTTCATTGAATTCAAGGAAATGACCTTGCAGGAAATGTGCTTATCCCATGTTTTGCAGAGAGTTATATCTGTATAGTTAATATGAAGCTACAGTCAGGTAGCATGCTAGTTTAGCTTAGTGTAAGGACTGCAGAGTGAGGTACGCACCTCGCCTGGCCTCCTCTGAGGGAAACAAAATCACTGCTAAACTGAACTGTAATTTTGTAAATAGCTCACATATGCCCCCATAAAACCTGAACTTTCTCAACAGACCAAACGAAAGAGATAAAATCTGTTGGCAAGTGAGCTTAATTAGCACTTCATAGGTAGATTTAGTTACCTTTGCCTAGCTTTTGGCAAAAAGCACATAAGCATACAAGTTTTTCCAAAAATGTCAAACTATTTTTGTTCAATTTACAGTGATTTGTTCATCTTTGTGTGTAAAATTCAATTAACAAACTATTACAAGTTTGATCATGGCTTTTAACTTCTGCTATTGTTGTTGTTGACCTACTTAGAAAAAAAGAAGATGGAGTCCATTCATGACTCTCTTAATTTTGTACTTTTATCTTCGCATAATAATGGACCTTAATTCTAAAACTGATCTGATTTGATCACATGATTTTTTTTTTGGTATTGATAATGAAAAAAGATAAGCGTTTAAGTCTATGAGCAGAAATGCGACAACAGGAAGTGTTTCCACCTGTTCGGCACTCTTTGCATCCTTGCTGGAGATTTTCCATGAACCGAACATGCAGACGCAAAGCAGACACTCCCAAGAGTTTGGGCTTGGGTCTATTAAAAAAAACACAGATTTGTTTCCTGTCCTGCACACCCTGGGCTGTGGTCCTGCGAAACACAAATGCATCAAAGGCCTTCTTTTATCGTGAGGCCAAAGCAGCACATCACTGGTGCCTGTTATTCCGGACTCTGCTGTTTACATGTGAGCTCAGACCCCAGGATGTCAGATCTGTCACTCACATATATAAGCAATAAAGATGCACATTGCAACATAAATAAGTTAAGTTTGGTGGGTTAATAATTGTCACATTTAGGTCTCATGTTGTTAAATATTTTAGGGATTTCATATTTTTTTTGACTTATAAATACAAGTCAATAAGTATCCATATTTTTTTCCATTAAAATATCACTTTTAATATATATTTTCTTCAATAACAGACAGAAAATACATTGCTTATATCAAAATATCCTAATAATATGAACACTGCAATGTACACAATATTGACATAAAAAGCAATATAGCAAACTTAGAAGCAAGCAGGTGCCTGTGCACGTGTTTGGAAGACATAAAACGTCCTTAGCATTCATTTTGAGCCATACTTTTGTCTACTCCATGAATTTAAGTCCAAAATTTACTCTCATTTTAGCTCTTTTTGGTCACCATCTCCAGGGAAGAATATATTTTTGTCTATTCATTTTCCAGTGATTTTTATTGAGCTTTTTTCTAAAAATAACTGCCTGCTGCACCTGAAAATGACACAAATAAGGGTAATGAAAATCAGTCAGTCATGAGAGGTCGACAAAATTAAAACAATGACCCCAGGGATGCGAATATTCGATATGGTTGAGGGAAACGGCAGAGTTGGATGATAATTCTTTGTGGGTTCATCACCGAGAGCAAACCCCTTCTGATACAAGTAGTCACTTAAACCACTGAATATTGATTATTAAAGCTTTAAAGCATGTGACAGTATTATAATCATCTTGGGGTCACTATGATTTCATTTGAGAGTCTAAGTCACAAAGGTGGGGCTGCAAGCACTGAGACTGTGGTGAACACAGAAGCATTGTAACAGAGCAGTGACCTTCCTGTGGACCTCGTTTTCTGTCTCTGGTGAAGAATTATGAACTTGGCCCTTTTGGATGAAAGTTTTTCCTTTGGCTCATGGCTAACATGTCTGGTGGTCCATGGCTGCAGAAAGACCTGTCATTCATCTTTTTTTTTTTTTTTCAGGTGTCTGGATTTTAATTGGCTGCCAGGATCTCGTGGCAGGCAAACTAATGCTGGCTGTTAAAATAGTGAGAGATGTCCGTGCTCTGAATGAGGCTGCATAGTGTAAAAATTTCTCCCACGGGCATTGCTTGGAAAACCATGGATACAGCAAATCCAGAGAAATTTAGTCTGGGACAAAGGGAGGCTTTGGGGATGGTAGTGTCAGTCTGTGGGTCCACTGTGAAACCTGAGCTGCTGCTGCTGCTCCAGGCCAATGCCAACACACCTAAAATTGGGACATCTGTTTGTTTAATCACAATTGTGCTGTGTTTATCAGCAAGAGTTGATAGACTGGACTGTTTGTGTGTACACACTCAGTCATTCCCATTGAAAAATCCAATGTGCCACTGTTAAAAAAGATAAACCCTTCCACTGTGTTGTCACACACCTCTTAGATAACTCCAGATTCAATATCTACTGTCAACAGGAATATAAATTAGAGTTTAGCACAGTCTACTGATTTTACCTTTGCACAGTGCATTCCACTGCAGCTTCTGTCACAGGACAATGGAAATGCTGAAGCAAGACCAACAGTCTGCAACCATGCTGGCAGATTTGTGAGGCTGTAGCCTACAGCGGCATGGTGGTGCCTTGAGCTAAATGCTAACATTGGAATGGTAACAATGACAAGGCTCACATACTGATATTTAGCAACTAACAATCATATTTGTGGCTTAGGGCAGAAGGAGATGAATTATGCATTGAATTATTTAGCAGTAAGTTTGATAAATTAATAAATCTTGTGGCAATTCTGTTTCAGGTAATTAAAAATTTAGCATCAGCACTGTCTAATAAAATTGACAATAACAGCCTTTATGCAGTCATCTGCTCTCTTTCCTCTGTTTAAATTCATCATCCCACTTTTTTACCATGCTACAAAAAGGTAGCGGATGACTGTAAGACACTTGATAATGTTCATTTTCTTATCAGTTACCATGTTCAGCACCATAGCTTGGCATGTTGGTTTGCTAGCAATTGCTAATTAGCACTAAACACAAAGTAGACCTAAATGTAAGGCTGTATCATGTTTTACAGACAATTGGTTAATAATGTATGTAAAAATATAATTGTAGGGGCACAATCTTCATTTTTTAACAATCCATTAGCACTGATATGACAGGAAATGGACCAACAGGGCACAGGTCATAAACTGCTCTGCATCACACTCATCTGTTACTTCCTATCATTTTTCTACATTGCACACCAATAATAGCATTGAATACCCAAAACATGCATTTTGAATAAAGGGAACTGACAGATAATGAGAGCAGAGAGAGAAATAGGAAATGCCATGAAACAAAGGACTCTGACAAACTGGAGGTGTGGTTTACAGTAAAGTCAAGGTCATAATGAAGGAAAAGCCACAAAAGTCAGTACTTCATCCATGACGAACTGTGCTGTCTGTGAGTCTGTAGTCTGTAAATTAAAGTCCATGCAGTAGTATCCGATCTATTTCAGTCAGGACCAAAGAGATGGACCATCAATCATTTCTATCCCTTATGCTGTGCTGCTAGCATGGCTCAAAAAAGGTAATAATGAAGTAACAGTGGGGGATAACATGAAAGAAAAACTCTGAACTCTGATAATGGAGGTCATGTCAGTGACATTTCTCTGCAGGGAATCAAACAGGTATTTTAAATTGTAGATGGAGGCCTCCTCCTGTTCGAAGTGCTGCTTTTTAATAACAGCTCATTTTTTACTGAGCTTTAACTTTCAGTGTCACATCAAGCAGAAAACAAATATGCAGCTTCATCATAAACGAACACAAATGTAATTAAATCAAATAAAAAGCCTCTGTGAAGTCTTTTAACAACAGTCGCTGAACTTGGTCATTTATTTCAACACTTTTGCAACATGTTTTTTGGCACTCAGCTTGTGTGTCTCTGTGTATTTGACAGGCTGCTGTGTTGATGTCCACTGATGACCTTCCACCCAATGACCTCTGCCCCCGGCCTCAGCCTGACAATGGCCGTACACTTTCCCAGCTTTTACAATACAAATAATCAGAAAAGAGTTCTCCAAAAAAGCTTTCTCTGATTTAATCCTCTACTCTTCTCAGAAGCGCCACAATTGAACCTCTGTTGTGACCTTCTAAAGCTGAGGTGCACAAAGCCGAATCCTGCTTAACTGTGGCCTCATCCAAGAAGCTTTACTGCCTCCGCCAACTCCGCGTTAATGCAGTTTGAAACAATTCTACTTTGCTAAAGTGACAACCTGTTTGACACAGAGGCAATGTGACAACGGGGTTATTCTGATCATGGAAGTGATCTCATGGAGAGAAGGAGGGAGGGCCGCTACGCTTGTTTGTTTTCATGTTGGCATTAATCGACTTGCAGGATTAACGCTAAATACGTTACGTAAGTGAGGTGGAATTCAGACGCTCAAGAAAATAATACCATCCCAACCTGATTGAGCAGCCTCAACACTGACATGAGCCTGTGAATTATTTTCATACTTTGCTGTTGGTTTTGATTTAATTTGTCGTTGAAAATACTGCAGTTTTGTCACAATAGAGAGATTCCTTTCGTTCATGAAGAACTGCTGTCATTTTCATTCCCACATTGTCCTCATCAACACATGTTAATATGCTAACAAGCACATCTGTAGTTCAGATAAAGGTGTCCTTTCGAAGGAATTAGTTCGAGCAGTTAAACATGCAACACAAACATCGCTTACAAAGAAACCAACAGATTGCATGACTGGTGCCAAAAGCCATTGTTTATCACGTAAGAGGGCTAAAGCCGCATTTGGCAGAGTTACCATGCTCTCCTTTTTATTTAAAGAAATGTCAAGTCCCTGTTTTGTGTTTACTGCCTGTTTGTTTATACCATTTCAACACAATTACGTGTCACATAAACACTGTAGTTATGAAACTATGCATATTTAATTCATCTTTAGAGGAAAAATTTAAAGTCTGAAACTCAGGTTGATGACTAAATATGTCCTGTGGAGAGGATATAAACTCAAAGCACAGGAACTCGAAGACCAGCCAATGAAATATTCCAGTTTCTGAGGCAGCACCATAACAAGGGATCCAAAACATACATTAGAACATTTGACCAAGAAAAACAATAATTTTCAGCTATTGAGGCCAGAGTTTCTCAGAAGCTTGTGGTTTGTAATGTGCAAGTGGTGGCTCTTAATTGTTTGTATCTAGATGATTGCACCCAAAACACACCAGCTGAGACAGAAGTGAATCCAGGTTTTTCCTTTTTTCATATCTGATATCACTTGATTTTACAGGGGTTGTCTATTCCCGGTCAATTCATGTAAAGTGAACTTAGACACAGAAATGTCAGCTGTTGACCAACTGTAGTCTGAGGCCTCTGACCTCTGAGGAAACTGAGGGAATCAGACAGACCAAGACAAAGGAAGTTGTTTCTCACAAATCCAGTTTACTGTAACTCTAAACCTTCCCGCCTTTAAAGGTAAATTTTTCTTCAGATAAATCAAGCTACAAGCATCCGTGAAAAGTGCAAAAACACAATTAGTCATGACAACTCATGAATGTATTTAGCTGTGACACTTTCTGGTGACATTATTTAAAGTTAATTGCAACAGAAACCTCTAAAAAACTTTATTATCCATCCTTTATTTCCATAAAACATCAAGGTTTTACACAGGAAACATTTGAGGTGTCTTTGTTCGAGTGTTTCTTTATATTAGTTGCTGTAATTCAGCTTAGTTTAAAGTGCAGGGTGGATGATGAACATACTCACGTGAGAACACGTGGGCATTGTTTCTGTGTTTGTTTACTCCAAGTTTGCTAAGCTCTTGTTTCACAAACACAAAGAAGGTCTTTGTGTTTAACATTCGTTAAAGTTTTCGAATAACTGTGTATGAGATCTCTCCACGCTGCCTAATGATGGTTAATGGTCCATTTTAGTTACAATGAAGGAAAGAATCTACACTGACACTTCTACGATAAAGGGACCAGGAAGTGAGGTGTTATATTTGTAAAGACATTTTACTTCAGTGCAAGAAACCTGCTTTGCCAGACGGCTTTTAGTCAAACTTTTCTCTAATATCAGGAAGTTTTCAAGAATAGGTGTGTACTGCAAGTAAAAGAGATCTTGTCTTATGCCACTGTACTTTTGTTTTTGCATAGAATTTATCTATAAAACATAAACAGTACCACATTATATTTTAAATGTAGTATGACTGATAATAAGGACATAAATTAGAAGTGTAAACATCTTTAATCAATTCAAAATATTATTTAAAGCTGGAAATGTGTGAATATGTGAACAGTAATAAGGACTGTGGTTGATTATCAGTTAACAGGCAGTTTATTTGGTTATAAAATGTAATATTTTTAATTATATAACCATCACATGACCATAAATACTTTAATATAAGTGTCAGGTCATTCACACAGGAGAACAAAATGTCTTATGAAACAGGTTTTATGAGATGCACATTGAGTGACACATGAGGTGTGGTAAAGATTCACGCATCAGGACACAGAAATAACACCAACATTCACCGAGGCAACAGACAGAGAGGCCGTGCAGTATGTCAGAGTGTGGTGGCCTTTCAGAGACTTGGCACGTCAGCCACGGTCATCAAGGCTTTCTCAATCTGATTCGTTTCACTTCACCCATTGCCTAAGAGGTGGTGAAACCAAAAGATAAAGCACAGTCCCCAACAAGGGATTATGTGTGACAATAAAGTAAAAAAAAAACATCATTGTGTAGCCTTTAAAAGAGCCTCTTCAATCATATCAATTTTATGTTTTGTTCCTTATCTGTTATTTGGGTTTTTTTTTATGAAGCTTCATCCTTTAATTTCTTCAATTTGTCATCTTTTAAGTCACTCTGATGGCTGGAAATTTTAAAATTAAAAAGTACATTGAATTTTAGAGGTGCAAATTGTTGCATTTGATCAACTTTTTCAGAAAATTGTTGGTTAAACAGGCGGATCATGTTTTATCAATTCTCTAATAGCAGGTCAAAGTGTTGAATAAGTGCAGAGTTGTTAATCACCTCAGAAACACAAGAAAATCCAGTCAGTTAAAAGAAATATTTGGAAAGTTTAGCACAACTTTATTCTGAAGAGGAAAAGCCTGATGTAATCAATAATCTTATCTGTGGAACAAAAAAACAATAGCAGCAAGTTACAAACAAGATTATGTCATCGTGCAGCACATATTTTTACCAGCAAAGTAAATATAAACATGTATCATTATCAAAATATATGCATATAAATATGAATAGTCCTAACTCAGTTTTTATCAACCTGTTATTATCCCTAAAAAAGCTGACAAGTTAATAAAATACTTGAGTTTGGTTAATGTAGATATCAAATACATGGAATAATGAGAAATAAATTAAGCTAATTAAATCAACAGAAAATAAACAAACCAAAACCAAATGGATATTTTTAATTTTTTGAAAGCAATAAGTTTCCCAAGTGTACAAGCATACATGGATGTACTGTATCTGTGCATCTTGCAACACACAATAGTTTAACATTGAGTATTTAAAAGGCAAAAAAATCCTGAATCAGTCTTCTTTTACTTGTATGCGGAGCAGAATTATACAGATACATTTTTATTTAATCCAGATTGTAACAAAGATTGACGTTATGTTAAATTAGAGAGTACTTAATGTTCTACTCATGAGCAGATGTAATCTCGAAGACTCATCCCCTCCTCTGTGCCAACATACCAACCAGACCATGTGAAAGAGCCCATGGAACAAATGGCTTCAAGCACTGCTGCTTCGTTTGGCACTTTTGCTCACTGAGCACAACCAGGACAAACCCAACCAGAATGAACCGGCTGGTTCAGAACCGGCCAGAATTCCTTCACTGGCACAGGAATGCCCATTCTTACTCTCCCCATCTCGCCTCATCTATCTCCGCAAACTCACCTGAGTCCAACAAGGTCTTGATTCACTGTAACTGGCCCTGTCACTCTGCCCAGTACCCCTGCAGAACCTCAGTTGACCAGGGAGCAGGCAAGAGGCCAAACAAGGCTGTAACTCTCTGCTAAATCGCTGACACACTCCTTTCCTTTCTTTGCTGGGCCCACAAAGGCTGCACCCCCGGTGTCACGGGGCCCCTAATGCCGTCCCGATTAAGACGCCCGTGAGGAGGGAGGGAGCCGGGGAGGGCCGAAGGAGTCTAATCCCACAGTAATTAAACAGCCGGAAACAAAGGAAGGCAGTATGAAATATTAGACTTTAATGTAAACTTTTAGAGGTAAACTTTCCCATGACCTCTTCACCATTGTTCAGCTCTTCTGTAACATACATTACCTTAAGTTATTGGTCAATGCATCTTGGTTCCTGTCCATTCATTTGCTGAGCTAAGACTTATTACGGTAGCTGTGATGGAGTTGATTTATAAGTCTCCGTGAAAGAAAGGCCTTCTCCATTGAACCCACCGGTGGCAGTTTAATGCATGTGGGCAGGATGCTACCATAAAACACTCTGCAGGCTCACATTCAATGTGAGCAAAGGGAATACCTGAATGTCCCAGCGTTTGACCCAATGGTACCACAGACCCACTGAGATACTGACAACTTGCATGAGAAGAAGCCTTTTTCATGCAATAATGGCTTTTTCAAACCAATTATTGCACAATACAATGAGACAAAATTCTTCCTGAGTACCGTGGAGGAACAAAGATCACAGATTTCCTGGAAAACTCATGCTAACACTTGTGGTGCAATAAGAAGAAAAGGAGAGAGACAGAGAAATGAGTTCATAATCTGATCTGTGTGGTGTAGAAAGTAATAATAATGCAGATGATGTGATACCAGGTCAATATCAGGGTTTTCTTTTTCCCTAAACCAGCAAAACTAGCAGCAGTAATGAGTTAAAACTTGCACACTGTCGGTCATAAAAACAGTGAAGAGGGCACATTAGGATCTCAAACAGGGAGCCCTTCTCCTTCTCTCTCTTCATCATTATGTCCAATTAGAGAAATGTCTCTCCCACCGCCTCCAACACCGTGTAAAATAGAAAAACAGATGTCACATGGCATTAGCCCAGTCCTGCAGTGTTTGCTGAAATTCACTGGAGCATCTCTGAAGTCTGCAGCCAGAGCCAAATGAGGTAAGAGGGGACGGCAGCCAATAAGAGGAGACGTCAGTGAGTCTTCTTGAGAAACTTCTCTTGTGGTTTATGACTACAGTGTGTTTCACCATCACATGACCCTTTGACTCAAGATACAGTAATATGACTATAAATGTCACAGATGCAGGTTAACTGTTTGGTTTTTAAAGAGTTTACATATAAAAAGTACAAGGTACAAGGTTATTTATCATAAAAAAGAGAGAGTAGCTCAGTAACATTAAAGATTACAGTCTTTCATAAAATACATCAAAGGATTCTAAAAAAAAGCAAAAGTATTTATATACATATGGACTTTAGATCCAGGAAATAATTTAGTGCTTTTTTTAAATTTTCATTGTGTTGAATTTAAAAAGCAGTGACAAGATAGTGAAAAAAGAGGTCAGTGTCATCAAATTAAAAGTTCAACATCTGAGACACATTATCCATCAGCTTACAGTCATTTGAGAAACAAAGAATCACTGATGTGAAACACAAAGATGTAAACTTTTCCAGTGGAAGTTTGTCTTGGTCATTTATCCATCTGAACACATCTGACCTCAAAGACCTGCTTCAGTTTTATAAATGTAAAGCAAATTTAAGGGTTTTTGACAAGCTGCTGATTTTATTGCAACATATAAACATCTCTTATGGGTTTTATTAAAAGAAAAGACTTTAAGATACTAGAAAATACTGTATTTACTTTCTGGAAAAAAAGTATTTGTCCTTCATGCTTATTTAGGCTGAAACAGAGTCACCAAATCTGAGCAACAGTAATAATGTAAATGATTGAATTAATATTTTTGACTTGCAAAGTGTGATATTTGTTTTCTGCTCTTTTTTTCCAAGATTATAAAAAAAACTGTCTGTGATTTTTTTGTTCATCTTAATTTGTTTTCTCTCCAAACATTTACTTGTTGTGTCACTGTTGACTGTATTGGCACCAAAGTTTTTTCTTCAAATACACTTATATACAGTACATATGAGTAAATCTGATATAAAACTCCCTTGAAGGTGTGCTGGAAAGCTGTTCGGAAGTTGTCAAGTCATTCATGTTTAATTACCTGTCAACAGGAATTTGAAAAATGACCCCCACACTTAATAGTCTAACTGCCTGCTTAATTTGTAGCAATAGTGTAATTCATGACTGGTAGGAATGATCGCTATATTATGATAATTATGTCTAAAGTGCAAACAAATGCACACAAACCTTTAAATAACCTTTAAGAAAAACCCACTGAAAACCATAAAGTTTCACAGCGGCCTTGTAAGTGGCTGTAATTGAACGGAACAACAGATTTACAAACCATCAGTAAACTCTGACACCACAAACTTTCTTCCTTTCACAGGTGATGCAAGAATAATTTGTGTACTGAAGTGTTACATCATCAGGCACGTTGGTGAACCCAAGGGAAAGCTGAGGCTTGCTGCTATTGTCAGGATGATGCTGCATTATTAAAAGATTACAGGAAAGGAAGGGCTGTTGCAGCAGCCGACGCATTCAGGACTGTACCGGTTCAGCCAAGCTCACTTGACATGTAACCATGACTAGTCACAAACTCACTCTGCCTCTCTTCTTCTCTCACCTTTTCTTATCTCTCTGCTGTGTTTTGTTCATTTTTATCTCATATCTCTCTCTCTCCTCTACATGAGGTTCTTTATTCTGTGGCCTTTTTTTCTCTTTCATTCCTCTTGTTCTTCTTCCTTTTTTGTAGCTGCACTCATTCAGACTCTGACATTTAGGCTTGAAAAAAAGTGGTGTAGGCAGACTGAACCAGTTTTACCAAAGAAAGGAGGAATTAATATGAGGACCCGATACTCGTACACATAGTGGGCAGTGGTATTCATACATCTTAAAACAAAAATCACCTACAGTCCGTATTTCAGCATTTATGAAACAAAATGTCACATCCTCCTCCTCCGGCTTTTTCTCCGAATTTCTAACTTTTATCATTTTAGTTCATTTAAGTATCAGTTCTGTGTAGTTTTCAGATGTAGGATGTAGGCTGGACATTATCACAGAGGAGGAGTGACCAGTGTGGCACAAAGCCTTTCCTTTAACACTGAGCATAATACCTGGCCAGGTGGAGGCTGTGTGTGGTGTGTGTGTTGATACGTGCAGCTTCAGTTCAGCTCACCTGTTCAATTCGAATTAAAGAATGTACGACATTCAATGGCACTAAATATTGCACCAGAGTATGAGCATGTCAGACCAAAACATTTGTGTTGTACTCAAAAAAGTAAGAAAAAAAGGAGCATCTAAATACTTGAAATTGATCAAACTGTCAAACTAGGCAGCAGTGATCAAATATGGATCAATATTCTGCTATTACACTGCCTCAGATGCTTTCAGAAACATGTTTTAGTTTGTCGTTTTGGCTTTGGAAAAGTTAGCGACACAGTCACCATTTGAAATTGGATAAACATGCACTAATATGCAAATGCAGCCAGAACAGCTAGAGAACAAAGAAGGCCTAATACCAACACGCTCAAAGGGAGTGGTACTTTATTCACTGCTCAGGATGCCACTTTAAGAAAACTGTTACTATAAAACACTTAGGTCATTTATTTTTTTAATTAGATCACAATCTTGTGGCTTGTGTTACTAATTTGATATTCAGTAATGATTATTCATGGTGGAGTCCTTATTCTGAAGAAATGTCGTAGCTCCACATTACAAAACGATGACTCATACACGTTTCCATCTGGCTCTCTCTCAGACATCCATGGTGGACGTGCATGCCATCTCATGCTCTCTCCCTCTCTCTCTCTCTGCTCTCTGAGTCACTGCCGTGTTGCCAGACTACCAAACACTTAAAACTTCTGTTCACGTTCTGCCTTAACACAGATCACAAGTTGCTGTGGTCTAAACCGTCAACACTCCCTCTCAGACTGGAAATAGAAAATGTGTGCGTGCAGGCCGACACACACTCTGGGTAACATGCAGCTGGATGCCACGTAAAACCTGAAACTAACAGTGTGCCAAACAGCAGGAAAAAAAACACTGACATTTCAAACTCCATCTCGACAGGTTTTAAAAAGATGAAAGATTTCAATCTTGAATGTAGGTCAACCACTACATCATGTGTAGCAGTGCTGAGCTGTTTTCATGTGCTGCCCACATGGTTCCTGTTACCTCCCTTAACCTCCACTGCTTAGAAACACACACACCCACACACATGCACACACGCACACACACACAGGTAAAAGAGGAGAGAGAGTGAATTAGTTTATTTCTAAACACGGTAAGAATCAATTAGTCAATCCCTAACATAATCTAATGGACTATGTTTGGTACAACTTATGCAACACGCCCACAGTCAGATGTCATCACCCGTATGTGGTTAATGTAAATAAAATGTCTGACCAACAGAAAACGAAAAAGAAAAATTTATTTCCTGCATTTTTTGCATCTTGCAGACCAAATGAGAGGCGACTTTATGAACAATGACAAACATCTTTTACAACCAAAGAAGCACAAAGTAAATAAAGCTTGAAATAATCACATAAACATGTTACAATAAAATATCGATATTTTCATACAGTTTATTTTCAGCCTGTTTTTGTTTTTGTTAGCTTCAGTGTTTCAGGATGCTTTTGACTGACACAATTTCCAGAATCTTCACTCAACCATTCATTTCTTATGTTTCACTATCTGTCATTAATCTAACCAACCCTAAAAATAAACTATTTTCATTTCCTTTACTCTTTTCCAACTAAGTCAAGTGACATAATTTTCATTAGAATTTGAAGAAAAGTCTTATCAGATTTACATAGATGGAATAGGATAGATTTTTTTTGGGATAAAATACAAGTTTTTTTTCAATTTTTTGTTTAAGTCACAGCATGAGGGGACTGATAACTACTTTTTGTTAGACAACATTGTGTTATAGGTGATGATAAATAACTTTTAAAAAGAAAAATGAATAAAAACAAACAAATATCTGCACATGCCGACAAGAAGAAAATTAAATTCACAATTCTTGATTTCTGTGTTGTATTTTCATTCTTGTTTTCTCTGCTGTTTGTTTTGTTTGTTGTTAAGAGGGGGAAGCTTGTGGTTTTTAGAGCAGATGAGAGAAAAAACTTCATGAACAGCGACGGCCATCATTTAATGTTCATCTGACTCTATGAAGTCTGTATTCACATGACACATTCAAACCCACAGACTGCAGCTGGTGTTCGTGTGTGTGACAGCATTTGCATTTGACTTTCATGCTGGTTGCTTCCACCGAAAACCATTTTTCAACATTTCATCATTTCAGTTTTGCAGTGAGACACCAATCTACATGCTGAGAGAGAAATAACAATCGACAACCCAACCACAGTGTCTACATTATTATTATTATTATTTGTATTGCTTTCAAATTTTCTTGTTTTTGCAAGGCATAAATAATATTTGACAGGACATAATACACCCTTCATATTTATTGAAAGGCGTTTTTTTGTCTGAATGGAGAGCTTATAGTCAGATCTCTTGAAATGATAATCACTTGAGGGTTTTATGTGAACATTTAATCGCCTGTCCAAAAGAACAGGATCGCTGAGAGATTTAACACAATGTGCGTCACGCTGGAATGAAGTTCTACCTGGAAACAAATGACTGGTGTTTAACAGGTGGAGAGGCAGGAAGCAGAAATGAATGATTACTATTATTAAGACTTTGGATGCTACTTTTGTTTTGGAAACGTAATACTTTTTACAGGGTTGGTAAAACTCAAGACGTCACAACTCATTAGGTTTTTATTTTCTTTATCTCTTTGTCTGCATCAGCCATTGTTTCTGTGGGAACTGATATTAGATGTATTTATTTATTTATCTTCATGTATAATTGCTGACAAATGAAAGGAAAATAATGAGCCTAAAGCTGAGCCAAAAGGCAAAAAACGGAGGCACAGGCAGCCACAGTGCACAAACGGTCCCATGGGCGTTTCATTAGCAGTGAAACACCCTGCAAAACACTGGATCCTTGTTCCTGCACACACATCACTGCACACTGCCCGGCACGTTGTAATCTCGATGGCAAAAATCCTTATTATTTTGATCGGGTGTGAGGGAATTGAAGTAATGAGTGTTATGAGCTATTCCTATTCAGGTTCTGTGGAGGAGGTGGAAGCACTTTAAGCTGCTGTGATTCAGCTGCCAGTGCTGAGGTTCCCTGCTAATGACACTTTAAAGCACCACATGGTCTTATGCAAGAATAAATACATGGAGACGCTGAGCTGGCTGCTCAGACGCAGGTATGAGTGAGCAGAGGAGGGCATGATGCAGGGGAAATTCTTCACAAGATTTTCCAGGATACCAGATAAGAGTCTTAACTCATTTTGACGTGTCGAGAACACTTACCAGACAATCCAAAAGGTCATTTTTGTGGTTTGATTATCAGTCATAGACAGTGGGCTCATAATCAACTTCCTGTTGTTGAGCCATGTGGGCCTGCCTGTTCCTTTGACTGCTTAACACCACTTGTAAACCAGTGTAAATATTGGTAGTCGTCAAGTAAGCACATTGTAATTTGATGGCCAACTCAGAGGTCAACACACAGGATGCCTTTAATTCCCAAACCTTATTTGTAAAGTCTGTTTTATGCAGCAGGGAGGGGATGTCTGCTGGGGCTGAATCAGACTAAATATCCTTCCTCACAATAGTCATCCCCGCTGGACAAACACCGGGTGAAACAAATCGGAGAACTACACAACAATGGAGAGAAAACTAAGTAATTCTTGAACTAATAAGCAAACTTTGATGCCGGGGGCCACTCTATCGTCATTCCCAAGCTCTTTCATGCAGGAAGAAACAGTTCAAAAAAGGCATCAAGGTGGCGGTTTAGTGCTTCTTTGAAGAAAATAATAAAAGCAAACAAAACAGGACCTGCCAGAGAGGAAGCAACCGCACACAGCCTTTGACTTTAGGAATTTTCATTGTTTCAGGGGAACAATTAACTCTTTTCCTGGATGCTATTTTAAATACCTTTTTGCTAACATGCGTGATGACAACTGAGAACAGAATTCTCACAAACTTTTTAAGACCTCAGACAAGACTTAAAGTTAAGTGAACCTGCTGTCTGAACATCGATTTTTTTAAATGTTAATGCATACAACTGAATGTGATTCTGTAAACCTATGTTTTTACAACTAAACAGTTAATACATTTTTGTTCATTTTGCTCGCATTAATATACTATTAGCCAAAATAACAACCAACCAAACTCAAACATTTCAAAATCAATAAGGCTGATTCTGTGTGTTATAGTGCTTGTTGACTGCTGATGTCTATCTGAGACAATTTTTTTATGCTTTCTCGTCTTTACTTGAGATGTTTTCTTGCTCTTATGTATTTATTTATTTATTTATTAAATTAGTTTGGGTCTGGGCCTTTTATTATGCACTCTTTTATTATACAGTCTATAGTCTGAGCTGAGAAAGCTGTTGACTGGTAGCATAATGGCGCCCCCTTGTGGAAGACAAATCCAATAACATGATAATAATTGAAATATCTGACTAATAATTGATTTAAGTGATGAGAAATTATGCGCACCCTTAACCAACATGACCAAATCAGACGTGCTGTTTGCTTTGGTGTGGGAAGCAGTTATTTGGCAATCCGTTGCAGTAAATGCTGTGTCACTCCGGATAATAATTTAAAGAATGATGCTGAGTGGGTGATGTAAATGATGATGCAACCTAAACAAACAAATAACTTCCGTCCCTTTTGTGTATTACTAAGTCTTGTTGGTCTCCTTATTGCTTTATGTTGAGAAATAGTATTACACCACAATGTAAACCTATTTGCCTAAAAATAGATTTTCCAATGTCACGTTGCACTTCAGGTTTGTGAGGATAATTGTATGAATATATAATGAACACATACCTACTGTATACAAAAATATATGGAAAAGAGAGACTTTGGGTCTCTTAATTTACTCCAGGGAATTTGTTCCATCACAAATAATCCAACCCCTTTGTTTCAAATGTTTGTACAGAGCTGCAACGTAGCCAGGCACAAACAAATAAAGTGCGTCATCAGGGGCTTCAGTGATTCAAAGTCATAACAATGGGGTAAAAAGATTTCAGAGTCAAAATGTTATAATGAATTTCAATTAACTGAATTTCAGTGTTTTATACAGTGTAAAATGGTATGTTGAAAGGAAAAGGTAGTTAAGTTTCACAGTAAACTGCAGGGTGAAGATACAATCTGACAGTCAGACAGTTATTAACTAATGACTCAATACCTGTGCACTCTTTGACTCTGACTTTATTCTATCTTCCTAGTTCTGATTATGAAAAAGTCTTGAAATCAGCCTGAGACTAGATCCACCCTGAACTCCAGCAATAAAATCTCTCTCAGCCTCTGAGTCAGGCTTTTTTTCCTCCTAACACTCAGTAAACATTGCTGACACATTGATCCAATCGAGTTAGTTTGAGGTGTGATCAGCATGTTTCCAATCATGAGCTCAACAGTGGATGCGCATTTTTTCCTGCTTAGCGGACAAACGTCCACTTTCATTACATTCGTTTGTTATTTACTTGATACACAAAAGCGGAAATAACATTTCCTGTTTACATTTTATGTCAACATACATGAGATATTTGTTTACTCGCTGAAGTGAAGGATGTGGAGGATTTGCCCTGAATTGACTCTTTCACCGAGGGAGGGATATTTCCGTAGATTTGCTTGATCTATGTAGCATTGCCTATAAAAAGAGAAGGACAAACATGAAAAAAATGTTACTAACCTTGGCTTCATGGGGTCTTTGACAGCAGCAGCTTTGTGGGAAGCAAAAATCTATGTTGTGTAAGAGCTGTTGCTAAAACAGCCACATCAGTGTTACAGCATTCAGTCACATACAGTTTTAATGGCTTAAAGGTTCCTCTTCCCTGCTTCCCATCACAGATTTATAATGTAAAGAAATAATTATCTGTCTTTGAAGAGTCAGAGTTTGAGTTTTATGACTGCTTTTTTTAACTTTAAGATAAAGTTGATCACTGTAAGCTGTTGTCCTTTTCACACATGCAACGCTAATGTGTTGTTAATGTGAAGAAAATAAGAAATGTATAAAAATAAACATTTCTGCTTATTTAGATGGACAGATGCATACATTTTTGTCTAAAATTTTAGGTCACAATTAAGGTCAAAGTATAAACTCCAAGTATGAAATGTAACAGCTTTAAATTGTTTAACATACTGCAGATACCAGAGAGCTCTTTGATTTATGCTAAATATTGTCTAAGGATTATTAAGCAGAGAAAAAAACTGTCTTGTCCATGTGAGCTTAAAATGTACGTTTAGATTCTAGCTATGAATATTCTTAGTGTCTTTCCTTTTTTTGTTTTGTTTTGCTTTGTTTTGTTTTGTTTTGTTTTGTTTCTTGAAAAAAAGGGTTTTTGTTTTATTGGTTTGGTCAAGAGGGTTAATGAAATGAAACACTTTCAAAAATGAACTTTGCACATTTTTTTTACAAGCACCACAATGTGAAGAAAAACAGCCCTCTTTGTCTGTCGGTTAGTTTGAAATATTAAATACTAAAAAGGACTGATTACTCAAAATTTTTTTGTCAGGGTGAAACAGCTTCAAGTTTGCACTCTGGTTTTCACTGTTCCAATTAAAATCAATGAGCTGCACTGTGGAAACACCGAGACATTTGCCTGTTGATGGAGAGGAAACCTTCCCACCCTTGACTCCATTGAAATGGAGGATCAACCAACCTGAACAAGAGCCCACATAAGTATTCCGTTAAGATTCTCATGTATTGTCTACACGCCATTACATCTGGACCATGATATTGTGTAAACACCACACTGCAGGTATGCTCCGTCCCAGCACAGCTGAATTCAGTGTAGCCTCAGATACAACATTAATATCAGACAGTCAGCCTGGCTGCCATCCCATAAAGTGTCTTTGGGGATTAACCTGAAATGATACTGTGTTCGTGCTGATGCTGCGAGCGAGGTATCTGGGGAGCTATGAAAGACCAGATAATTAACTCACGGGCCAACCAAATAAGTCATATTCTGATAAATTATTCAGTATTTGCAGGCAGTTGAATGCACTCCCTGCTCATATTGCAGGCAACACAATAGTGACTCGCTAAAACATTAGCAATTCATTGCTGTCCATTTTATTACCATGCTTAGTCATTTGCATCTGGAAACGTGTTGTGCATTCAAAGCTTGTACAGTGTTATTTTGCACAATTTGAAGACACTGAGTTGTGACGAACTGATGGAAGAGAGTTAAGACAACCGTAAATGAAAGAGGACAACAAAACTATTATATATAAATAATGAGACCAAATTATTTTATGTTAGAAACAAACTGTGTTTACATGAAATGATACTGAGATATTATGCACATTTTTGACAGGTTATTTGTGATTTAAAGCTCCATAAGTAATCTATTTCCATATAAATTGAATGCAAATTTGTATACATTTTAAAGAGCTTAAGCTAAACATTCAAAATGTGAAAACTGGTAGACATTCACTGCATCATAAAATATTCATAACAAATTTGAGTTTATGTGTTTGTGAAGATTAGTTCAGGGAAGTGAATTTAATTCATCAGCACACAAATTGCATATCAGAAAATTTTCTTTAACAGCTTCACTTTAAATAAAGAAAAAGTCCCCTTGAAGAGAAAAGGGAAGACAAACAGTTCATGTTATGTTTATAAAGTAGACAGAAATATTATTTTAAACAGCAGAATAACAATAAATCATTTATATAGAATACTGATCAGGGAGGACACTGAGAGACTTAAAAAAACTGCCACCAAAACAGGTAGAACATGAGTCAAAAGACCTCTTTTCAGCTTTAAAATAGCCAAGACATGCAGTAAAATATGCAATTCAGATTGAGAAGAGACAAGAGATGAGGCTGAGTGCCCTGGACGACAAAGATCCAGATCCAAACCGTCCAAAACATCTGGAATAAGGATTAGAAAGACAAAGAGGTGTCCCAATACGGCTGGCCCTATTGGCCTCATTATCTATGTGACAAAGGCCTGTAAATGAGGTTTTTGGAGATTGTACTTGAAAAACATATGTGTTTTCTTTTGTTTTCACTTAAATATTCCTCACTCAAACACTCCTAAAAAGAGAGAGGCCTAAAGGCCTAAAAGAGATTGTGATATGAATTTTAAAATAACCAGGAAATGTTCATTTTACTATTAATAGTCTACCCATAATAAATCAACAAAAAAATCCACAAACAGGACATCTGATATTCATAGTGTAGCAGGATTACACAAGACATTTTTACAGCTGACATTTTGACTTGTCAGATACAGGTGTAACTAATAACATTAATGATGATTCCATTTTTAGTCCCAGACCCCTGTTGGCTCGGATGTCTCATTGGCAGAGCTCAGTGGCCACTTTTCATGTGATTAGTTCCACCTGTGCATTTTCTAGCAACCACTTAAAAAATGTCTGCTGTAGAAAAATAGGTTTATATTATCTTAAGGATATTTATCTCTCAATATTTTCCAAAGTCTCCATATGCTTAAATCCAGTTTTCTCTGGAGAATTACATTTTGTAAAACCAGAAAAAGAGAATTTTTTTTTCTAAAATTAAAAAATACAAACATAAAAACTTATTACAAGTATTAAATGATCATGATAACAAAGCAATAGTGATGTTGATAAAACCACAATTTTGTTGCTTAAGTCCATGATACCACAAGAGCCAGTTTAGTTATGCTGATAATGACTATGAGATTGCAAGTTAACATTTGGAAAAAGCTGTAAAAAAAAAAAAACTTTTAGGTAAGAGATTGTTTTTCCACACAAGCACTAAAATTGGGTTAATTTTTAGATATCGTGGTTCCCTCCGTATACTGAATATTGTACAAGGAGAAAATGAAAATACCTTGTAGCTTATAGAGGGTACAGAAAAACTCCTAATGCAAAAGCTCAGCTCAAGTAAGCAAGCAAGTCTAAAACAGCTGCAAGTGAAAGAATATAAAAGCATTTGACCTGCTGAAGTGCCACTGAACAAAAAAACCCTGAATCTTTCAGGGAGCTCATGCTGACCTCTGAACCTCTGGAGGGGACAACAAAAAAGGCAATTTTCAAGTGGGGCAATAAAGTGTCACAAATCCTGAACACTTTACTCCAGTCCTCCTTCAAAACTATTAGGCTAATGAATCATTACGATAATAAATATATCCCACGTGAGGTGCGTTTAAAAAAACACAGCTTGAGTGCAAATAGGCCACAGTGCAATGGTTAAAGCCCTTTTGTTACCATGGAGATCGGGACAGCGGTCAGCACTTGACAGGCGCATGGAACAGGAGACAAGGGGGCGGAGGGAGAGGGGGTAGTTGATTGACAGCGAAAAGGGGCGGGGTAAAGCACCATATTCTGCGCTCATTGGTCAACATCGCGTCACGTTACCACTTTGGAATGCAAATGTAAAGAGTAGCTCGGGCCCTCCTCTGCTCTGCTCCTTCGCTGCTGCTGGATCTGCTGCTCTGAGCTTGTCGGATACAGCTAGCCACCATCCAGAAATGGTGTAGAATATCAGGAAAAACAGCGAGCAAGAGCGGCTAGCAAGAAGAGTGAGGCTACGAGGCATACGTTTACGGTAAGGCGACGTCCAGTTTGTGTCTCGGCACCGGATGTCACGGTCGGCACGAGGGTCAGTCACCGTGTGTTTGTGTGTGTCGGAACGCTCGAGGTTAAACGGTCGCACAAGCTAACGTTTTCTCGGGGCCCCAAAACAGCAGCAGGCAGCAGCGTTTGTTTTTAGTTTGGTTGCTTGCTAGCATTGACGCTAGTTTATCTGCTAAGTTTAGCTTGGAGAACCTTTTATTTTTAAAAGAAAAGCAGCATGGGGACTAGTAACGATAACAACACATTAGCATTGACGTTAACCAGTGTTGTGACGGAATTCGGTAACTGCTATCAAGTAGAAAATTAGCTATGAATGAAAATCAGTGCCTAAGTGAAGTGTGTCAAGTAAATGGTTCATTTTGGCTCGGATTTCACTTTGCCTCTTGATGTAATAGTGTTGTCTAAAGTTAGCCAGGTGCTTTCTTCAGGGACTTTGGTCCCATGGGTCATGACCTTTGGCACAGAGGAGAGGTTGGCTATTTTGACAAGTGTGGGTCATCACCAAGTTGGAATAGTGTGTCAGTGTACCTGGAGAGGTGGGTGTACTCCTACTTTATCCTTTAACCCCTGAAGTATCAATGTAGTGTCACAAGGTTGTCTGCAGCTAATATTTGTTTGAGTCGTTTGCTTCATCTTTCCCTTTTAATATAAGTCTTATTTTGATGTGCCATCACATGAGGTAAACTAACACAGTATGCTGTAAAAACAACAAGTGGAGAATCTAATGTCAGTCTATTCCCTTCATTTACAACACACCACTTAGCCTTTATTGTATTGTTGACATATTTTCTGTTTACTGCTTTGCCTGTAACATGTATTTTGCTTTTAGATGTACAAACATTCAGAGTGGTTGGAACAACCTATTGCCCATATTTTTGTCACACTCCATCCTCCTGGTGCACAATAATAATGATGCATATCATAGGGAATGTAAAAGTGGGTTTATTATACGTCGTTACCTCTAAAAAAATTAATTGGTTTGCTACATCTCCTTTACCTTTATGTACCTTGCTATTCATCACTGCACAGTTGTTCTGCAACTAATATTTATTTACATTACATTGTTTAAATGAATTAAGCTGTCATTTTGACTTGTTTTGATTGTTTTGTCTCTAAAAAGTGTAAATTAATCAAATAATCAAATTCATTTTTCTACAATATAGACCAATTGCTTTTTTTCGGACTAGAGACTAAACATATAACAAAAAAAGCCTCACTCTTTATGAACTAATTATTTTAACTCTTTTATGCCTGTAACACACCAGCTTTTAGGTTGATCAGTCAAAATAACCATCTCATCACTACAAGGAAAACTACAACAACAAGATGAAATTAACATATAAAAAAGTAAACAAACAATAGACAAAAAAGACTGAGTAGTCTCACTAAAATATTGCCAGGCTGATGGCACTTGGAAAAAAAACATGCTTACTCTCCGACACTTTCATGCATTGGTCGCACTGACATTATCAGATACTGAATTATATAAAGCAAATTTCATTCTGACAAACTTGCAATGTTTTAATTCCTTAGATTAGGTCACTTTAAACTCTTTTGGGACACCACCAATAATTGTTGCCCATCAATCAGATCATGCCCAGTAATTTGCCTGTTTTTAGGAATAAAAAGTAGCCTTAACAAGGACACTCATAGATTTTTCTCAAGGATGCTGAGGTTAATTGCAAGGGGATGATTGCTTTATCTGTTTAAAAGCATGACATGCTGTTGTTCTGGAACAGAGTGACTTCTTTTAAACCTTTGATCACACAGTCTGAGAAAATCAGCAAGAGACAATTATTTACACATCTATTTTTAGAGCTGACATCTGGTCTAATACAGTCAGCTGTTATTCAAATGAATTTTTTGTGCTATTTCAGCATTATAGAAAAAAAGCTGATTTGTTTACTTCATGGGAGAGTGACAACCACACATCATCATCATGTTTTGTTTAGACATATGTTCATTTACATGCGCAATGGCCCTAATGCTCCCTCATCCTTACCCACTTTTATTAATTTGCCTCTGGTCTTGCACTACATCTCTCAAGGATAAACATGATTGGCATCAGATTGGCTCAACAGGTTTACTCAGCAGAAAAACAGTGGTTAAACTTTTTAAAGCACACCCTGGTATGCAAAAGTAACATACCACATGAACCATGCTTCACACTGGCATAAAATAAGATCCACTGCATAGCACTTATTTAAAAGAGGAGAATACGTCACTTCTAAAACTTGTTCTCCTATCCTCCTGTGATTTCCTTCTTCCCAGCTAGTGGTAACGATCACAGGAAACAAGTGACAGGAGTTGAGTTTTCATTAAAACTAAATTATGGCTTGTATGTCAACTGCATGCCATACCAGATACAAGGTTATATCGCCTTTTAAGTGATAAGTCTGGCTGTACAAGACCACCTTCTAGATTACTATATGATCCCCTGCTGACAAGCAATGTTGTATTTTAACTTTTATTGCAGTGCTCTCTCCACATAAAACAAATTTGGGCTGAAAACTCGCTTATTTTGTTTAGCTAAAAACAGTATCCGTCAGCATATTCATATATTCTTGACTACAGAGCCTGTTGGTAACTGGTGCTGCCAACATTTACTTTTGCTTTTATGGAGAAGATTGTGGAGACTAAAGTCATAATGGTGTTACATCAAAATAAAAACTCCTTTGACCAGCTCAAAGGCCATCCACTTATCAATAAAGAAAAGTGTCAGTTTAAGATCTTTGTATTACCTTTCACCATTTTGAAAACTTTGGTTTTCTAGATAAATATATGAGCACAACAAAGGTGATTGTCTTTGAATGCATCTTAGGGAACAGGCTTATGGATTAAAAGTTGGATTTCAAATAAACTGTAATTTGTTGTAATAGTTTAAACAGTGAGTTGTCTATTAGAATATGTCAATCAAGATGTGGCCCATTTGCTGTAAGAATGTTTCTCCTAATGACAAGAAAAGCGTTCATAAAGGAAAAGAAATTAGGCCAGTTTCCTCATTTTCCATTAAATATCCATTCCATTCCATTAAAGACTAGCATTCTGGGGACTGCCATTTAGTCTATTGAAGGTAAAGGTAGAAATACATCCTTGCATGTATCACATTTAGTCTCCTGCAGTTATTTTAAAGTTTCGGGTCTGCAGCAACCTAGGAGCTTATCCTTTTGGATTTTGTGAACTCTTAATGTCTGGCTGTTTTCACTGCTGGCTTTGCTAAAAATTTAAAGTGCTTGTTTCTGATGAAGGCGCTAAGTTAAGCACTACATTTTCCTGTGCTGCTGCTCATCTCAGCTCATACCTGACCTATTTTTCTCCTCATAGTGTGATCGGAGCCTAAGAGTGATGCCTCAGAGACTGCTTTGATAGAACAGTCTCTCAATTGAAGTGTCTTACTAATCTGCAAGCTTTGCCAGAACTATTTAACTGTGATATTTATAGATCAGAGGGAGGATCTTTCATTTATCTGTCATTCTGTTGCCCCTTCTCAGTCTGTCTCTGTTCTTTTCTGCCTGCTTCTCCCTTGTTCATATTGAGTTATTCGGAGTCCAAGTGATTTTTATCCTCTCCCGGAGCAATCTGTACCTTATACACCAGGGTCTTCCTACATAAAGCTGAACAGAAGAAGACCACATTGTACTGGGGAGAATCAAGTGAAAGTGTTTTGTATCTTCACAGCATGAATCTAAGTGTGCTGGTATGGTACACACACGCTCAGCACACTTAACCTGGAAAGCAGCCAGAGTCTCTTTGTGCTGGTCTACTGAGCTGTGGAAGGCAAGGTCCGTCTGAGTCAGATGGCTCAATTACGGATACCCTGACCAATCTTTCCTCTGGATAAGAGGGTATCTCTGTGTGACATACTCTTAACAAAGACAGTGCCCTGCTTGCCCCTGTTTGGACAAGACCCATCAACCATCATCAGCCTCAGGGGATGACCCCAGCATCACCAAAGAAATGCTGCTTTGTAGAGAACAGGATGCTGCCTAACACTGTTAAGACACTGAAAACTGGCCTCTTATCTGTTAGAATTAACTGTAATGTGGATAAAATGTATTATTAAGATACTGTTAAGATATGTATAATTCAACTTAATGGTTATTCTGAACATATGCTAATCAGTGACTAAGTTATGGCTGCAATCTGGTTGTAATTTTTTTCAATGACATAAAACAGAAACTGCAAATCCCCACACTTGAGGGCCTTGGATCAATTAATGTCTTTTTTTAGCTTTTTTTGCAGCTATTGATTATTTTACTGAGAGAGTTTTCCAGCAATTAAATCTGTTAAATCTATTGATAAATTGACTAATTCGATACATGATACTGTTTTTTTTTATGTCAGCAATACCAATTGTCGATCCCCTATTAGATATGCTTGAGATGCCTCACTATGTTCTTTTCCCATTCATTATTCCCTACTTCAAATCATGTCTTCTTTGGGTCACTTATCCACAGCATTAAGTGACAGTTATCTGCACAATCATCTGTGCTGTATGATGTAATTTGGATTGAATGAAGCTTCAGTGCCAAGACTATGCATTGATGATTTTAAGTAACAGACATACTCAGATTTCTTGAGGAATAGTTTCAGCCCTGCTAGAGTCTTAATTCTACAGAGTTAATGAATACATTGCAGATATAACAGTCTCCTGCAAGTACTGACCTGGGTCACAGATCTGAAATAAACAAGGAATGACAGATGTAACACTCAATTATCTGCATTTTTCTAATAAAAGTTCAACCCAGTTAAATTCTCCATCTGTAAAAGTTTTTAAGTCTGGCAGGCAAATGCTAAATCTCCTCTTTTTTAAAAAAAAAATTGGCACTCCTCACCCTAAAAAAAAAAAAAAAAAGATTATAATAGAGAACAGACACAGACAAACTCATCCAATGAATATATTCAGACCCTAAAAGGAAGAAATGAATTACTTTTATAAAGGGAGTATAATGTATCAGCCAGGAAAATTTCCGTACAATGCGTTCTTCTGTGGTCATTATGTTATATAGCATAGTTTAATTTATTTATCTTCCGGATGAATCATAATAAGTTTGGAGTTGATATATTTTGCAAGGGAACTTTATAATGCATTGCCTGTCAACATCTTCACTGTGAAAGTCTAAAAGCAGGTCTCATATGGTGCCTAGATAATATATGTTTGCCAGAAGAGCTAGCAAGGTGTTGGTGTTCTTGAAATTGATAATGAGCTTGAATGCCCTTTGAACAAAAGGCGGGGTTTGTTTGTGTTAAAGCCTCTTGCTGTAATACCCCTTACGCCTCACTACACTGCGACCACTCCCTGTTTATTCTGCTAACTCATGGCAGTTCAGGGTCTTGGGCTTTCAGAGTTTCAGATGGTAAGGTCCATCATCAAGCAGCTCATATCAAACTGAGTCACCCCATTCCTCTATTCCTGCACTTTCCCTCTCGTTTTGACCCCCATCTGCTGCACAGCTCTGTTAGCCAAGTGTGAGACTCCAGGCTTGTGTTTCTGGCTGCGCTGCCAGCTAATCTATATGCTAATGAGAAGATGATAATCAATGAGGTTTTACGCATGGTTGGCCCCAATCAATACCACATTGCACCAGCAAACGATTCAAATGGCTACATTTCATACAGTCAGACAGTTGGGTGGCGTGTTAATGTGGTGGGACAGACCATAAGTATGTCATTATCCTCCGGTTTTATCCACCCTTGTCTACATAAATGAATCCTGTTGTCATTAAAGAGAGGTTTGTATTCAACTGCAAAGCTATCCCATTTCACTTTTATGAGGGGAATGCAATTTTCTACTCCTATTGTTTTGCATTTTATTTCCATAACTGCTATAAATAGTTTGTTCGTCGCTTTCCTGCGGCAACTTGGCTGGCCCCTCACAGATTCTGATCCGTATCATTAATTGAGTTACAGCTCTAATGATGCAGTTTTAGCAGGATTATGTTAAATTTTGACAAAGATATAGTTTATCATTTCCTATTATAACAGGCATTTACTGGGTAATGGCTTGACTGATCCTTTTTTTTTTTTAACTTTCTAGCATCATAGTCAGTCATGTTACAAAATTGATGATGATTACAGTTCCTTTGGTAAAATAATGGGTTAGATCTCAGTGTGGCCATAAGCCACTGCTCTGGTCCATAGCTAAATGTACAAAATTGGGCCATTCAGCTGCAAATTATTGGTGGAAATCCTGCTTTTTATGAATGCACTCTGTATATTTAAGGCACTAACATGGAAATGTAGCCTTTAGTTTTCAGACCTAGAATAAACAAAATGAATATATTTTTTTTCCCGTTTTTTCATGTATTCTTTTTCGTTATTATTGTGGATGTGACTTAAAAAATAATATGGTCTAACCTTATTTTGGAAGGCCCATGCATCCTTAAAAAAAATCTGTATTCAGGCAGCAGCAGAGGGGGAGGGGAGAGACGGAGTAAAATCATTACCATCATCTTCATTAGAGAGGTTCCTGTTCTCCAATCAGCACGCTGCTCTGCACAGGGATTCCATAGGCACCCCGTTGGCTGTCGCTAGGATACCACATAATCAGGAGGCAGGCTGCGGCCTGGTTGGTGGAGTGGGGTGTTGATGCTGGGACGACGAGCTTGCTTTGAGTTGGGGGTAGACAAGAGGGGCTGGGGGTTTGGATATAGCACAGAAACACGCTCGCACACGCTCAGTCATTCACTCAGTGAGCCAACCAGTCAGCCACTCAGTTAGGCAGACAAAGAAGAGCAACATCCTGCAGGAGAACAGCACGCTCCCGGGGGATGGGGCATCATACCCCTGCATCGCGTTGGGGGGGCCAGAGGAGGTAGGAGCATCAGGGTTAGGGGGCTTTGTCTCAGCAGCAGAGTACCCCCCCAAACATACACACGCACAAACAAACACGCAGAAACATGCATGCAAGCACACCTGTCTCTGGATGTTACTGGCTCTTAAAGCCATTATCACTCAACAATCGATTTGTGCAGCTGTCAAGTGCATTCTTGTGGTGTTGTTAATGCGGGTCATCACAGTTTTCCTATATGCCGACTGACGGATGGACACTGATGGAGGCTCCAGCACTTTCTCGCTGTGATCTAAGCTTTGAGGAGACAGCCAGTCTGTCTGAAATTCTCTTAACAGCTCTCATCTCCCTGCAGGCTATGCAAATACTCCAGACACAAATCTGACATTGCTTCTTGCAGTCTTGTAATTCTTGTTGAGTAGATCAATATGTTCTCTTGTGAGAGGCGCGAAGAGCTCAAATGTGTTGTTATGGTGTTGAATGACTACTTGCAATGTATTACATACTGCTGGCACTGCTATGATGTGCCCTCAAACACACTGGCTTTGCCATTTTTCATGGGCCCCTTAGGTTTATCCCAAAACCAAATCAGTGCGTAATTGCTGTTGTAGATGTGGAAGTGGGGTTAAGGATTGGAGTGGGGGTCGTTCACCATCGCAACCCTCCACTGATGGATGGGTGACTCCTCTCAGAGAGAGACAGTGTCTGAAGGCATCATTACCAGAGGGGATTCCCTCCCCTCTCCACACACACGAGGAGGCAATGGGAAGCAGACTAATGACTGCATACAGGCAGGGAGGCTTTGGCAGTGTTGATGCTTTGTTTACAACCAGAAAGCTAGTCTGCTTGACTAGATTTTCAGGCACGATTGTTCAGACATGAAAATTTAAATTCATGACAGGCACTGCTAGACACAAACTAATGGCTCCTTTGTTTTGGAGAATTTACTGCCGACTTAAGTTTCACATGTCATTATATTTGTGTCAGTTTCCATTTTGGGGGGATTCGTCTAGGTCTGGTTTTCATGTCCTGTTTAAATAGTTTTCATTTAATTAAGAAAAATTTAGAGAATTGTGTTGACAATATCAGTCTTGTTCTGCATGTCAATAAAGTGTTATTAAAAACATAGGATATATTTTAATTAAATAACTGCATAATTCATAAGCAGTTAAGATTTGATTGAAAGCACATGTTCTTCAAACAAAAGCTGAACTGAAATAACAATCTTTTTTCACATTCAGTGGCTCATTTGTTTACTAAGATACTTAAGGCTTTTTATGGCACTTTTGTGTTTCCCATTTCAAGGAATAGCATATGGTTTAGTAAGATTGCATTTGGTTTCCAAGTCTTCTTTGTAGCATAAGTGGGCCATAGAGCTGTGCTTTGGCCCCTAATCCGTTCAAAAGAATAATGAGGAGGAGGAGGAAATAGCTTAAGAATTGCAGCATGGCGGCAGCATTGCTCCTTATTTAATTACTTCCATCACACACTCTTTCCACTCTAACCCTTTTAAAATACTCAACCTGCTCACTCAACCTTCACCCCTCTCTTGCTCTCCCAGCAACCCCCCACCCAACTTCATACGCACACCTCTAACCTCAAGGCTAGAAATTCCACCCTCCCAGTTTTAGCCTCTCTTTTCAGCTCTGTTACATCAGCTGTCATGCTGCTTGAATCCCGCTCAACACACACACTCTCTCTCTCACACACATACAGACGCACACACATACACACTCTTTGATCCCAGTCCCTCTAAAAAACTAGCATCTCAAGTTCTTGTTCTCTCTGTTCTATTAGAGCTCCTCTTTGTTAAAGACTTCTGAACTTTCTTTCTTGTCTTTTAAAATAATGTCATCTTTGCCTTTTTCGCCTCCACCAAAGAGGGATCCCCTCTCTCCTCCCATCCTCTTCTCATCTTATCACCTGCCATGCTGAGGCCCCCCTCCATCTCATCTGCCTGGAGAGCTCTGAATCTTTTTCCTTCTGTGCTAATGGATAGGAGATCACCAGGGGACCAACCTTAAAAAGGCTTTCATGGAAGGAGCCTAAATCACTTGTTCTTTTCTCCTCCATGCTAACAACTGATGAGAAAGAATGGATTCAGACATTTGAGACCCCATCATAAACATGGCTTTGACACACTATTTTTGTATTGCTACTTGTTATTAAGAAGCAGACCGGATGATGAGAGATTATGAGCCATAATTAGGTCTATGCTTCAAGTCAATGAGACAGTGTTTTCATTTAGAGGGTGTGAGGGACTTTTAGTCATATTTAGAACAGCCTCTGCCGCCTTTCCAATTAACTCTAACCAAATGTGTGTGTTCTTGATTAAGTGAAACGTTCCAGTGTGTAAGATGTAATTCAGGGTTGCTGGCCACCTTGCCTTTTTTTATACTTAATATGCTGGATTTTATTAGCTGCCCAAAAAGAATTTTTGTGTGCTTCTCTAACCAGCTCTGCCCTGCCATGCCTCACTTATTGTGTTTTGGAGAATGAAGTCAGACGCATAGCATCATGTTTTTTTTTTCTGTATGTAATTTTAGAACAGTGCAGGTCTTGTTTATTTGAACAGGCTCCTGAATTTGCAGTTAATATTTCTGTTATGAATTTGTGCATGAAAATAAACAGACATCAAAAGAATCATTAATTTCCCAGCTGACACATGTAGTACGGCAGATTCGCGTAATTCAGATTTTGACTTTGTTGTGGTATTTACGGCATTGAGCCCATCTGCAGTCATATGCCCCCCTTGGGGGAACAGTGAAAGTGTGATTAAAGCAAGGCAAGTGGATTTAACCTGACTTAACCTTCAGAGCACTGAATTCCCGTAATTTTAAAGTATAAGTTCAGTGTGGTATGTAGCAGGGTTTTAATTAAATGTATATGGGCTCTATAATAGTGATTGAAGAACAAATAAAAACACAAGACAAGCAAATACAGTCCTTTTTTGCAAGAAAATAATAACTGAAAAAGACTAGTAATGTATCGTTATATGACAAAGGTGGATGCTATATATAAGAAGAGCAACTGAAGTTTCTTTTTTTGGGTTGAGAGGCAGTTTTTCAACAATTAGTGACATTTTATAGATGAAATTGTGATCCATTAATCAAGGAAACAAGCAGCAGAAGTCTTATCTTACTTACTTATTCTCACTTTAACATTTTTCATGATTTCTGTCTCATATCAGATTACTGTAGTTAGTTAATGTGTTGCTGGTCTCACATTTCCTTGAAGTTGAGCTGCTCATTAGCTGTGACATACTGTCAGTTTTACTTGAGCTTCAACTGCTGTTTCTTAAGAGAAACATTCCATTTTCTTGGGTTTTCATACATTTTCATACAAAGAAGGGAAATAGAGTGGTGTTTCTTCTCATGTGCTTTCCTTTTCTTCCTCTTCAGGCACAGGAGAGCCATTCAGAAGAGCCGGGGGTCAAAGGTGAGAAGAGCAGAGGGCACCATGGAGAGTGAGCCGGGGGCTACTGCCTCTGCAGCCAACAGCACCGGGACCTCCACCTCCTCCAGCACTACAGCTGCCAGCAGCAGTAGTACATCTAACACAACTGCTACCGCTACTACTACCACTACTACTCCTAGCACTTCCACTAGCAGTAGTACTAGTAGTAGTAACAGCAGTAGCAGTAGTAGTAACACTAGCAGTACCTCCAGTAGTAGTACTACAGCTGGAAGACAGGGAGTGCCTCAGATATCTGTTTACAGTGGGTTACCTGACCGACAAACAGTGCAGGTGAGTTCCTTTGTGTGGTTCTGAAAGTGTTGACAGCTTGATATTAAGGTGTGTGTGTGTGTGTGTGTGTGTGTGTGTGTGTGTGTGTGTGTGTGTGTGTGTGTGTGTCATGTGCAGACACACTCAAACCACACGCACAATCAAATGTTCTCAAGTTGATATTCTTTCTTTTGCTCTGCTGCCCTCTGTTGGTGTGGATAAAGCCACATGTTTGTCTTATGCACTCCTTAAATTATATTTGAATAATTTTAAAGAAGTGAGTAAATGAATGAAATAAGAAGCATTCGTCCTCCTGATCAATACAATAATGGAGGAAACGCAAAATAAATGAGGGTTTGTCAAGGTTGAAAGAAGGAATGCATTTCTGGGCTTTAGTGCTCTTGACACTTTGACCTGAGGATAAGCCTCCACGCAGGCTTAACCTCCCCCTGAATGAGATCTACATAATCTTCAGTGCTGATGCTTTGACAGCAGTGTTTTTGTTACATTCAGCCCTTCTTCTCTTGAACTTTGCCCACTGACAATTAAAAGACAAATACTATTGTCATCAAGTAGTCCTGCAAGTGTAAAAGACTGCTGGCCATTTTATGGTCTGTGAGAGTTGAATGCGTGTGTGCAGCACATTGCTATTAATTTTCTCTTATTTCGAGAGGTGTGTGTCTGCATGATTCTGTAACACTATTGACCACAGGTTAGTCTCCTTTCTGGTAACTTGGCAACAAGGGCACTTAAGGGCACTTAAAAAAAAGGTGAAGGGTGAGGAGAGATAATTGCAGTGGCCTGGATGTTAAGCTCTGTTGTAATCAGGTGAAGGGATTGTTAATACTTGTCTATTAATTAGTGAGGTACTGGGTTTAATTATGTCTGTCTGCTGGCAATGATCACAAGTTTTAGAAATTTGAAACACTCAGGACAAGTTAAGTATGTATTTAGATCGACAGTCATTGATGCTACAAGCAGTAGCGAAAACATGTATCCATTTACTGGTTAAGCTAACCATAATGAGGATGATTTTTCTTCTAAAATGATCCTGACTTGGTATTGTAATCCTAGATTAATGCCATACTTAGTCTGTTTCCAGTAATGCTGTAAACCTATAGAAGTTAGCATTTATAAAAGTAGTATTAGCTGTTTTCATTACTCGCCTTGTTCTGACTACTTATCTCTGTATAACTTTACTGTGAACTAACATTTTGCCTTCTTGTATGAGTAGTGCCATTGAGGTGCAACCTGCATATTTTGTGATACTGTTGCATGCTTTGAAGACTACAGTGCAATATGAAAACTTCATGATGTTTTGTACACAGTAACATGAAATTTGCCTTAGTTTGGTAGTGATATAATTCCATACTTAAAGCAGCTGCATGACTGAATAATGTAGGAGAGTGATGGGTCACGCACACATCAGCTACACCCAAGCCAAAGGCTCAGAGCTTTTGACAGCTGTAATGATTTTTTTATGCAGAATTCAGGGCAGATCTGGTTGTGTATCAGTGTAGCCAAATCTCCAACTCTTACAGCCACATTTGTCTTTAAGAATAAATGTAATATGCAAACTATTTTGTGCATGTTGTATTACCAAACCATATCTTTCTTTTTGTGTATGCAGGTGTTCCAGCAGGCATTACATAGACAGCCTAACACAGCGGCACAGTACCTGCAGCAGATGTATGCTGCTCAGCAGCAGCATCTGATGTTGCAAACTGCAGCCCTCCAGCAGCAGCACAGCCTCAGCACTGCTCAGCTCCAGAGCCTAGCTGCTGTTCAGCAGGTCAGCACATGGTCATCACATTAAAGAATCATTCTCACACAGTGTAAAGATTATTCTGTTTGTGTTGCTCTCTTGCCCTGCAAGATATGTGTCAGGAAACTGTAAATTTCTCTCTTTCTGCCTTTCTCCCCTGACTCTCTGTGTCTTTCAATGAGACAGGCCAGTATCGCAGCTGGCCGGCAAAGCTCTTCACAGAATGGCACTTCATCCCAGCAAACAGGATCCACTCAGGCTACGGTAAGTGCACTTTTGAATCTTTGACCTCTCACTTGAGAGCCCCTAAATTTAAAGTAGTATTTGTCCGTTAAATTAACATCCAACTAAGTAGAAATGCAAAATATTGGACTTTTTACTTTACGCAGATATTTTTTCAACTCATTTTTCCTGGTTGTGCTTTTTTTCTCACATAATTTTAGAAAACATCAAGTCTCCCCTGTAGTGAAGTTAAAATATTATTTGGATAGTCCTATTGTAGTCCCATTGCCAGTTGGCAGGTGCAGACATGAAATACAATGCTTTTCAAAATATACACACAACTGGGTAAAACGACTGCTGACAGTTTTTTACCCTTGGAGTGTTGAAAGAATCAGATTTTGCTCTTACTTGCATGACCAGTGCTGAGCAAACACTGCAAATAGCAACTCTGCTATCCTGTTTTTTAACACTTAAGAAAACCTCCATACTACAGACATGGTCTGGTCACATGCTTATAATTAAAGCATCATCTTATCGGCCTATCATATTGGCAAAAATTGTCTAGAACAAAGTTGATTTTAGCACTAAAATGCTTTTCAAGAGAAAGAAATGACCTCTAAAGGCATTAATGAGTTAAATTTTAACAAATTCTTGACCTTGTACATTTTATGTGATCTTTGAAGTACACTGGTGTGTTGACGGGAAGGAAGCCTATGACTAAATTATCCTGTTCATCTTCTACCCGCAGATTAACCTGACCACCTCCCCAGCGGCAGCTCAGCTGATCAGCAGGGCTCAGAGCATTAGTTCCACTCCCACCAGTATTTCTCAGCAGGCTGTTCTGCTCGGCAGCCCATCGAGTCCCACTCTCACAGCGAGCCAGGCACAGATGTACCTGCGTGCACAGATGGTAAGACTGAAGACTTGGGGAGAATAGCCACAGGCACATTTACATGAGCGTGCATACATGCATAAATATAACCACACACAGAAACTGCTTGTATAAATAAACACGCTCAAAATGTGTGTTATGAGATTGGTGTGTGTGTGTGTGTGTGTACCTGGCTGTGGTCTCAATATTTTTTGAAAGATGAAAATTAAAGAGATACTTTTCTGATATTCTGGAGTTTGTTGAAAACAAACAAGATCAAAATGGTTGCACATTGTGTTCAAAACGCGTGGACAGTAATTTAGTTTGAAACTGAATAATTCTCATTATCTTCAATATGCTTGAGGGCTATCGTAAGTATCTCTTTTTATTTTTTATGGCTGACTCTGTGTGTGTATGTGTGTTTTTGTGTGATGCTTTCCAGGCCCAGCAGAGTAACCTGGTGCAGGTGGCCAGGAGCCTGGGCCGAGCTGTCCCTCTGTCCCCACAGCTCATCTTCACTCCAACGGCCACAGTGACTGCTGTCCAATCAGAGAGCTCCACGCAGGCTTCCTCACAGGTAGCTTAATGAGAAAGATATTCCTCACTAAGTGACTAATATCATTCAGACTGTTGTTAATCATTAGTGTGATCCCTCAGTTAAGTACTGATCAAAATTCAGATAGCAGTACTCAGAGGCTTAGGGAAAGTTGTGCCTTGAAATCTAATGCAATGAATGATTAAAAGTCATTTGAAATTACTTTGCTGCTATAAAATTGACAACATAATCTTTATATGCTTCACTGGTTTGCACTGAACATAATGGTTAAGGCCAAAATGAAGAGCATTTAATTCATTTTTAGAAAATGCTGTTCTGACCTACTTTATGAATCTGTTTGTGAATGTAATCTCCCATCACTCTGCCTGTTAAAGAATCAGGTCCAGAATCTTGCCATCCGTGGCCAGCAGGTGGCGACCACGTCCTCTTCTCAGACTCAGTCCCTGCAGGCTCTCAGTCTGAAGCAGAGTCCTGTGCCCATCCAGCCTGCCTCACTGATCAAGAATCCCAACCAAGGGACGCAGGCCTCCACAGGAGGGAAGGCCAGCTCCTCGGACAGCTCGTCTGATGGAGGGAAGAAGGGGGACAGTGCAGCAGTCACAGAGGTCCGAGCTATAAACATGAGCCGCAGTGTCACCGCTGTCAGTGCTCAGCCCCTGATCGCTCCAGGTGAGTGGAGTACCCGGACCCCCTCGGAGTAAATCTTCACATAAATGCATATAGTGTTAGATCTGTGCAGTGAAAATAATGGCAAGTAGCAATATGGGTATTAGAGCTTAATCGAGCACTTGAATAATTGACAGGTAATTAATCAAAAATGAATGACAAAGCATCTTTTTTTAAAGTACAGAGGTAAAAATCCCATATTTTCATCTTTTAAAGTATGAGAATATGCTGGTTTTTGTCTTGTTTTATGATAGCAAAGTGAATATTTATAAATAATGGACAAAAGGGGGTGATCAAAAATGCAATTATATAACATTACTTTGATAAAAAATACCCATTACAGTTTCCTGAGGACCATTTTCTAATTTTGTTGTCCAGTCAAATAACAGATAAGAAGTGGTAGCTGCAGCTCTAATGTCCATCACTCAATCAATTTGACTGTAGTACCCACTTTTGAGGAGTTTTACACAAAAAGTGAGTACTGACAGCTTGGTTAAATACTCAGCTTTACACATGTTCACATCTAAATCAAACAGAAATTCTGGAGCTTTGTTGATTGGCCAGAAGATACACAAAATTAATCTGTAGCCCAGAGAGTGCCTTCAATTTTTATGTGATATAAGATATTCAGTCAGTGCATTAAACATTTATGCCATAATAGTGGCACACTGATGTTCAGTCCACCACTTTGGTTCGGAGTTAAAAATCTCAACTACCATGAAATGGATTGCCCTGATAATTTATACAGACATTCATGATATTCACAGGACAAATTCATATGACTTTCCCTGTAGTGCCATTGGCAGGTAAGCTCTTATTTATTGCTCTGCAATATATCTCAACATCCACTTTAAGGACCGTGAAAAGACATTTGAGACTTATTGTGGAAGTTAGCAAATGTTAGCACTGTAATGCTATACTGGTGGTGTATGTACTGGTGGTGGGTATGGTGGTGCATTAGGCTAAATGCTAAGTTCAGCCTCACAAAGCTGCTGTCATGGCCATATTTCCACACTGGTTACAGAGTAAATGTCATGTATGTTTAATGTAAACAGTGCACTTTTTGGAGGCTTTGTGTTATTTCTGTTCAGACAGAGACACTCAATAATTCATTGGAAGTTTGTTTTCATTTTTGTGGGCAAAGATGTTAAACCTTCAAATTCCCTGCCAGCTGCTTTGTGCACCTTTTTTTTTTTTTTTCGGGTAACAGATGTCCAGTTGAAACCTCAAAAGAAGACTTGGGGCTTCAGTCAGCTGTCTACAGTAGAAATGTACTCTTGTGTTTACAGTAAGCTTAGACGATAGAAGACTTTTTACACATTGAGCTTTTAATAGGTTTCTCCGGACTGTGAGTTTGACATGTCAGGGCCTGCATCACAAACCCATTCACGCACTAAAGGGGTGAAACCAGCCGTATTAAAGACAGTGTGTCAAGCTGTGTCTGGATCAGTCGAGCTGCTTTGTGAATTAGAATCTGAGAGGCGCACTGCCGTGCAAGAGTCTTTTTAAACCACTTACTCTGTTATTGCGAGCCAGCAGCTGTTTTTTTTTTTCTTTTTGGCGTGAATGGTTGTGAATATGCCAGCAGAACAAGCTGATTAAATCAAATTAAGTCCAATTTGTTTGCAGGAATAGCCCCTTCAGATTCATTATCTCATTGTGAAGGAGGTCCTGATAAGATCTCACATTTTCCAAAATAGTTCATTTAACTAACGACATCAAACATGTCTGTGCATGTACCATGTGTGTGAATATGTGCTGGGAGTAGTAACTTTGTATTAATGTGCTTACATGGCTGTAAACCTTATATACACTGCAGTACAATGTGTTGACGTATGGTGTTGTTTTTATCTGCCCGTTCAGATGTGTGTGCATGTGTGTGTGTATGTTTTGGTGTTTGTGTGTGCCTGTGTGTATCAGGGAAAGGGAGGGGGAGTGGGGATTATCTGAGCTTGTCAGTGCACAACTGTGTCTTGCTTTGTTGCAGTAATGGATTCACATAAATTGAAAGGGAGGATGGAAGCTGAAAATCTGGCTGCATGCTGCCTGAAAAAAAAAAATTAACATGGGTTGCCATAGCAGCAGGCCATGAGGGACAGGTGTGCACATGAGATGCTGGGGAGTTAATACACTGTGGATCAGGAGGAGGCTGGTTGGCTGAGGCTGGCTGATGGGTTCAGATGAGGTTAAATGCATATATATCTATATATATATCAATATCGATATCTATGTATATATATAGATATCGATATATATAGATATACAGTATGTAGATATATATAGATATTTTTTAGGTATTAAAATGTAGAAAAGTGTTCATAATTGTTCAGTTTCAAGTTTTATGCTGTCATTTAGGTACAGTACTTTACTGCTGTGCTTCATTGCTTTCTTTGCCTCTTTAATAGGTTGTACCAGGCTCACATTCATTGGTTTAACTTTGCTATTTTTATGCACTACATTTGGTATTTCTGACATAACTTAAGAGCCAAGTAACAGTTACTATAATAATTACTGATATTCTATTGAAAGTCAAACACATATTAACTTATTTGAGTGCTTACTCAACATAAATCAGTCTGTCCTGATCTGAGAGAACAACAAAAAAAAAGGAAGAGAGGTGTGACTATTCGTTTGCTATTTTTGGTCTTTCAGTCTCCATCTCACTTTCAAAGGGATAGTAGATCGTTTTACATCAATGTATTTGTTACTCTGAGCGTTACAAATATTAGAAATCTCTTTTCCTTGAATAAGAATTGGCCTGGAAATGAATGTCAGCCCATCTGGCTTGTTGCAGTTTGTCATCACCTTCTCTTGGCAGGAAACAGCAAGCACCTTACTATAAAAACCACAGCAGGGATTCCCCAAAAGCACCGAGATCACAGATTCAAAGTGGAGAAAGTCCATGTCTTGGCATAATTGTGTAGCTTCTAACAACAGTATTAGTTGCCAGTTTCAATTGAATATTTAAAAAGAAAAACTTGGAAGTACCTAAGTTTTTAATATGAAAACCAGACTTTAACCTTATGCAAAACCTTATTACTAATAGAAAATCACTTGTGTTTTTATTTAAATTGACATTCAGCGTTTGACTTAATTTCCTTTTGTTTTGTCCAGCTGCTGAAATACTGAGGAGTGTGGTTTGGTTTTCTCCATGTGACTCTGCTACTGTGTTTTCACTTGAACATCTGTCAACAGTGGAGTCTTAATCAGGAACTGGATTTAATTAGCTTGTGGTCCCTTTTTGCTTATTTCATAAAGCATCCAAACACCTGATTTTTAAGTAGGGAAAGATGGTGTAAAGGCTGCTTTTGCTCTGTTGTTTAAAGTTGGAATGTTTCATAATAAAATGCCAAAGTGGCAGCCAGTGAGAATGTGGAAACTCAGGGATTTTCCAGGGCCTGATGCTACATACTTAATAGAATCATGTCCCGTCTTTAACCTCGGGACGTTGTGCAACAACACACAGGTACATCAAGAAGTCTACACACATTCATATCTCAGGGGGAGAAGAGGCCACTGCCACATACTGAAGACTGGATGATTGCATTTGTATATATATGTGGGCGTGGGGGCCTGAGTCATTCACTCCTTAATCCCAAGACCTTGAGGGGGAATAGCATGTAGATGAATTCCCCTGGCTTCCTCTTCTTCCAGGACTTCTCTCTGTTTCTCATTAGAGGCTTGAGAAAGTTGTGAGGATTCATGGGGAGGGCTTGTCGTATCCGGCGTGCATTGATTCAGAAATCCCCCTCCTTTGCTCGAACTGGGGCTGGGAATCTCATGCTACCTTTTGATTCAGTGACATTTTGATTAAAGGTGCTTCTGTTCATTAAAAAGCTATTCTTGAGGCATTTGGACTCATGGCAGTTTTTCTTTCTTTACGACCACATTTGCAGCAGCATCATCATTATTCCACCATGAAAAAGGTCAAGTGAATGTGCTACAATTACTGGTTTTTATTTACAGGGGGTGATACAGCTGCAGTGAGGTCGTGTTAGTTCTTGGTTTTAATTTTAGTTGCATTGAGCAGGAAGCCAAGTTTTCAGAGAAAGAACTGAAAACTAATATTTTTTTTTTAAAAAGAGTAGTTTCACAGTCATCAGACATTTTGTTATTGTGCTATTGATTGGTTCCCAAACATCAATAATGTTTTCGGGAAGGAAAACACAAACTTTAGAAAGCTGCTGTGCTACAGAGTAGACTCTTCTTTATTAGAGCCATTTTCATCGACTGTGACTAATTTCCCATGTCCCTGGAATATATTGCTTTAGTTTCCACGTTTTAATTACTAACTTTATTTAATTGAAAATAACAATTAAGGTAAGTGCAGTGGTGAACGTGGGGCAGGAGTTAAGTAACGGACAGCTTTGCTCGATGCAGGAAAAAGCAGTCAATAGCACAAGCTATTAGAAATACTGGGTTTTAGAGCACAGTGATACATCTGTCACGTTGTGTCTGAAAGGCCTTTGAGTGGTGGATTTGCTTTTGTCCTGACATCCATCACCTGAGGAGATGCTGCACTGCACGAGTGTGTCTCACACTGGTTCAGGAAGGCCTGCATCTTTTTTCTTTCACGTGGCACTACATACATGCTGCTGCCTGCTGACATCTGGAAAAAGGCTTTTGCTTTAGTTAATTAATTAATTACCTTTCAGCTTAGGAGCTGTTATGATTTCACAGCACTTTGATGACCGCTCTGTGTAGTCTGACGAAACAGTCTTTAATCAAGGTCACCTTACTAGTTTTTTAGCCGTGCTTGTGGTTCTGACAGGCTTCTGTCTGTCTGTTGGTTCAGTTGGTTGGTTCACCACTTTTGTCCAAATAGTTCTTGTCTTTTTCTGTGAGTAAACAACTTGATTAAAGTTTTGTTGAAGTGCATTTTCCAAGATCAGCAACAAAGTTTGGATGAAGTATAAAGTTGTTTATATAATGTTGTTCTTTCTTTTCATCCTTAACATTGCACTCGCTCATTTTTTATTGCACATACTCTTCAACTATAAGGAGAGTTTTAAAATTAATCACTTTAAAATTCTGATTAAGAGTTTTGTGCATTGATTCCGAAATTTTCAGGAGAACATTATGATGCATCAAGATAGTGATTATTTTTGCCACCCCCAGGAGTAGCTGCTGAACTAATGGATGTTATTATCCCTGAAAGTGTCTATTTAAATTGCTTTTTAAGTGTGAACCATCTTACGGGCTTACATCTTTGGTTATCATGCTGCTGGCCGTATTCACACACCCAATTCTCATATCCATCCTGCTCTGAACATCGTTAAATATTAAATGAACGCCTTCCCTATACTCCTTAACTAACCAAATTTTCTGTTATTGGGTTCCACTGTGTCTCACCATGTGAAATAGAAAACACTTTTCAGCAGATCCTGTAGCATTAAAAGGACTAATGACATGCAAACTCTGCTGGATAGAAACATCTATATATTCCACAGCAGGGTACAGACTGCGGTTAGTGCCTCACAGGGAAACTTTGAAACCAGATGGAGCCTATCCCACACAAAACATCATGAAAAGAACAGGCCGAGGAGGAGCGGGAGGAGGAGCGGGAGGAGGAGCGGGAGGAGGGCGGGGGCGAGGGGGATTTGAGACAAATGCTGATGTACTTGGCAGTTTTCCATGCTTGGAGTTATTAGGGGATTTATTAACATCACCAAACACCTCGCCGTTCACATGGCTCATATAGCAGAAGCTACTCCACTGAAGTACTGATGCTTGTTTGGGTTCAGGTTATAAGAATGAGTCAGTTAGTTGTTTATCGTATCCTGGTAGAGTAGTCAGAGATCAAGGAGGCAGCAGAGTGGCTCTGACCGGCTGACTCAACATTAACTCTGTGAAAAGTGTCATGGACATTTGGCTCCACAGGTTCGTTCCTGAGGCATTTCTAATATTAGACCGGCCTCCGGCTGCTTCCGCTCAGCACTCTCCCACTCACACATGATCTCACAGTACAAGATTGATGTGCCGTGTCTTGGGCTTCTGGGCAAGTTACGAGCTCAGGATGTCTTTTTACCCACAGCAGCTCTGACAGGTGGTGACAGGCCATTTTGAAACGATTTGTGAGTAATGGTCACACCAAAACTATAACAGAGGGCCTCTCTGTGCTCCTTTCAACAAGCTCTTAATATTACATCCTGTCAACAAAGGGCAGACAAGGCGAGGGGAACTCTATAAAACAAGCCCTCTTGCTCGGATGTCTACATTTCTCAGTGCAGCTGATGTACACTGGGAATGGACAGTTATGAGCACACATGAAGTAAATAATTGTGCTTTGTAACAGTTGCAACTTGTACATATATTACCTTGTAAAAGACGATGTGTAAGATTGTAGCATGCAGTTTGTATCATGTGATTTATTTATGAATGCAAGACCTGCATTACTGTTTGTAGTGAAAGATCAGGAAATGATTCTTTAAATTATTCATTTAGTGCATAAAACAAAAACTCAGAGCCCCAAATGATGTTGTCATACCATTTACGTTTACAGTGATGAAAAATGAAGACAAGCAAAAAGTGTACTTTATTTGAGAAGCAGGAATGCGAGAATGTTTGTATTTGGCTTGATTTATGGCTAAACAGTTAATTGATTACCACATTTTATGGTAATAGATAAATTGAATAATTGTTTTTGCCCATGAAAAGTTTTACCTGAAAGAGTTTTTCCTCATCCAAATGAAGAGTCTGAGGACTAAAGATGTTGTGTGCTGTATAGATTGTAAAGCCTCTTGTGCCAAATTGTGATTTTGGATATTTGGCCATTTGAATAAAATTGACTGGTCTTTACTTAATTTCAGCTCTACTGAATACTTGATTTTTTTGTTGCCTGAAAAAAGTAAATCCAATCTTCAGTGCCAACTAGAATTAAATAACCTAAATGTTTTTTGATATAAGGATAAAAGTATTGAAATCTGTCCTGCCATTGTCCTTACAAAGTGAAAAAAATCAAATCAGTGCTCTTACAATAAACTCTGTGACCACAGTAACACTCAGAGATGAGCATAGAAGTTACTGCCTTTAGTAGTCAGTAGAAGACTTGGGAGCATGACAGCAGTATCAATGGGTGGTGAGCACAGCATTTGTTTGGCTGCGCTCATGAATTTTAAAAACTAAATGCTGTCATTCTCATTCCAGCATACACTCAGATTCAGCCCCACTCCCTGGTTCAGCAGCACAAGCAGCAGCAGTTTGTGGTCCATCAGAGTCAAGGCTCCCAGAGGACAGGAGGCCAGCTGCTGCAGACGGCCTCCATTCAACCGTCACAGCACCCGGTCCCTGTACTGCCCAAACCTGCCCCTCATCAACCCTCCACACCCAGCCAGCAGGCCCCCATCTTCCACTCCACCATCAGCCCTCACGCCCTCCACTCGTCCCTCAACCATGCCAAAGCTCAGCCTGTCCAGCTCACTGCCATCAACCTGCAAATACAGCCAACGGTGAGTGC
>JAPZDY010000012.1:5959193-5972428 GCA_029783645.1 Ctenochaetus hawaiiensis
TACCAGAGTGCATTGTCGAAAAAAATACTGATATTATATTATTTCGGGGATTTTGAGACTACTCTACAACTCTATATGTTTACTCTACTCTTTATGTTTACTGTCAACCTGTGTACAGTAGTTTTACTGCGTTTCTGTCTCCGTGCCTTCTCGAAGTCCCTGGGTTAATATGAAACAGAGCGTTTCCGGCTGTTTGTGTCGAACAATGAACCATATGTACAAACAGAGCGGCCGCTTTGGTTCCGCTGAACTACAATAGAGGTAAAACAAGGAAGAGGTGTGGAGAGTTTACTTTAAAACGCAGCAACATGCTGCGGTGTTTGGAGCTGTTACTGCTGTCACAGACGTACTGACACGCCCACTGTTTTGATTTGAGAACAGACCAAACCAAACAAAGTCGTCGATGTTTGGTGTTATTTATATACTAATGAATAAAAATCAAGTACAGTTACGTTTTAATCCATATTTTGTGTCGTCATATGACATGTACATACATGTTAGGATCACATGTTAAAACGGGAACAAAGTCTATAGTTTGCTAACCTCCCCCCGCGGGTCTCGATCAGAATGGTTTGGTCCAGGTTTAAACTTGAACGTTACTGTGTGTGGCTTTTAAACGGTAGATACAAAAACAGGTACCCAAACTAAGTGACATTCCGTGTTTTATTTGTCAAACTTACACTTTTTTCTTTTGAAATAATAATAAATTCACCGAAATACCAACAACGGGTAAGTTTACCTCCAAAAAGTGTCGTTACATTACGATTTAACGTTGTATTTTGTTTTTTATTAGTGTAGTGTAAATGTACTCAGCTAGCAATAACTAACGATTATAGAATAAATGGAAAATTTTAGCTTCGTAAGTTATTTTTAAGTAACGTCAGCGTGGAAAGTACCTTTGTATAGTAAACCAAATAAATTAACGCTGCATACAAATATAACCTATCGTTATTCTGTTTTTTTTTTCAATTTCCTGCTACTAGATACTTCTTGCTCACTAACTTTAACAATATACCTCAGCAGCAAACAGTGCACTTTCATTCAACAACATTTATTAATAATTTATCTAATCTCAAATTAGTTACATTGCAGTTTTGTATGAATATCACAAAATATGGTCAACAATTAAAATAAAGGTAACTTATCTCTCATAGATTAAAATCAGACTTTATAAATTCTCGGTGATAATTCACGAGATACGCAGCAAAAGTCATTAAAACTGGACCCACATTTACACTTGTGCATAATTTTAATCCACAGATATAACGTACGTCACCCTGAAATGAGCCTGTATACCTGATTACTTACAGGTACTCTCTCTACCGTTCATAGTTTTATGTAAATCTCTGAGACCTACATCTTTGCTCGTAGCTGAGTATTTCTGTGCTATGGCACTCGAGTAAAAGACTTTTAAAACTGCAAGAAACAGCTTGATGAGATATGGCTAGATTTGATTTTATTGACCAACATCTCAAAGCAGAAAGACATTCTGTTTATTATTATTTATAACAAAGAAACATAGAAAGTCTCCACATCTGAAAAGTTTAAACAATCATTTTTAGCATAACTAAAAACATAATCCATTATCAAAATAGTTACAGATTTTCTTTCAATTGAGTAATTGGTAAAATTGCAGCTGTTTCTATTATACATATTTTTATAACAACAAACACAAAATGTCCAATTTCACCAAACACTGTTGAGTTGATTGTTTACTGAGTAATTTAAATGTCTAGACAGTTGCTGAAATGCCAAACCAAAGAGACGAGGCCCCTGATGATTCCTCCGCTGACCTGCCCTGTCTGGAAAAACTTGAATCTCCTACAGGTATGAAGCTTTATTACATCAGTTATTGTTTTCGGACACGTTCTGGGAGCAATAGTAATTGAATTATTACCACCATGGCAGTTTTAATTAATTGTGGGTGTGTGTGTCCTGTCTGTGGTGTCAGGGAGCCCACCCACTGCCTCATTATCCAGTCTGATGGAGCTGGAAAATTGTGTTTCCAACCTGAGCCTTGCCCATGAGATAGTGGTGAACAGAGACTTCTGCTTCAAACCCAAGAGCCCTCCTAAAGACAGGCAAGAAAAACACTTCACCACAACTAAAGTGACCTTGGTTACTCCTTTTTTTTCTGAATAAATTGAGAATTAAGTTTCTTTTTAACTGCTTTTTTCTTTCTAAAGCCTGGAGGGCAGAGTGACTGAGATTGTTCACCAGGCGTTTTGGGACAGTCTTCAAGAGCAGCTGAGCAGTGATCCGCCAAACTACAATCATGCTGTCATTTTGCTCAAGGAGGTCAAGACTGTAAGTGTGTGTGGCATCAAATATGAGGCATTAGTAACAGAGGAAGAGGGTCAAATGAGACCTCTGACCACATTTATTTCAAAATCAGAGTAAATACCTTATGGACAAATGACACAGAAACATAAACACATGGCCAACACTTGGCCATGAGGAATGTCGCTGATGTCAGGCTTCATTAGAGCTCTCTGCGGTCCACAGGAAAATAAAAATAAGAATTATGTTGATAAAAATAACCCTTAGAGGTGAATCAACTGTATCTTTCCTTTAATGACTATTTTATCCAAACTGACACACAGCATGAATGAAACAAAATATTTGTATCGCAAAAATAATGACTCAGTGCCTTAAATTTTCATATAATTTTTATTTTCATTCTTGATTAAAAGAGTATTTTCCCAATTTGATGACAATGCTCACTTGCTTTCTGGTTGAGAGCTACATCAGAAGACTGAAACCATTCTCATGTTAAATGTGTGGTAAATATGAAGCAGAAGCAGGCTAGCTTAGCTTAGCATAAAGAGTAGAAACAGGGGGAAACTGCAAGCTTATCACTAGATAAAGGTAACACAAAAATACCAGCACTTCTAAAGTTCACTAATTAGCACATGTGTTAAAATGACATGCAGTAATGTTACAGGATGCTATGTCCCCTATATTAGATTGAGTAGCTAATAATATCTTTGTAAGTGTGTGGAAAAGAAAACTTAACCATATAAGCCTTTTAAATTAAAAGGACATTTCCTGCATGTAAACTCGGCCATAGACAGACTTATATTTCCCTTTAGATGCTTCAGTCCCTGCTGCTGCCTGGTCACGTCAGACTGAGAACTCAGATGGACGAGGTGCTGGACATGGAGCTGATCCAGCAAGAGGTCAATCATGGAGCTCTTGATCTCCACAGACTGGCAGGATACATCATCAACACCATGGCATCTTTATGTGCACCTGTGCGGGACCAAGAGGTCAAAGCACTGAGGGACCTGAAGGACCCTGTTGAGCTCCTGAGGTGAGGGAGGGGTTAACTTAACCTCCACATACAGAGCTCTACTATATAACTGTGCTAGATTTTAACTTAGCATAATGGAGTTTTCTGTTTTGAGTTCATTAAAGGTCTTGTTCACATTACAGCTCACTGTGCACAGAACAGCAGATTAAATACGTTTTGTTAGTGTACCTGATAATTATATATAGTCCCAGTTTGTGCCTCATCTATAGACATACTTTGGAGTAAGAGGTAACCATCAGTTTCTGTAAAAAAAAAAAATATTTACAACCCTTTTTCTTTTGAGTTAATTTATTAGGTTATGAAGTAATTTCCATGGCTTATACCTCTGTGTTTTTGAATATTTTTTCATTTCAGTCTTTTCTTTTTCCCAAATTTATCTTCTTCTGATTTGAAAAGAGTGATATAAATAAAGGTAGGAAAAGCATCATAAAAGCTGTTTCACCCAAAACTCATTTCCCCTGCCGTTCCCTCAGGGAGATCTTCCGCGTCTTGGGCTTGATGAAGACCGACATGCTTAACTTCACCATCCAGAGCCTGAGGCCTCACCTCCTGCAGCAGGCTGCGCAGTACGAGAGGGCCAAGTTCCAGCAGATTCTGGACAAGCAGCCAGGTGAGGAAAGTATGAGTGATGGATGATGAAGGTGACTTTGTGCCCGCCGGTGAAATTTATGATCATTGCATAATTCACTTTTCAATTAAGCAGATTTTTGACCTTTGTCACTCTAAAGCACCATCCTGCCATTTTTCTTGCTTGGGCAAGAAGCTGGACAGCCAATCAGTGAACTCTACATTGTCCAAGTGCAGCTGGCTAATCAGAGCCTTTGGCAGATTGACAGGGCTGACATAGTCATGCTAGTCGTGGATCTTAATATCCTTGTCTGTACCTTAAAGATGAATATCCACCAATTGCTTTATGTTAGCAGTATAATCAATATGCTTAGAAAGTAGGATAGTATTGCAAATTTGTTTTTCTTAATACTAAAAATATTTACCTGGGTGTCGGTATTGTTTTCTCATCTTGGTACTCACATTGTTAATTGATGCTCTGGCAGTAAAGCAAATCTGCTGCATGCACAATTTAACTGTTTTTAGTCCCCATCCTCTCTGAACAGGGCCTTAAATGAACTGTTCCCTCTCTCCTATTGGAGAAAACATGAATGCATCCATGTCTGTATCACTGAAAACATCTTGTCGATCCTCTGGTAATTCAGCGGTTTGCAGTACAAGTTAATCATGTGCAACTGTTGACGTTTTTATTTATGCATGTCATGTATTTACTGTTTTTTTTGTCTTTCTCAGCTTCTCTGGACAATACCACAGCTTGGCTTGAGGCTGCAGCGTCAGAAGAAGCGTCAGCCGTCAGAGCTCGGTCTGAGTGTCCCGGTCGTGACAGCCGGGGTCCTGTCAGCGTCACCGCTGTCCTCGACCGGGCCTACATGCGTCTGCTACACTGGGACCCGCAAGACCAGAAATATCCCGAGGTCAGCCTGCAACTTTACATCCCATTACACTCCAGCTTTCATCTGAGTGATATTTTATTGATTACCAGGGAATCTTCGGTCTCCCTACACACTCCTCCTCACCCTGCCACATGTTAAAGAATGTGACAACACATTAGAGCTCATGTAGCGTTGTAGAGCAGCGATTTCCAAGCTTCTCTGTCTGGTGTGCCCACACAGCCATTTCAGATGAACTTGAGAAAAACCCTTATTAAAATCACCCATCATGTTTCAAATGTGTTCATTTGAACTAATTTGTAAAAATTATGTTAACACAGCTGCTTATGATGTCAGCCTAAATAATGTCTTTATAAAGCTGAACTGTCAATGTTAGGCTACTTCAGTTGCAGCTTTGCACTGTATGCTTACCACTCGGAGTAGCTGAAGTGGAATCACTCAGTTATTTCTTACTTGTAGCTCATTATTTTGACTTTTGGCCATTAATTTCAGCTATCCATTTTAGCTGTTCATTCATGAAGCAACTTTCAACTTATTTAACACTTTCTCCATTACCTTTGGCAGTATTACAAAAATTTATCTACTTTAAACCATATGAATTTGCTCTTTTTTGATAATCCTGTTTTTAGCAAAGTCATCTGTTGATCCTTTACTATTAGCTTCCTTAACTGCTAATTACTATATGTATTTATTTTACCTGTTTGTCCATTATTTCAGTTAACTGATTAGACCTGTATATTAGTTTGATAACTAGTTTTCATGCACTCTGAATCACAAAGTAGTGATGCAATTTTTTTGTTAATCAAATCACAATTTCCAATTTTTAATCTGGTTTAGCTTCTTAATTTTTCCACGTACCTCCTTGTAACTGCAAAGTATCTTTGATTTACTATTGTAGAATCTTTTTGAAAATAATGTTTTCCTTAAGCTATATCTGTTGGTTTTCTGTGAAAAGGCTCACGCTTATGTTAATAATTTTCTTGTGAATAACGTGATCTGACCTCCACACACAGACTGTGATGATGGACCGAGCCCGCCTGGACGCTCTGGGCCAGCAGGTCCAGATGTTGGTCCTGGAGGCATCAGTGCTGCTCCTGACCAGTGCTCAGTGTGGGGGCGCCATTTTCTCTCTGCAAGGGTTTGTAGGTAAACTCAGGCAGTCCATCGCTGCCCTGCTGGAGGGCAGTCACACCAGGTAAGAGGAGGATTTGGTGATGCATGTCCTGGCTGTCATGGGGAACAGGTATTGTATGAGAAGGAAACCAATGGAGGTGACAGGATGCAACTAGCTTGTCAGAACAGATCCAGCTAACCTCCTTCTTTCTGTTCAAGAGCGGCCCCGTCATGATTAGTGAATAAATGTGGAACAGCAGCTTGTGATATTTAAGGCCTGCTCACACTCTGTTCCAGGCTGCAATAAAATGCAGCACAGGTTATTTCTCACTTTAATCACCTTTATTAAAATATCGTTTTATTTAATCTAGACCTCTTTTGAGACCTATGTGTTATTAAAAAGACCCTTATTTATTGGTTTCGCTTTGCTCAACACCCCATATAAACGAGTAAAATTAGAGGCTAACAACCTAATACACATCTAATGAGGCCTGCTGGTAATTCGTCTGACGGTAGTTTGTGGTGCTGCAGGGAAGCTGACCTGAAGGGAGCGCTGCTGGGGCTCGGGGAGACAGTACTGCAGCAGGTGACCGAAGCTCTGAGTGGCCACGGAGGAGCAGCGCTGCCTCGAGAGAGCCACGATCTGCTGAAAGGGCAAATATCCGAGCTGTGGAAGCACAACAACCCGGTCCGCACACTCATAGGTCAGCCTGAGCACAACAGGCTGAGAAAAATGATTAACTGAAGCACAAGTGTGTGTGTGTGTGTGTGTGTGTGTGTGCATGCGTGTGTGCATGTGCGCATGTGGGTATGTACGTGTCTGCACGTCTTACATCCTCACATTATTTTCTCAACCATCAGTATGAAACCAAAATTCAAGCTTGGTGTCAATTATAGAAAAGAAAAGCTGCAAATATTAACATTTAAGGAGACACATTAATAGATTATTAAAATAGTCACTGAATATTATTTTGTAACTCTATGAATTATTTCAGGTCTGAAGCACAGTTGGGAACAGAAGCCTCATGTTCACATTTAAGAGAAAACATTGCTGGATATTTTAAGTTTAAAAAGCTAAAAACATCAGAGTGGTGTCATGTTTTCACTTCATTTAAAGGTGTTTACAAAATTCAGAAATTTGACGTTGATCAAAATCATTTAAGGCTTATTCAAAGTATATTTTGATGAAAATAGTATATATAGGCAGTATATTTTTATCAATGCAAAGCTGACATGTTGGGGATGTGCCATTTTTAATTAACAGGAAAATCATACATTTTGATGTTTTTTTTAATTATCTGTGGCCACATGCAAGTTTTTAAACTTAAATGTGTGCTGCTCCAGGGAGCTCACTTCTCTCCTTCCCTCTCTCTCTCTCCACCCCCTCATCCCTCTCTCGATCAAACACAGGAGAAAGGGTACAGGGCTTCCTCCAGGCCATGCTGCAGGGCGGCCCAGCTAAAAGGAGTCCAGAGCTGCCCGCTTCCCTCAGGCTGGTGAGTGCTGAGCTCGCCGAGCTGGGCATGGCCTTTGGGCGAATCGTCCACTTCAACCGAATGGTCTTTGGTCCCTTCTATGCACCCATCCTCAGGAAGCTGCTGGTTCCACCAGGAGAGGCTGAGACCGCAGAGGACTCACGCTAATCTGAGGGCGACCCAGACGACCTCCAGTGACCTTAACATAAGCTGCCATGTGGCACTGCAGTGTTTCCCATATATTGATTTATTTGTGGTGGTCTACTACTATGTCAACAGTTATTGCAACATATTGAGTTTTTTTATTACTTTTTGAAAATAGTAAAATCTAATTTTACTGTATCATTGTTATTATTATTGTTATTGCTACTGCAGCACATTGATTCGGTTCGCCTCGCCTTGCCTCACTCTTACTCTCTCACAAACAAATTGAACCCAAACACATCTGTGAAGAGCCCTTTCTGCTCTGTTGACACTCTGCAACACAATCAAACTCATCAGTTAGTAGAATCATGAACACCTCTGCACAAATTTACTCAATCTGAACTGATGCACGCAAGTTAACTCTGATAATGTTCTTAACACAGTGCTGTCAGTCTCAGCGGCCCAACTCTTCAAATAAGTAATCAGCAACTGAATAAACAGCCTAGCTAGTAATGAACAGCTACCACCACAAAATAAATTTAATTATGTGGAAAACACTGCGTATCTATGGATTGTGAATCTTGTGGTGAATGGGAATATTAAATGTAAAGAGAGTTACAGTTATATTATTATTATCAGATTTTTTCAGGTAAATGAAAAATACTAAATCAAAGTCTGAGGCAGGTACTGATTCATGTTACATTACAACCACACATTTGAGTGCACAAAATGTCAGAAAGACCTCACAGATTGTGTAAAACAAAACAAGTAAAAATTTAAACCGGAAAAGGTTATAAATAGATTATAGTGTTTAAACTGGAAAACCTCAGTGTGAGTCACCAAAAGAGAGTGATTGTGAGTTTAAAATGTTTTTGAAAAGCTGCACTGCCTAGAAAACATGTTTGCTGTTTTTCACTCAGTTAACTCCATCTCAAGATAAACACCCTCAGGAAAAACATTAAGTACCAAAGATTATGCTAATAGTTTGTAAATAATATTTTAGGTTTTAAATGTAGCTGTTTTTTTCTACTTATCTTTATGTTGACCGATGTTTATTTATAACTTACCAAAGACAGTGTGCACTTTTATTCTGAGTTTAGATTTTTTGTTTTGTTTAGGGTGGTGTATGAAACAGTTTTAATATTTTGACATCTAGAACGTTTCAGATATCTTGGATTGCATTAAATGTTACATGACTATGACTCAACACGTGTTGTTTTTCTTTATTTGTGTGAGAAATAGTTTTGAATTTTTTTAAGTACACCTTTCACATGCCAAATTTTCTTTAGATTGGATAATGTCATTTGTTTTACCTAAATGATATTTGAGGATGCTGGAAAAACCATCAATGCAGTAATAATGATTTGTGTTTTTCCCCAAGCACAGAGTCTAATGCTCAGCTCTGTAACATGACTGTAGTGTAAAACATGATAGTAACAAACGGGGGCTAATTGTTGAGATTAGACGTTGTACCACCCTGCGGTTACCACCCTATTCTCTGCAGCAGGGGAAACACTGAGAGTATAATTGTACAATAATTAACATGTTGTTCTATTTGCTATTTTAAATTTTAAACAGCTGTTGTAATGTTTTCCTATTATTTAACCACAAGACAAAATCCATACTGACAACAGACTTGAGAGGGATTCTTTTGTCATTGTATTATTTAATTTCATTAATATAATATTGCTTTGAAATTTGAAACAGTATCACATTTTCTTTGACAAACCAAACTCTGTCCACAAACATGGGCAAAGCATTGTATGCTGGTACAGTTTTTTTTTCTCTTAGTTTTCTTACATTTCTGTTAACCCTCAATAATTCCTAGTCACTATCTCCAATAGACCTGAATCAATAGAAATGCTCATTAATGGTGTATATCATTAATGGTCTACAGTGCTCTAAACATGACAGTACCTACATGACTAGATTAGAAAAGTCACATAGAGGCCAGGAGACAGACTGGACCTTTCTGACTGACCTCTCTCAAGACAGGAGTGATACACAGGCCCTGTTTGGCCAGTGATGTGGGACAACAGGTTACCTTTTGTCTGTGTGTTGGGATTCATATCAGGGGCAGTGGAGGCGCAGAGGATATAGTGAGATATAAATGTCAGAGTTGCACTGGTTTGGCCCTGCATGTTGCATAAGGCTTACCTCTCATTTTCTCTCTCTCTATCTCTTTTCCACTGCTTTGCCCACTAACTCAACACACGCAAACACACTCGCATCGGCTGCTCCCCTTCAACTCACAGCTTGGTATCCGGAAACTTGAACGCTGGGGTGAGCTACACAAGGAAAACACCAAATGTTAAAAAAGACCGGTACATGCACAGCCATATCATGCCACCAAAAACTTGCTTTAAATAGCTGCTGCTCATTAAAGTGTAATGCTTTTACATTATGCATTCATACTAGAGCAGGTTGTCTTGGTGACACACAAAATGGAAGAACATACGTGACAAAATGTTGGAGGGATGACAACAATGGGAGACGTGGAGGGATGAAGATGAATCGCTGTGTGTTGGTGTGTAACAAAGGGAACATAAAAAGCAAATGGCAGATGAGTGAGAAGAGACGAGGACACTGCTACAGTACATACAGAGGCTGCTCAGGCCAAGTGCATCAAAGGGTACGAAACACAAAAAAAACACTGCCAACATGCATCATCGGTGGAAGCTAACAGTTAACAGTCAGAACAGAGTGGCAATGCACAGCCACGGTACCGCACACAGGCCAGCTACGATCTGAACACTCAGTCTGCAGCCACACTGTCTTCTGGAGACGAGCTCGGTATCTCACACAGAAACAAGGACGGTGGACAGTGATATAACGGTAACAGTCCAAACTCCCATGAGGACAGACACAAACAAGGCATACAGCACGCACAGCAGGTAATGCAACACAGGAGGGGGGAGGGAGAGAACCCACAGATACGTGTCGACTCCACAACGAGCATTTTGAGTCACAGTGCAGGAGGGAGATTCTTTAAAAAATAAAAATAAATAAATAAATAAATAAAAAACTGTGTCATGTTCTCAGCATAACAAATCCATTCGCATTAACACGACACCAGAGCAACACTCAGATTTAGCTCTTTTAATGTAGTGGAATTAAATCTTTTCACTGCCGTTTATTTTCAAGTGGCTTACTTTGCATGTACTGTACCTAATTCTAAATTGGTGTGAAACAGAACAGATACCTACCCATGAAATCATGATAATAAGATGCTATGTAGGGAAATGTGTGCCAAATTGTGCATTAATATACTCGAGTCAATCGTGTCGAGGGTGTTTCTGTTTTAGATTAGCAAAAATTGTGAAATGTCTGTACACTCAATAAGCTTGTGTAATTTTTTTTTTTTTTTTTTTTGCCTCTGGTGGTATCAATGTCAGGATCCTTCACAATCCCGCTTAATCACTTTTACCCAAAGTATTTTAGTCATCCCCCGTCTATCAAAAAGTATCACAAATGCACTAATTGTTCTATTTGCATCATAAGTAAAGAAAGGAAGGTATTAAAAAGGGATAGTGCCACATTTTAACACAGTGGATTTTTTTTTTCTTTCTAAATTGACAAGAAGAGGATGCTGTGATTTGCAGTCTCTCATTGCTACCATGAGTTTTGAGAGACTGCAGAAAAGGGCAGTACAAGGCCAGAGCAAAGACTCTCATCTGGACAAAACTGTACCATCATAAGAATGTCGTCATCCCAGTTGGTCACAGTCAGTTTAACACACCAGGAAATCAGAGGTGTCGTCTTTTTTTTTTTTTTTAAGTCTCTTAAAAGCAGTGGGGAGAGGGGGGCGTGCAGTTTCTTTGTGTGGTTGGTGCTACTTGGGAAGGTCAGGGAAAGGTTTGGGGCTTTACTTGATTATAGATAACCGAGATGAAGTAAGGCTGTTGTCCTCGATAAAGTGTAGGAAAGTTGTCCTCCTGTGTGTGTGTGCCAGGGTTCAGTTCTTGGTCCTTTTGAGTTCAGACATCAGTGACAGATTCATGAACGATCCATCGTGTTATCATGAGTATTGTACAAATGCGTAGAAAAAAAAAACAGGTTGTTTGCTGCATGTCGCTGTTCTGTCTTTCACTGATTAATTGTCCGTCTTGAATCCAATGCTAGCAAAGCAGCCTCCTCATAGTGCCTCACAGTGGTAGATGCCTGGTAAGACAGGACAAGCTAAAGATGGAGAAAGAAAAAAATAATAACCGTCTTGTGGCAACAAAAAGCAAACAATCAAATAATTAAGTAAATTAAGAATAAAAAGTGAGTTGAAAAATAACAAAAAAACCAAATCACACTTCAATTTTACAGAACCTGAATCTAAATCTTAAATCTGTGCAATATCAAAAGGGTCTATTAAAGCTCAATGTTTTGGGGAAAATGCTTATTTACTTTCATGTCAATTTCCTGTCATGAGTTTGCAGTTAATAATACTGATACCACTCACATGTCTGTACAGTGACTTGAGGCTACCATCAGTAGCTGGCTAACTTAGCTTAGCAAAAACAAAAAGGGCAAGATTATCCTTGCTATGTCTATTTTGTTTTGCCTTCGCGTAAAAAAACATACAAAAAACTAAAAAAAAAAACAAAAAAACAAAAATTTTTGGCATTTAACATGAGTTAGGTGCCAGTCTATTTTGGGGTCAGTATCAGTTGTTCAACAACTGGTATGAGCTCCAGGAAGTTACATCAGGTCAGTGCTGATGTCTTGAAACAAAGCATGTTATAAAAATTAGCATTCTTGTTTTGTTTTAAGAGAATATTTTTTAAAAACAGCCTAAAAAAGGAGGAGCAACCTCTGTAATCTATCTGGGGTTTGCAGTCACACACAAGACCAGGAAATATTCCTCTAGATAATCTCATAAAATTGTGATTTGTTGCTTTTATACTCCAGCGTCTGTGTGAAACAAACAAGATTTAGCGTGTTAATTTGTGAGCTCTAGAGAAGTTGGAAGGTGGATATAGTCACATTTTGTCATAACCGAGCAGTTAACCTGTTTACAGTCTTTATGCTGGGTAAAATAAACCAGCTGGCTATGGATTCATATTTACTCTACAGATGTGAGTGGTATTAACATTCTCATCTATCTTTTAGCAAATAGGAATTTTTACCAAAAGTTGAGCTTTTCTTTTAAAAGTTTTACACACTGATACCTTTGGTAATACATGCAACTTTGCAGTTTACTCAATGCTATAAATCTATACTTTATGGAAATTAAACTTGCTTTTACATCAAGCCAATGAGGTGCAAAAATACAGAGAAAAATAAAAGTGACCATGCTTGTTTTGCCTGTGGAGAATGCAAATTTAAAAATTGGCCTAAAAGAGAAGGAATAATAAAGATGCAACCTCTGGGAGCTATCGGGGATTTGGAGGCAGATGCAAGTTGTCAGGAGGAGGAGGATGAGGAGGAAGAGGCAGTTTGGTTGAGAGAGCAGGGCCACTGTAAAATGACATCAGTCCAGGATCATCCGTTCCAGAGCTCCGCCATTGGCTGCAGCAGCAACAGGCATGGAGGCTGCCAGGGGGGTGTCGGGGTGGCATTGGGGAGCCGCAGGAGTGTTTGTCATGGTGGGTAAAGAGGTTGGTGTGGGTCGCTGGGCAGGGCAAAGGAGGGTGCGGGAGTAGGCAGCCCTGAGGGATGCTATACCATCACAGTGAGAAGGCACGGGGCTCGCATGTATACATATATATGTGTGTGTGTGTGTGTGAGAGAGATAAAGATCCG
>JAPZDY010000012.1:5972528-5994030 GCA_029783645.1 Ctenochaetus hawaiiensis
GAAGGCACGGGGCTCGCATGTATACATATATATGTGTGTGTGTGTGTGTGTGTGAGAGAGATAAAGATCTGCATGGAGGGGGGGGGGGAAGTACGAGGGGGTGCAGAGGGGCGGCTTTGGGGATCCGGCCTCAAAATATGGTGGTCTCGTACTTGGTGCTGACGGGGCGCCTGTTGGAGTCCCGCTGGTCCAAGAGCCAGGTGGTGCTGCCCAACGACTGCATGTCTGCATCCATCTCCAGGGGGTCGATCTGCCGGGGGGAGGGAGGGAGGAGGGGGACGAGAGGAGGGCGTGAGACGGGCGGCAGTGGTGGCCATTGCGCCATACTGACAAGTCCTCAGCTCACACACGTGCATGTGGATTAGAGGTACAGTCCAGTGATCATGTCATAATCACAGACACTCTGGGCTCAATCCACAACATGGAGGATGTCTGACAGAAAATACACTCTACAAGCGGCAGCAGTTAACCAAAGCATGGCCCTCTGGGAGTTAAAAAATATACTGATTAGTAGTTCAAAAGCAACACACACCGGTGGCTCATACAAACATGAGTGCAACTGTCATAAGCAGTCGAAACACACATATAATGCTGGTTGGTGTTGTTTTACTTAAAAGCTAGTTATGCCTTTGAGAAGGCTAAAAAAATTTCAAAATATGCATTTTTAAAATGTAATAAAAATTCACTGTTTGTGAATGACTTCTTCAGTATCTTAAAAGATAAATAAAAAGAGAAAGAAAGCTGAAAACCATCCAACAGAGACAACATCAACCATCTTGTTGTCAAATCCTTAATGGCACAGTTAAGCCAATAGTCCTCATAGAAGCGTATGCAGAGAAGTTAATCATTTCAAGAAACCCTCTCTTCTCTAAATGTGTTTGACCACAGATCATGAGCTAAGTGCATCAATCTCTAAAATGTCAGATGAAGATGAGAGATGGGAAAGTAAAGAGATGAGGAGAACGTTTATGGTTGAAGTATTAAAAAACCACAAAACAGGGAAGGCGAAGTGCACTGCGGCACCCCGACTACAACAAAAACAAAGAGGTGAGGGACTGGTGCGTAAGTAGATGTGTGGTGATTACAGGTTAAATAGAGGAAAGGAAAGAGAAGGACCTGGACTCCAGGGCTAACAGAGTGCAACGGGAGGAAGGAAGGACGGTGGGTAGTACACGTGTGACAGTGACAGCAGCGGCATTCGAGCAGAGGGGCACCCTGGGAAGCAGGAGGACCAAGAAGACAAGAACAAAGACATGTTAAAAAAAACGAGAGAACAGAGGGACAGAGCAATGAAGAAATCCAGTAGGAGCAGTTCATCACCTGTTTAGAGCTATAAAGTCAATTTATCCACAAAAAGTATTCTGCTGCTTACGTTCGTCTTACGTTAATTGACATTCACTAAAACCCTGCCCTCAATGGGGATTATCCAATCATAGTTTGATGACCAAAACCAGGCACAATGGTCTTTCGAGCATTAGATTTTTACACTGAAGTGGTGTGCATGAGGCTGTAAAAATACAAAAACACAAGAGAAAACACTCAAGAATTTATGAACCTGCATGTTATTTTCTCTAATATAAACTGCAAGTGTTGCATGCTCAACTAGATCTGTATCTACAATAGTAAGCCAGCCTTACTTGATGGTCAAAGGAGCACATCATTAGTTATCTGCTTCATTGGGGTTGAAGATAAAAAAAAAAGATGTTCAAAGGTAGCAGTTCTGCTGTTCAGTATGTTTTACTGTGTGGAAGCTGATCCTGGATGCTACAGAGTCTAAGCTAACTTTAGCAGCTCCGTCCTTCTATTATATAGACCTTTTGAGTATGCTCCATGAATTGTAGTCAAAGTTATTTAAAATTTATAAGCATTATGTTTGTCAAACACTTTGATTAGTCCATTACAGTTTTGTATGGACTTATATTATGTCTTAACATACTTACAATTCTAAGATCAACAAGCTTTACTTTGCAATACAAAAACAATGCTTTCTTTCCAAGTCATCTTATGGATCACGGTGCCACAGACATGCAGCTTTCACCTCAGTTTTCTTGTACAAATATGTAGCCATGACGTGCGTATTCAAGACCCCTTTACAGTTTTTTGTTGTTTGTCTTTAAGTAAGTCTGTTGAACACAATAAAAAGTCGACCAAAGCCAGAATTCTCAAAAGCTAGTGGTTAGCTTAATTTGCTAGCTACCTGTAGGGGATAAAATCTATTAGCGGTGGTTGTCTTTTCAACAGGAAAAATTAACTGTCAACAGCTAGAAACGAAGCCTGCTTTCGTCTACTTCTGTCGCAAATCAAGGACCCCTTCTTTTGAAAATATTAAAAAGATTTCTAAGTGTTATGCCTGTTGCCATCATCATTCACTCCAGATGTGCAAGAGCGGAAAACTAGCAGGTGTAACAACAGAAACTAGAATGAGTGATCACTCCTCAGGGAAAATTTTAAAAAACTGTCACCTGTCAAGCTTTATAATTAAACCAGCTAGATAAGGTAGCGTTCACATGGCAATAAAAAGCATTAAAACAAATTGCAGCAGGTAGGAGTTTCCCCGCCTTCTCATTGAAAACTCAAACAACCAGCAAGACTCATTATGCTGCTCTGTGATTACTCCATATATTATCCTTACAGGCAGATAGTAAAACAAAGTGATTTGTGTCTCTGCATAAGCATGTGGTCTAGCAGTGTGCATGCTCCCGGCTGTGCAGCTCTTTCAGGTGACAGTGATCACTGAGTGCTCATTATATGCAGCCTGAGAGGCCAATGCATCAACACGTAGCTCCGGGTGTACGTGGACAGTTACGCAACACACTTGATCAATAGTGAGGAGAGGGAGGATGGGTCCAACAAGCGAGGCTGAGCCCTCAAAAAAGTCCCAGAGGAAATCATAACCCTGCCTGTGAGCAACAAATAAAAATTTTCATTCATCATGCTTCACCTATGCACAAAAAAGAAAATCTCCCCTGATCTGAGTGACTCAGAGTTAGGGGGGTGGGTGGCCGAGATGAAATTGGAAGCAAAGTAATGACTCATCATTTTCTATCACACACAGCACTTCTTCTTTTGTAGGTGGCCCAATGGGGATTCGGTGGCGAGTAAAAAGTCGGTCATGAGGTCTGTGAATCTTGTGACTGCACAGCAGCAGGTTTCTACTCTGCCTCTTCTCTTTCCACAATTACAGCGAATTCAACTCTCACACGCGGTCATGCTCAGCATGTTTTTTTTTTTAAGTATTATAGGATGGTACTCACTGCTGATCTCCGCATGCTGCTCCACGACTGAGACACAGGACGGCTAGTTTTGGTCTCGATGACCTCTGAGCCCAGTGATGAGGGCGGGACGTACTGTCTCGCCCTTGACTGGATTGCCATCTGATAGGCCACCTCAAAAGCCTGTCCCAGTGTTAGGATGATCTCGTAGGTCTGCGTCTGTGTGAAAGGAAAGAAAAAGGTTTAAAAAGTTTGCTAGGTGTGTGAATACTAGACACTGACTGAAGGTCTCAGTAACAACAAAAAATTAATACATAAAGTTTAACATCTGCCATTTCAGCCAACATTTACTGACACAAAACGACTTTTTCACAGTGGGTGTCTTTCAGTTTTACAGGACATTCGAACCAAATTTTCTTAAATCTTTGTGGGACTTTTTCTTTGGTGCATGACTAACCATTTAATTTCCCTAACAACCTTTTGTAATAGCTGACACTTCAATTAGCATAACAGTTGGTTTTAGTTTTTTTCGACAATTAACCAAACAGTTTAAACCACCAAAATCTAACATAAGTATAATTACTCATGACATCTGACTCTGTTTATTTTCTTTTTCTTTTTAAAATCACTGTTATTTTGGAGGGTTTTCAGATGCTTGTTTTCAACAATTTAGTGCGCATCACACTGCTGCTCTTCACACTGTTACGATAATTACTTTGTATAATTACACACTGGCTTGTGTTTGAATATCATGCACATTTTCAAGCAATTTTCACACGCCATCCTACATGTGAAACAGTTGGTTAAATACAAATAAGTGATGCTCAAAACTGAGTTTTGGAATTGTGTAAACTTTTGATCATTAAAACTCAGTAAGCGAATCTCCACAGTGGTTCATCTGCTGAAGATAAAAGATTGTCTTCGACCTTTACAAAAGCAGAGACACAAATTACAACAAAATCCTGTCTGTACACGGAAATGCCATGCATAGCAGGAGAGGAACTTCAATCAAGCCTTTTGATGAGCCAATCAAGCAAATAATGTCCAAAAGATGCTACATGCTGTTTTAACTGCAGGATGCCCGTCATCCCCGAGAAGGATACTTTTATTTTTTCAACATTATGCAATGATGAGTTTTTGTTTTTCAAAAGTTCAAAAATTATATGAAGATTTAAGGCTTTTCTCAAGGGACTGTATTAAATTACATCAAGCAAGACTGAACACTACACAAATTTTTCTAACTTATAAAAAGGATGGTATTGTATTACTCACCACCTCCACAGTGCTGAAGACATGACAGAAGTGGTGGCCACTCTTTAGATCCTTGGTAATATACGCAAAAGTGCAGAGGTCGTCTGGGTCCTGAGCGGCACACGAGATGTTCCTGATCTCATGCTCCGCAACTATAGTCTAATGGACAAAGACAGGAAATGAGCGCTAACTGAAAATCAACCACTAGACCGAGACAATCAACTGTAATGTTTGCCTTCACCAGATCAATAAACACAGAGACACACCAACATATTGTCCCATTACCTTTGTGGCTGCATCAATGAACTTGACTCCTCTATAGGTAATGGACAGTATGACAACCGGACCCTTTCTTGAATCCTTTGATTTCTGCAGTGGACACAATAAAAACAGCGAGAGGAAAAAAATGTAGAACAACAAAACACACCTTTTTATGCACTTAAAATATTATTCTATTACAATGTGTTTCAACTGGAAAAAGGAAACAAGCAGTTGTATTTTTCTTTCTTTGAAACCCTACATTCATGTTTTATATTTTGCAGATTCATTTCAGTGCAAATGATGTCAGAAGAAAAGATCATTCAAAGCTTCTAGGTAATGCTTACCCTAATTTTGGCACAGGCATCTTGTGTGGACTCAATCCCTCGTAGATCCCTGATTATCATTGATCCTAGGTACTAGGGAAGAAACAGAACTCATCAGGGTTGAACTCATTTACAATACAATTTCAGCACTGGTGCTGACAAACTACATGTCAAATATCCAGCACAGATGGAGACAAAAGATGTAGAAAATTAAACATCCCTGTGAATCTACACTGGATGTAAAAAAACAGTGTATGTCCGCTTCCACATTACAGGAAGTAAAAAAATGAACTTACTGTTGCCTCGTACCCGCAGGAGTCTAAGATGAGTTTCTCAGGCTGGTGATGCCAGGCGGACACCGTGGCGTAGGTAGCAGAGTGGCTCGGCGGCCGGAGATTTAAACGAGAGTCTTTGTGTCGTTCACTCTGTCTGTCCTGAACGGTGAATGCCACAAAAGAATAATCACATCCAACATTTTCGACACAAAAACTAATTAAATTTTCTTATTAAAGCAGGATGGTTTTATCCACATACACAGACTTCAGTTAGGGAAGAAAATAAAAAGAGGTACTGTAAGAAACTATGTTTTGTGCATCATATTAGTACAAAAAATCTGATTCCACTGGTTAAACCTGTAGCCACACTGACTACAAGCACAATTTTGTGTTTCTCAGTGAAGGTAGTGAAGTAAAAGGCTGCCGTACATTAGTGTAAAGGCAACAAAGTCTGCTCGGTCAGCACAAAAGTCTTTTTTGATCTGCGGGTAAGCTTATAAATATTCATTCACTGGGTTGGGCCTTTAGGTCAGTGTGGGCTGTGCTCAGCTTTTTCATAAATCTCTTGTCAGAGTAAAATACACTAATGACAGAATCCACTAAGCGTTGAGGAAAATGATAAGTGCTGATTTTAAACATCATGGAGTAGTGCAGCTGTGCAGCGTTTCCCTTATTTTTACTCCTCTGTGCTTTCTCTTGGGCCTCAGTGAGTCAGAAACCAGGCATGTTATCTTGACTGCTTGTGTATGTGTCGCAGTTTGACCTTTTCAAATGGTAAAGTTTGATCACTGGGTTATTCTTAGTTCGTCTTCTTAAAGAGGAAACTCAAAAAAAAAATACAGGGGATCACATATGAACTGAACTTTTACATATTCAAATATGACAAATATTCAGAGCTTCTTTTGAGACACATTGTCTCACTGAATAAGTTAAAATACACCTGATGAAGCCAATTATCACTGAGTTTACAGAAGAAAGGTATATTTTAGTTAAATATTTTCATTGTGTTAATGATGGCAATATTTTTGGTTTACAGTTTAGTTTGAGTAAGGACTGGCTGATAAACTGGCAACTAAGTCCATCAAAATACATATTCTGGAAAAAATCTATCGCCTCACTGTAAATAAATGGATAAAATGCAGGACATGAATGTGTCTAGTTGGCTAATCCAACAGGTAAGACACATGACAAAAAATGTTAAAGCAAAAATGATAACACAATAAATCAATTTTTTACACAAAAAAAGTCCTTCTTCCTGTATCATCCATAAGGGTCTTATTGTAATTCTCTAAATGTGAACAAATTCATATGACCTCACAGCACTGTTTAATAAATATCATCACACAGCTCAGCCCTAATCACTCCACTGCTGTTTTCTCTGGTTGCAGTCTAATGTTGTTGTTATGCCCACCAAGATTTAACTCAACCAGTAAGTTCAGTTGTTTATCCAGAGTGGCTCTGTGTCTGAGAAAAGTGACACATAACAAGACACCATGACACATCTAACTATGCACAGCATCCTCCTCTATTTTTCAGCTAGTCGCTCGCTGAGAATAAGTTTGGTGCCGTCCCAGAAGATGATGAGAGTGAAAGACAGTGAAACTCACTACAGAGCGCGGCCTCTCGCTAAAAGAGCGCAGAGAAATGCTACAGTCTTGTTCGGCTCCTCTCCGCCTCCGGTCCGACTCAGTCAAAGGCAGGAGCATGTCCATGGAGCGACTGGTGTAGGGGTCCATCTGACTGAGGGGAGATGTGGTCTGGGACAAGAGGTCATGAAACTGCCATACACACAAACAAACAGTCAGACAAAAGAGTACAGACACACACACATGCACACACACACACGCACATGCACATGGCACAGATTAATGATTTGACAGCACTGTCTACATGGGCTGGTTTCCCTGATCTACATCCAAGCTAAATCCTGAACAAAAGAGCCTCTTCCATGGAGATTCTCAATTCGTTTTAGCCCTGTTTAATCTGCCTGGGAAATCAGCCCTGAGTATTTAACTGTTGTGAACATAATAATATTGAAGAATCTCCTTCCAAAATTAGATATCTGCTGCTAAAAAAAAGGATCAGTTTTCTCACAAAACGATGTGATAGAAATAAAACATGCAACGTTGTTAAAGTTGCATCTTAAACTCTGTTTAGATTGTTTTTCAATTGCAAAAAACACATTCCTTTTAAAATACTGAGTTTTGTAACAACTCATATTAGCAAAAAAAAACTTTACTCTTGCTTTTTTCTTTCAAATAGACTTCACTGGTTGAGTTAAATTTTGGTCATATTAAGGACTTGTGCAGAAATACTCTGCTAATTGGATATGTTTGAGCAAACCTAATCTACTAACCAAATTAGTGCTGACAGCATGTTTCTGCACTTCGATGGTTACATAGAAGCACTAAAAAATGCTGCAGTGTGATTCACCCTCTTGGTGCTGTAATTTGCTTTAGATAAAACCATCTTTCCCAAACTGTGCTGTCTTTTTCCAAGATACAGAACTGACATTAAGTCAGTGCCCCCAAATGAAGGGACAGCAACGACGACCCCATAATACTGTAAACATGAACTGTATTGGTTTGCACATGATCATTCTCACCATAATTGGGGACAGACGACGGGACTTGGTCGGAGCCTCTTCATAGGGTCTCTCTGCTAGAGAGGCAATGATCCTCTTCCTGTGGCCCAGGGCACCAATCTTAATAACCTGGAGGAGCCAGCGTCGGGAAACAATATGAGGCAGACTTTGAGCGCCCTGTCAAATCAATACCTCAAACAAAAGAATTTCTCTAGACTAAGCTAATAGAGATACATCCAGAATACACTGACACAGAGTTAGTGGCATGCACCCGTCACTGGCAGGCATCCACAGGCAAACAGAAATGACTCTCGTCAATAATTCAGCCTCAATCTGTTTTGCCGTAAGCTTAAAGTGTAGCACTGTCTCTTTCCCGGGACACTCCATAATTCACCATCCATTTTTGGACATAGCGTTTAAATAACAGAGAAGAGGATGGTGATTTATGGGACAATAACAGGTAATATGCAAATAACTGAGTGATTTTTAAATATCCGCGTTGCATTGATTCATTTCATTTGTCACAATTTAAATACATTTTTAATTTACATTATCTAAGCACTAAAATTTCACTTTAGACACGTGTATCCACAGTATCTGTGTCTCCTTAAACCTTTTACAAATTCAATACGTATCAGCTTGCATGGCTAAAACCCTCAGAGGAGGAACCACAGGTTAATTTTATGTAGTTAAAAACTCATTATCTTAATACTGTATATTTACATAATTGGCTATTAACATTCATGCTCATCCAGTAAAGGTGGATGTCGAGTGATTAATGTTACATTTGCAATTATGTTGCTGGTACGAAATATTCCATATCAGGCTCGTACGGGTCTTTGTCTGAACGCTTCAATTATTTATTCAGTAAGAGTCTGAGGCAAGAGAGGCAACTGGTCCGTCCTCTGAATTTCTGGTGCAGTTTTCATTATTCTCGTGTATAGAATCCCAGTGGGACCAGCATGCATGAGGTTTGTAAAATAAGAGACAATTGAAATAGTAATAAAGAGCCTTGGGATTATATGGGTGTATAAACAAGCTCGTAGATCAAGCTGACAGTTGGTGCTATTTGCCATAAGATGTTGAAGAGGATATAGGAAATCTAATGGGCAAAGCAAGTTCTGCCAAGAGGCTCAGAGGCAGCTCTGCTACTCTGCACACTGAAAGTAATGTGTCCTTCTCTCACACTCATCCTTCTGCACTGCATCGCAGTAAACTGGACACCATCCCTCACACACCGCTTATACAGTATGTTTGGTCGCTGCTTTTCTGCTGCTGCTTTCCTGCTACTGCAGCTGTTGCTGGTTTCTGCCATTTTGCCACTGCTGTCTTTGTATTTATCCCATCTTACCACACAGAGAAACAGAGTCATAAGTGGGAAAATGATGATACGCTGTTAACAAGATCATCCACTGCTTCTACACTGCCGTCTGTGATTGCTTACCAAACCGTATCAGATGGGTTTATGTCTAGTTGCTTATCATGACATAAACAATGCCAGTGTCTACATGACTGGTTATTACCACCATATGAATAATAAAATTTAACCTTGCAACGGTAGCAGACATCAACAGAAACTGCTGGCATTTCTACATGTTTGCACAGTTGTGTTTAGCAGCATTTTGGATAATTTCAGTACAAATTATTCCACATAGGTTTGAAAGGATCTGCAGTCAGTCAGTCAGTCAGTGTGTACAGTTCGGATAAACCAAGTCTGAAGGGTAAGTCAATACAGCACATCAAAAGGAAGTCTTAATTTCCTGTGATTCAGTGGTTCCCTATCACTCTGACTTGTAGTTCCAGTGAACAAAACAATGGCTACTTGCAATTTCTTACTGAAAGTTCGACCAATAAGATATTTTCTCCCTCTCAGATTGTTTTAGGAGAATCATTTTTAGGAGCCAGACAAAGTCAAAGATTCAATATTTCACAATAAATTATAGATTGGAGAGAAGTCAGGAAAAAGTAATTTCTTAGCAGAGAAAAATGCTTTTTTTTGTTCCTATCCCATTAATCATCTCGCAAACCCCCAGGTTTATCTTAGGAACCCATCAGGAAACTGCTGTTTTAGTCCAAACACACACACACGCACCTACAGAGACAAATCAACATCAGCACAGATGTTGAATCAAGCTGCTACACACATTTCTCTGAAACCTCAACAGCTTTTATCCCTAAAGAAATTAGCCCTCCTTTGTTATTACAAATAATCATAGAATGTTACTTTATTTCCATAATGACTTAACCAAATTATATACTTCCACATCATCTGCCACATATTGCTCCTTACTTTACATTTTATCTGTTCGTTATCTTCTAATTACTCAGATGTTTTTGCTACACTGTTATGTAAATGCTTTCATCAACAAGCACTTCTCTGTAATTTCAGCATTGCGTTTTAGAGTGCTTCTTGATCTCCGGCATGATCCATAAATCTTGTGATTAAGGAGACTGTTCTGCGGGAACTGATCCAGAATGTTTCTGGACATGACTTTATCAGCACACGCCGGTCAGAGCTTAAGACACTGAACAATTTCCAGCTCGCTCATCATTTACAGCAGGGCAAAAAATTGTTAAGGATTAAATGGTAAGAGACGGTTTCTTACATTGACAATCTCCAGCTCCCACAGGTTCTTAACACACTCCAGTGTGCGGTAGCCACTCGAGAGAAAGTTAGGCAGGTATTCATGGAGGCCGAGGCCATCCAGCCAAGAGGCAAGAGATGTGCTGCCATCACAGCCCAGTGCTTTTACCTACATTCAAAGGAAAAAAGGATTCAAAGGAAAAAAGGATGTAAGGGAGCAAGTACTGTACACCTCTCTTTCAAGAAACTAAAGCTGGACACTACTGTTTTTAACATCAATGTCAGCATTTAGCACTGCTAGCCAGCTTAGTCTGGTTACTATCCACATTTGCAGGTTTGGACACATTGATTTTGCTTTGTGCAAATTGTATATGTTTTCTATACATTTTCAGACCTACTTTTTTTAACTTACAACCCATGTGCAGCCATTATGTATATAGTATTTTAAAGACCCATCCTTATTATTCCATTCTCCAGATTAAAAGAACTACATATTTTCCTTGTAAACCCTGAAGCATTTCACTGAAAATACAGCAAAAGAGAGAGAAATAGATACAGTACAGGTCATAGCTTAATGTTATTTCCTTCATGTACTTTTGAACCCCAATCTCTAGTATCAAAATGCGGGCAAAAATGTTTAATGTTCTTTTGTAACCATGTAATAAAAACACTTTCACTTCAGCTCCAATGAACCATTGTTCAGGTAAACAAAATGACATTTGTGTCCATCCACTATTGCTATTGTGTCTACTGCTTTTCTCCTGTTTTCTATCAACATACTGATATTTTAACCTTATATCCGAACATTGTGTATCCTCGCTGCTGAGGTGAAATTGTAGTTTGAAGTACCTTGGGCAAACTGCGTGCCGCATGGAGGATTTTCTTTCTGTGTCCTGGGTCAGTGATCCCTATGTCTCTGAGGTCCTGGTCCTCCATCACGTTACTTCCCTACATGAGCACAAACGCAAGAGACACGCAAATAAACACATCCACACAAAGGCACACACAGCCATACTCAAGCACACAAACACACACACACACACACACACACACAAGCAAAAACACATTCACAGAGACAATACCCAACAAAGACATACATTTGCACAATACATTAAAGTAAATTAGTAATCAATTATACAACCCTGATTCTAAAAGAGTTTAACGCTCTTTAAAACATATATAAAACAGTGCGGTATTTTCCAAATTGTTTTTGATATATAATCAATCAAAAAAAGAAAGCATATTTAACATTTTACATCACTGACCTCACTGAGTATTATAAATTTATGCTTATCTAAATTTGATGCCAGCAACATGCTTCAAACGAGTTCAGACAAGGGCGACAAAAGACTGCGAAAGTCTTTAAATGTTCAAAAAACAAGTAGAATAAAGGTAAACACAAGTAAACATGTTGAGTGGTAACAGGTCACAGCAACATGATTTTCTATATCAGGGTTGTACTGTATACTTGTAAAATAACTGAATGTCTGCACAATAACACACATATGCACACACAGACATACAGTATTTACACAGAGGAGACATGAAACTGACATATGAGAAACAGCTCTGCAAGAATATAGGTTAATAAATGTATCATGACTTGCTCTACACTGTGACTACCAGGGGTGAATTGTAGATGTGCAAACACATACTTACTCATAACATACACACATGAACACACACGCAGAATATGCACATCTCTGACACAAGCAGTAACAGCAGAGTGGGAGGACAATGAAGTCAAATAAATTGTGCATGCCAAGAGTAATCAATCTGATCCGGTGCGACTCAGAGGAACAAAGCCTTCATAACTGCAGCAGCATCTACACGATCTCTTTGCTGTTGTGTTTCATTGAGGGAAACTAAATCGTCCAAAGAGGGAAATTAGACTATTTCACCACAGTTTGTAATAATTTCTTAATTTAGATCATAGAAACAATGAACAATAATCATTTTCTACCTACTGAAATCTTGACTGACAAGCAGATTCTTGTCTATTTCATGTAGCTGTTCGTATTTGCAGCTCCAGCTGCTTTGTCATCTTATTCCTGTTTATAGACAGGAATGAAAATACAAGGAGAACCTTGAAAATGTGGAGCTAAGCGTTTCTCCCTGTGGACTGCTGCAGATTGATTCTTCCTGGCCAAGAATGTTAAAATGTTCTGTAGTCTTTAGTCAATCTCCTCTTACTGGATTGGTTTCAGAACACAATGCAGCAGTATTCACAGGGCGGTATCAGGGTGCAGTTTGGAGACAACTCACTGATCGCTAGAATAAAGGTCAAAATGAAACAGGGTCTGATGTAAGGGAGGCCAAAAATAGATTCCCCACTTTTATTAATACAGTTTGAAGTTTGACGATGCCTCGGGAGACTCAGCAAACTTATTATTTCATGCTGCATTTGAAACATGTGACGGGAATGTATGGTTCAGTTCTTACATAGCTTATGAGCTATGGTAGTTTGATTTAATGTGATACGACTTGCAGATGTAACCATGGTAGAAGTCCTTCATCGCACTAAATGCACTTAGTTAATGCAACAGTGATTTAGAACTGCTTTAATGTCATGCACCACAGAAGAATTGTTTAGAAAAAAACAAATTTTGTTACTTTTTAAAGACTACATAGCAATAATCTAGCTTAGAAAGAATGTCATCTATGTGTTACAGTGTGCATGTTCATTTCTACATTGTATCATTCGAGAGAGAAATACAGGGGGCTGTAGATTCTGATGCAATATTAATGAAAAAAAAGATGCAACATAAATGTATGATGCAGAACTTCCAAGATGTTTGGCAACAGAGAATTTGCCTCACTGCCACATTAGTTTGGACATGAGAGCAATACGCCATGATGTTATAAAAAATTTGTGGAATTTTGTTTTTTTTTTTTTGACTAACGGTAAATCTGACAAACAAATTCTGACATTCAATTTCTGTTAGATTGATCACATTAGAAGCAAATCTGGCAGAATCTAAAGGGCGCAATATTAAACATTCACAATGTCTGCCCGACTACTGTGACCTTTCCATTGTTTGCAACCTCCACAACCTTGTAAATATCCATGGGTAATTTGCCTTGTGAGGCTAATGATTTATTTCCTTGATGCATCAAGTCCACCGGACACATTAGCCGTGGCATGCAAATAAACATCAGAATGACTGATGGCCCCGTAGTCCTTATCATATTACATCCTGCAAATCTTGATCATCATGGAATCTTCTATTCAATAAGACAAGAAGCTTTGCTGTGTTTTCTATTCAATTACTGTCTAGATATCTGTATGCTGTTGTTGTGCAATATAATGATGTACAGACACTAACATTTTTTTTCAGTCAGTAAAGATTTTGCAATATTATTGAGAACCAGTCCCAAATTGTCAGATTAATCAAAATTGTATGTCTCTGAGCTTATCAACTGCAGTACTGGCTTGTTTTTAGAACAGCTGGGCATTTGTATAAACCAAAGATGTCAATCTCATGCATCTACTCTGCAACAATACTTGAAACAATATAGAATCGTAGGAAAGAGTAAGAAATGCTCCAAAGCATGGTTACATTTTACAGAGGAAGATGACAACTGGGCAAGTATAAGTATGTAAAATGAAATATGACATAAGGATGGAAACACAATCAACAAAATGCTGACACATTTTTTTCTAGGCTACATGGGTTGGCATGTATATGACACTTCAATCTACACAGTTTTTTTAAAAAAAAACTGTCTCATTCAATTTCAGCCTGGGACCTTAGTTGCATGCCATTTCTAAACTATTCACCCTCATTTTCAGTCACAGTCCGTCTACTTAGAAATAAAAGCATAAAATACCCGAAAAATAATAAGTGAATTGCTGCTTTCGGTTTGTTTTTTCGGAAAAACTGTGAACATAACATGGTACATTTTAGAACTGAAAAATAATAATTCCAGTCACCTCATGGTCTAACTGTGCAAGAATACACTGTTTGTAAATGACCTCAAACATATCATTGGCATTCTGTCTTGCCATGTCTTGTTACTTATTGTTTTAGATGTACAAATGTATCTGCAACAACAAAATATTTGTTATATTTCATGAGTATGTATTATGAATACACATACTACTCATTAATGCTCATTTTACACACCACATAAACAAATTTCAAATCAGAGCCTAAATCCTGTGACTGCAAACCAACTCATAGTAGATCACATGTCTATAAGGCCTCCCATTATGATCTCACGCCTTACCAAGAAGAAAAACAGATAAGAGAGCAGCAGTCCTCCACTGAATACTGTGTGAATACAACCACTTTTCCTCTGAGCTTACTAGTCTCAGTTAACTGCACTCAGCTGTAACAAAATGATGTAACATATAGCCCATAGTGCTAATGCAGCTCTGTGGTCTGAGAAATGTCCGCGATTATCCTTTGGGCCTATTTATTTACAGTGTATAGCCATGTTTTTCAGAGTAACATGACCTGAGGATTGAAAACGTAATGGTATTTTCTACGATCACCACCAAATGCAATATCAACTTTCCTTGCGATGTTCTTTACAGGAAACACTATAAAGCTTTTAGTCAGACCGTGGATGTCCTTTGAGATGTAGTTAAGTGAATTTATCAATATGTAATCCGATGGATGCATTTAAAAAATGCAAAACACTCATCCAAAATGTGTCAAAGCTTTACAGAAACACTAAGTGTTTTTTTAAACCAGTACAGTCGAAAAATCATGTGGCTTTTGATCAATTACTTGAAATAAAATTAGTAACCAAAATAACTGTATGCATGCAAACACGCAGAATTAGAATCTTAACACTAGGATTATGCATTATAGAAATACAGTGTAAGGGCATGCTCCTGCAGTATAATTATACATTGTGCAACTATTGCAAGACCATCTAATAAGCACCACAAGCAATATGAGGGTAGACGATATAGTGAGATTTAGTGATCAACCATGCAAAGTGTATTCATAATAAACCATAGTGTATTTATACAGAGGATTGTTTTTCCAGGTTTATCTACACAAGGGTCAAGTCCAGCGACTGTAAATCAGAAGATTCAATATGGGTGGGGGTCTTTAGAATTCTATAGTTAATGAGACAGCATGATTAGAAATGCTGGGGAAAAAAGTTAATGGGTTTTAGCTGTCATTTGTCTTGCCATTGGTGACAGCCCATATTCTTTAAAGGGATTCAGCGTGGGGCCATAAATCTCAGCGGGGTCATGCACTGCACTGAGGTGAAGAGGAGTCATGAAGGGAAGAGGGAAAAGGGGGAAGGAAGAGGATGGGATGCAGGGGTGAGTGAGAAAGGGAAAAAAAAAACAAGGGAGGGTGACAGGAGCTACTTAGAGACAAGCAGAGGGTGAGAGAGCAGAGTGGTGACATAAAAAGACAAATGCAGTTAGGTTGACACAGGCAGAGACAGAGTGATGTAAAGTGGAACTGACCCCTGAGATGACGTACTGCAGGTGACTCACCATGAATCGTAGGTCGTCAAAGCCATTGAGCAGGAACTTGCTCTCGTACTGCGGCAGGCCCACGTGCTCCAGCCACTCTCCCACCGGCTGGTCCAGGGCTTTACCACAGGCCCCATCTGCCGAGAGAGGGAAGCGCTTCAGCAGGGAGAAGCCGTTCAGCCGGTAGCAGCGGCACTCAGAGGACGACACATGGCATTGCCACATCATCCTCGGCCAGCAGAGGCAGAGCCGAGTGCAGCAGCACCAGGCAGGGTGGGGGGGAGACAGGGTCCAGGCCGGGAAAGAGGGGCTCCCAAGGTAAAGGCGGGGGCCCAGCTAACTCAAACACAGAAGGAGGGTAGGAAGTGCTGCAGGCCCAGCTCAAGCCCTGCAGGGGACTGACTAGGCTAATATACACCCACTGGTGCTAGTGTGACTGACTGGAAATGTCAGGCGAGGGTGGAGGTAGTGCAGGGAAGGAAGCCCATCTGAAGCTTGGTATCGTTAGTTATGTTGGACTGAGCCACTACGGCATCTTCCAACAAACAGGTTTCACTAAACATTCCTTTAGTGAGCAGATGAGCGACTCTAAAAATAAGTGCCTAACTAGTCCAAGAACATAACAATACTGAACACTACACGTCAAGAGACTAAGTAATTTTTAGGCTGAGGGAAAATGGAAAATTTTATCACTAAATCAGACATTTTCATGTATCACACATTAATCACTCTGTTAAAATGATCTCCATAATTTTTTTTTTCTAAAATCACCAATAACTTTAACACAGAAATATTCAGTTGCTCTAAAATAAATCTGTCAGGGTTTTCACCACATACTTGTAAAGCTCTGGCTGAGTCCCATGGCTTCATTGGTCAACCTCTTTGAGTGCTAGGACACGGCTCATACAATGAAGGTAGCAGCATTCTAAAGTACTGTTGAGGTACTCATGTTATTTTTGATCAAGGAATACACATTTGCTTAAATAATTTTTTTTTTCGTCCTTACTCCAGAGCCACAAGGAGTGCGGTCAGGTAGACATATTGTAAATCCTACTTCAAAAAAAGAAATCTTGGCTTAGGAATTCCACAGTGTGCTGATTCCAAACTCCTCAATTCATACTGAAATCCAAGTAAAGATTCCTTGATAAAGCTCCAGGTAAGCTGTCTGCCAGTGGAAAAAGGCTCAGTGTCCTTGGTGGTGCCACTGTTCCCTGTGCTGGCCAGCATTTACTCTCTTCAGCAGGCTGCTGGCTGTGCGGCTCCGCCAGAACGTGCTTCTCATCTCTCAAAGCAGTAATTCCAGGTTCAGATCCTACAGAGGGCAGGTGAGCCTTTGGACTCTTAAGTGAGGATCACTGCAGGACCACAGTGCAGGTTAAGCTAGCTCCTTCCTGAGGCAGGCGCCCCCCACTCCCGCCCCAGCCCACCTGGTTCTTCTCCTCGCTGGGTACAGCTAGCAGCCTCTGTGCTCAGGGCAGAGGTTTGCTGCATCCCCTGCCTGTCTGAGACATGCAGGCAGCGCAGATGCAGTCACAGCAGCTGCTCCTGGCTCACACACGCTACCCCTCAATGCACACAAGGCATAACGTCCTGACGCCGGCTACTTCTGCACAGGAGATCACAGATCTGCCTCAACCTCAGCCACTGCTGCCACGTCCATCCAACATCCACGAAAGGCAACAGACTCAGTGATCATCCCCCCCCCTTCTCATCCGAGCAAATCCCTCAAGCCCTTCTTTTTAACTCCCCCCTCCTCGCTCTCGTCTCTCTCTGCTTTCTTTCTCTTGCTCTCGATCTCATAGCCCCATTCCCACACTGTGTGATCGCACTGCAGGGCTGCCGTATGCTGCCTGATGAAGTGGGGTGCTGCTCCACGTAACCACCTCTCTCTCTCCCTCACTCTCCCACTATATAAAACCCCCTCCCTCGGCCTCTCTCTCTCTCTCTCTCTCTCTCTCCATTTCTGGCTTGCACTCTTCCTCTGTCTCGCTCCTTGCTCCTCGTTCTCAAACACACAGACAGATGCAAACACATACACACAAACACACATGCGCACACACATATGCACACACACTCTTACTCTTTCTTCATCGTTTGCCTCTCTACCGCTTTCCCCTTCTATCTTGCCCCCCTTTCTTTCTTATACAAATGCACATACACTCGCTCTTCTTTGTCTGTCTCTCTCTAACCTTATTCCACCTCACCCCCTCCCTCTCCCCACCGCACTGATTAGAATTGCACAGAGGCACTCTGATCTTGCCAGTGCAGAAAGGACACCACCATCAGAGGCAAGGAACGAGCAGTGAGAGCCTGAAATCACAGTCTTTCTGCAAAAGAATGACGAAAATGTAAAAAGGATGACAGAGAGTCAATCCTCCTTCTGCAGGAGCAACGCTGATTTTTTTCGGCTAACATGAGATATTGAAACAAAGAGCCTCCTCAAGCCCCTACTTATTAGCAGATGGCTTTAATTCATTTACATCTTACTTTGATGATAGGACAAGGGGGGGCAGCATTGATTCAAGTCAGCAAAAGTCTCTAATGCACTCTTACAGGAGAAAAGAAGAGAAGAGCAGAGAAGATGAGAAAAGAAAAGAAGAAAGAGAGGAGCAGAGAAGCACTTCAAGTTCTGTCTTATTTTCATCTCATCCAGTCATACAGCATGACAGAAAAGAGGCTAATTCCATTATGTACTTCCAGATCCTCATGTCACATCATCCATTTTTAGTGCACAACAGAGGCTAGTAATAGAGAAAAGCCTGGATAAACAGGCAAGATGATACAAAATTTAGATTTTGGGTTCAAAAAGGAGCACCGTTTGACTTTGAAAGAATTGCCACAGTCTCCACAGGGAATGGCACACTTTAGCACCCACCTATGCAGGGCTGCTCACTGCATCCATCATTTGTGTTATCTGGCTACAGCTGCAGGCAGAACATAATTATGCAGGCTTTAAAGCTGCTTGCAATCACCTCACACATTCCCAGATGGGTAGTCAGCTAGTCAGTCAGGGCAAGGAGAAGTGGTGCCAACAGAGGGAGGCAAACTAAAGGGCTATTGATTGAACCTTCTCTGTAATTGGCTGTCTGTAGCCCTGCTACTCCGGTGTTACGATTAGGTAAAAGGCCAAGTCGGGTCTCCGTGACCCGTCAGTCATCCACAAGGACTGATGCTCATCATTCGTTATTGGGAGGAGAAGCTGCTGTCAGTTTTGCCCTGACCGAGAAGAAAAATGATGGAGGGAGGAAGTGAGAGAGAAATGCAGAGGGAGAGAGTGAGCAGGAGATAGATAAGAAAAAGACAAAGACGAAATAAAGGAGGAGGCGATGAAACATATGGGGGAGATAAGATGGTAATAGGAAGTAAGAGGGATTGAAGTGGACTAATTATGATTCACTACAAGATCCCACCACTCCTCCTCCTTCTTTACTCTTTTCTCATGAGCCTCATACCAAAGACAGCTCTTACGCCACAATATCCTGAAAAAAAATGTTAAAAATACTGGCCATCCAATCAAATTACTTCCATTCATTTGGGATTGCAACAGAACCATAGTAGGATCTAGTTTCTGACTGACACAGTCGGTCCGGTGCTCCTCCATGGGGGGGTACTGGGTCACTGTCTCATCCCCCGTTAAACAGGGCAAGCTGTCAAATCTATCCAAGTGGGCTTTATACTGTTTGCAAGGTCTAGACTTGGCTCAGAGGAGCGCCCAGAAAGACCTATTTACAGAAGAGGGGGTAGAGGTTGTGCCCAGATAAAGCCATGCCTCTTTATCAGAGCTGGAGAAAAGCACTAGCTACTTGTCAACACACCCAAGCACTAGAAAATGAGGCGCAAAGCTGAATTAATTCAGGAAAACTGAAGGCGGACTCTTTTCCTTTGAACGTTAGAGTGTGCCTGTACACAAACCGAGCCGATGCCTCCTGTGTGCTGTTAGCTGAGCTCTCTCTAAACTCCCTCTCTCTTTTTAAGCTCATTTACTCAGTGCTCTCTTAGCACACAATCGAGGCACTCGTGATGCGCACACAACACAAATATCGTCATCCTTGAGTATACAGAATGGCACAAAACTGCAGGACTGGTTTTTGTAGTCACAAAAATCTGATGTTCGGAAATCTCATTCCTGAGGATGACTTGGCCATTCTTAGCGGATTTGAGACAGAAAGTATACAAGCAAAATGTAGATGGAATAAAAACACATAGAACAAGGATAGAGGATAAGGTTTTCCAAATTCTTTTACATTAAAAAGATAAAAATAGAATGAAGACTAAAAAATTTAGGCTCTCAATTTTGTACAATTCCCTTTTTTCCTTTTTCTTTTCCTCTTCTCTCTCTCTCTCCATCTCCTGGTGATAAGTCTGAAGAATACCTGTTTGTCCCCTTTCATTACATTATGGAAAAAAATGACCCCTTCACTAAGCTACACATCCACAAACAGCAATAAAACCATCTTCCCAACCTCAGGAACTACTTGTACACAATCTCCGATTGAAATCGGTGCAGTGACTACATGACTCAGCTGAATCTGGGACACTTTCAGCATGCCGTTTTTCAGACAAGGACTATAAATAGCCCACACCTATGTGTGTAGAAGGGGAAAAAAAAAACAACAACATATTTCCTCTTATGCAACATGAACTAACCTCGGGTCTTAATTGTTAGGATAGCAATTAATCTAAGAACGCTTGGGTGTGCAGGCGTCAGGTTTCAACTGAAATCATGAATTTACACTGCAGTGGAAACCAGCCTTGCTTTAGGTCTGCTTTGCTCATTTTGTTTCTCATTTTGGCCTAAAATAATATTTAATAGCCATTTACTTTCACAATGTAGATTTTAGTTACCTTGAGGCATGTTAAAAAAATCAACCTTCTTCACACCCCTCATCGACAGTTTTCTTCCATAACAACAAAGAAATGTACAAAATGAAAATTAAGAAGAGATCTGATTTAATTAAGATGATGTCCTCAACATTTTCCGTTCACTTAACATTCAGTAAATTTTGTCACATATCTCCCCTTTTCCCCCCTCGTGACTAATGACAATTCAACTGACAAAAAGGGTGATAGTGCATCTGTAAACATCTTCTCTGTTCTCTTTAATTTCATTCACTGTCTATTTTTCTGCATCCATTCTTCTATCGTTTTATCACAACTACTTATTTCACTGTTTCCGTTCTGTCTCTCAGCTTAGGGGTTATTACACCTTGCTGTTGTCAGCAGATTGTTAATCCTTAAAAATATATAGCACATAACTAATGAAAATTTTATTTTCCACAAATCTGCTGAGGCTTCAAAAAAAAGGCAGCACTGTGCAGACCCAGAGAATCTGTTATACAATATTATATGAGGAAACTACCTTATGGCAGAGTATCTAATAGAAGTAGGTTTACTCTGTAACACCTTGAGAGTGTTATCTAAACAAACTGAACCGATGCCAACTGGCTTCTTCCTCAGCACTGCCTGAAGGACACTTGATGATGCATACTATCAGTTCAAGCCCTACTGAGGTACAAATAAATAAATTACAGTGAGGGAAATGAGGATTTAGATTTCTCATTCAACA
>JAPZDY010000012.1:6011106-6024733 GCA_029783645.1 Ctenochaetus hawaiiensis
GTCACCGTCTCGTTATCGTCATGAAAAAAAGGGACGTCAACGAAATAATTTCGTCATCGTCATCGTTGACGAAAACAGCACTGCACCCTACTGCCCATATTTGGATGTTTTTGGCTCTAACTGACAAAGATGGCGGCAAAGGAAATATCTTTTTTGTGTCTATTCATTCAGTTTAATATTATTCATTAATTGATATTTATTTATAGGTAAGATGCACAACATAAGAACATATCACTTATTTTTTAATTTTATTTTTTAATAAAAATGTTTATTTATTTATTTGTTTGTTTGTTTGTTTGTTTATTACCAATATGTGTAGCCATTTTTAATAATATTTAAAGGTTATTTAATGAAACTGTGGTATACGTCTTTGACGTTTTTCATTGAGCATTTTCCTTAATTAAAGTTTAATTTAATAAAACTAATGACATTTGCAGAGGGCTTAACATGAGTTGCTTCCCATTGTGGTGTCCCATATTCATCACATTGGCTGATTCTCTCTATTGTGTAAGTTAAAAAAAAATGATTAAATTGAAAGACAAAGTACCTTTACTACAGTCGGAGTTCAAAAAAATTATCAGCAGTTACAAAAGCTGCCTAACATTTAAATTCGAACTGTAAGTGTACTACTAAAAAAGTCAGTGAAGTTAAAAACTTATACTTATATAATCTAGTTTTTTTGTAACAACATCTGAATGCCAGCATTTGTATTCAATACACTTGCTTTTTGTGTGTGCACGTTCTGACATATGTGTGTGTGCTTTTGTATCTGACCTAAAGCCCAAGCTCCCTCTGAGCCTCATGTGTCGCTTTAATATTTAGTGGTGGTTGATCATTTCATGAGATTCATACAAAGGCGGAGTCAGTTTTGCCCTCGCCTCACACATGCATCCATACCCCCCCCCCCAAACCAAATAAATCCCTTGAAATCTGGAAGAGAAACAGATACTCGGGAGCAGCTGCAAAACAGGATGCCCTTGAGAACAGGACACCCCACCCAACATGCCTGAATAAACAGTTCTGTCAGAGAGCAGAGGGGTGGAGCAGAGAGCAGGCACTGAACAGGGAGAGATGACAGAGGGGTACACAAAGCCAATTAAAAGTTTAAGACGTCTAAGTACTCTGAAGTGAAACCTAACTGCCCTTGTTGTAGGGATGATGAGGGACATGCTCACGACATACAGGAAGAGCCAGACCCTGTTTATGTAACTGTAACCTGGGCAAGTCCAGGACAAATTCAAGTCTGACCAGGTCAATTTAGGTCCAAATGGGGTCAAGATCAAGTGAAAATAAAACTAAAGAGACAAAATATTAATGTTATTCATCATGAAAGTTTATTTTAAATATAAACTTAACAGAACTCAGGTTAAGTTTATTTTTTGGGGTATAAGGACAATGCTTGTTATTCGGGACTGTCTCAAATGTTTAGGGACGTTCGGTCACACAGCTCTGCTCACAAACTGAGGCTGACGTGTTTTACAAGAGAGAAAGCAGTATGGTAGTGAGAGTCAACTGTAATATCACTTCAATCACTCTGCCCTAACTCTGTTGTTTAAAGTTTACAGAATATTTTCTGTATCTCCATACAAAACAGAAGCAATGTCGCACATCATCATTACTACAGTCCTGGCAGGTTTGCAGCTTTTGAGGAAGCTGTCAAGATAAATAGTGTCTTGAATATGTTTTTGGAAAATTACCTGGCAGTTCTGCTCTGGAACTATGCTGTTCTGTTATTTACTTTCTTAACTTTTTGTCAAATCTACAGAAAAACATGCATTTAAAAGGAGAGCAACCCGTAAACAAAGGCTGACTTATAAGTTTGACAAGAAGAATACAAACAATATCAACAGGCTTTTCACTGCTAGCCAAAATATCAGTTGGTTTTGAAAATATATAGCACTTTACCAAAGCTTAAATAGATAATCTTGTAAATTTAATCATTGTTAATACCCAGCAGAAAGTGTTAGAAATGTTCTAGTCTGCTCTGTTTATTTAAAAAAGAATCACATAATCTTGCCTCTAAGCTGTACACTATAATAATATAATACACTATCAGTCACCAGCATTGTCCCCACAGGTTTTGACTATTTAGGTGAGTTTAGAGGTTTTGGTAAGAAATTATTATTTTTAGGGTCTTGGCAATGCTTTAGGGCGAGCTACAGTGATGCTCCAAAGTTCTCAAATATCACAAGTCAAGGCTTTTGGGAATAATGGTAAGGGGAGGGGGGTTGCTCACAGTGGGCTCAAAGTAGATGGCGCAAGACGGAGCAAAGGAGCCAGAGGAGTGCAGGAGGAGACAGTGGAAGCGTGGGTCGGCCCCTGAGACATGTACTGAGTGGATGTGGAATGACAGCACAAGCCCAATTAGTCTTGGATGCCAGGGCTGCTACAGGGAGGTCGGTGCAAGTGATCAAGCCATTCATGCATTCAAGCACTCACCCACAGGCATTCTACGCCAACAGCCTGGGTAAAGTTACAACAGTCTATCACTGCTTCTGCTGGACTCCTGATAGCTCTCTGCCTTTGCTCTCCCCCTTTCTTCCTTCCTTCCTTCCTTCCTCCCTTTCTCTCTCTTGAAATGAGCTGCTTCTCCCCGTCCCTTTTCTTTATTCTTCCTCAGCGTTCCTCAGTTACATCTCTTATCAGCCTTTCCTTTTTCTTACACATTCACACTCGCTGACACACTCTCTCTTAAGGACATTAACACACTCTACTTGAAAGCCAGTGCCACTCCCTCTGTCCTCTACACCCTCCCACTTGTTTCCCATCCCCAGAGCTCGAGTATTACCTCATCCCACTCAGAGGCAAAGGAAGGCATGCGCTCCATGGATGGCTGCCCAGAGCTGCAGTTAGACACGGATCCACTGCGGCCGGCCAAACCTCCATCCTCCTCTCCGAGTGGTGACGCCAACAAGTCAGAGTCCGACTTAGACAAGCTTCGAATCAGTCCCAAGTCTGTGGGTCTGGCTTTGACCGCTGCCACCGATGCAGACTCAGCTGAAACTTCGCTCGAGTCCTCTATGTCAGCCTTTGGATTCTGGACCACTTCGGCGGGGTTGGCATCCGGAGTACACTCGGCCATTGTTTTGGAGCTGCCAAGTGCAGCTCAGGGTCCTCAGTTTCCTGCAGTGCCCTGACTTGTTCAATCAGTCCAGAGAGTAATCCAGAATCTTTGCGTAACTTTTCAATTTCTTGTAGTGGATAGACAGTCAGTGGTAGCTCTGAAAGACACAGATGGATGAAAATACAAGTGCTATGGACTAGAAAAAGTGCCAGTGTGCCAAATGACTCCAACTCATACAAAGTGAGCTTATTCTGAGGGTAAGGGAGCATGTATGTGACAGACTTGGTGAGCACAGAAACAATCACCAAGGTCCACCCACTAGTTGTATCCTGTTGCCCTCCCCTTAGTTAGTAGTTGCCTCAAAGGGACGCCCTCCTTTATCCTCTCAACTGTGACTTTTTTGATAATCCCAAGCCTTCTGCTATCCACATAGTCTGTTTTATCAGGTCACATATCTAATATGGTTGCACAATTCTTGAAAAGAATGTTTCTCGTAAAGTTTAAAGTAGGAAACAAATACTAAAGCATGTTTTAATTTGCATCTACATGTGAAACTCACAAGCGAATACTATTCAGACACTAATGGCTACATTTAATCTATCTATTTAATCTATTGAGTACCTAAGTAAGATAAAGTCTGATGTCTGATGGTTAAAAACTTTAACTTATCTAAGATGAAAAAGTTCTAATTTCTGAATCCTCTTACCTGCCTCCTTGTATCTCTGGTGCTCTTCCAGCTTGTGTGTTTTCGTGTCTGTCCTGCTCTGAGGTTGTTCCCAGACTCTTCAGGAAGACCGACTCTGTCCCATGCTGAGGATCGGAGGACGGGAGGATCCCAAAGCCTGGCCTTATTCAGACTGACAGTTGGGGTAATCAGGTTACTGACGCACTGGGTGGTTGCTCCATTTTAAAGAAGGGAGAGTTTGGATTCCTAGGAGTGTGTGGTTAAGGGTGTGTGTGTCTGAGGTTACTGAGTTGAGTGTTTTGTTAGTTTCGGGCAGAGATATCTATAAATCTATCTCCAAAAAATTTTATGATATTTCTCTGGACATTTATTATTTTTTATTTGTAAATTCCTCTTGACCAGGAGCTTCATCTCTGATAGACTTTATTAGCACATATCTAACAGAAACAAAATTTAATCTGGGCCAAAATGGTGACACTTCACAGCAAAGAAACACTGATTCATCAAATCATTCCTTTAAGTCATCAAATCACACTTCCTTACTCTTTACAATAAATGCCACTAAGTGTTTTTATTGTTTTCTTTTTCTTGGAAGTACAAGGGAAATATGACCACTTGGGATCTGCAGAGGTTAAAAAAAAAATTCCTAATAGGAAATGGTGACGATATGGAAGGAATGTAGAAAAGATCTCACACACTCTGTGCTATTCATGACTCTTCTCAAAGGGAGTTGATGCTGACAAAGGGGTCTCTTGTGAGGCATCCTTTAGTATTCACAGGCAGCCGTGGTCGTGCAGTGTGAGCCTCTGTGCCCTCTGCCCTCAATCAGCCAAGTTCCTTGCATGCTCACCTCTTCCCCATCGGCAGCGCTGGTATGTGCATGACAGAAGAGATAACATCCTTCCCTTGCCAAGGAGGTTTCACAGAGCTACACACTGCTTAGCTGGCAATAACAAAAGCCATGGCAAATGAAGCATGTTGATTTACACATATAATGACCTCTATGACAATGATGGGGATGAAACAGCTATTTGCATCTTCTGTGCTGTTTTTTTTAAACAATAGAGGCTCTGGAATACAACATGTTTCAAGATAATGATGTCTTCACGGCATATTAGAGCGACTAAAATAAAACATGCATCCCCTCCTTCAGCTGGCTGGCTGCTGAGCCCTGGGCTAAAGACAGTGGTGACTCATGAACACTCTTCTCAAACAAAGACATGCACACTGTGCAAGTCACAGAGAGACAGCGCATACAGTAAACACACTGGAGTGCAATGTTTACATGTGCATGGTGTCTGTGTGTATGGTTTGTTTGCTCCTAAATGGTCTGCGTTCCCTGACACGCAGATGCCTTTTCAGGTTTCTTATGACTGTTTTGTGACGTTCTTTCCACCTGCTGTATGTGTCCCCAGGTCCACGATTGACATTTTTTAATAACACTGCACAAGTCCTAAAACCACTTTCCTCACCACTTCAGCCTATAAATCATTATCAGTCTCTGCAATTTGGTGCCCTGCAGTTCCCATTTGATCAGCTGGCATTAGAGAGATGGAGAACAAGGCCACTGGGTAAAGATCTAATAAAGTTAATCAACCCAGGAAGCTATTACCTTCAAATATGCTGTTTGGCTTCAAAACAAACCTACAAATAGGCAACAAAATACCATATTAGCCTCTCATGAACGTCATAAAATATTTGTGCAATTCCCTGTTTGTCTGGGAATCCAAAGACCTAAGTGACAGTCATGTGCTTCATTCTCTGAAATCCCAGAGTGCATTGTACAGCATGTGTTTTTCTCCTTGGAGAGTTCGAGAGGACGTCAACCCAAGAGTCACAAATAAGAATGCTCTGATGCTAACCTTTAAGGTCATCTGTTCCCCCAGGCTGCAGAGATGCCATTCATCCAAGATCTCATTTTCAGAGCCCTGAAAAGTGGGAATTCACACTGTTCTGCACTGGATACACAGATAAATCCAAGAAATAATAATGCACTGGATCGAGTTATGCTTAGATGCATGATAAAAGGAGGTCATTTATAGGCCAACATCAAATACAGTATATGGAGTTTCAAATAAACCCACAACAAATTCAATATACAGGCAGTATAAAGAGATACTTTTTTTATTTTTACACGATTCTGGAGATATTGAGTTCAGGTGTCTCTCTTTGAAACAACGTCTTTCAAATATTGTTTGATTTTAAAAGATGTCTCAAAGTCGAGGGATGAAATAAATCACTTCAGCAGAATCAACAGCAAAACTACCTGCTGTTGGCTCAGAATGACTAAAGATGCGGCTCCTGTGAAAGCTTTCCAACAGACAAGAACAGAGCTGACCCCTCAGCAGGGAAATGGGAGGGCAAGTGTGCATGGTTGAGTGAAGACGTAGGGCTGGATATCCATCAGTGTTAGAGAGGGAGAGCGAGACAGAGAGACTGGAGGGTAGAGATACAATCTTTTCTCAGCGTCTGGGTTTACTCGGTAATCTCACTGGGTTATTCTGTGAATTGCCTCAAATACCCTCTTATCAATAGCATCTGTAATATCTGCAGGTTTTGGGAAAATCAACATGAGGTTCCCAACAGTGAGTGAAGAGATCTGGAAATTCTGGACAAGTAAACAGTAGGCTACTGGCGTTTTAGCCACACTTGCAGCCTGGCTTAGTTGTTGGCAATGGAGGTCAGTTGGTTTTAGTGTGATGTCTGAACAATTATTTAAAGTATTTACATGAAATCTGGTGCAGACATCCAAGGTTTCCAATGTCCTTTGGTTACTTTCGCCCTCATTTACTAAGTGAATAATCTCAACATTTTTAAGATGTATCAGCACAAATTTTTGTATAAACATTAATCAGTCTGCGACAATGAATCCCAAACAATGTGACGATCCCCCAACTTTACTTTAGTGCCACCGTTAGATTCATACATGTATTTTTTTGAGGAAAATATTGACAACTATTTCAAGGATTGCCATGAATCCTCTCCAAATTGTCAAACCTCTAACTAGCTGATTCATCAGGTCAAAGTTTAAATATAGCCCATATTTTGGTTTGTGACAAAATATTTGCAAAACTAATCACATTTCTATGAGCTTCCCCTGTGGACTACTTCAAGTTTTATGCTACTTAGCAAATATTAACATGCTAAAATGCTAAACTAAGATAGTGAACATGGTAAACATACCCACTAAGCATCAGCTCTGTCATTGTGAGCTTTGTCCACAAGGTAATGTTAGCATTTTACCTCGAAGCACCGCTTTGCTCAAATAAGCCTCATGGAGCAGCTAGCATGGCTGTAGACTGTTTGTCCTTCGATAGAGGAGATAAAAATCTGATCTGATGTTCTGAAGAAATGGTGTTAGTCAGCAGATACCTTTGAGCAAGATGCATTGATGTGACAGTGTAAAATAGAGAACAATCCATCATGAGTGTGACATAATTCCAGCATTGTTGCTATGAATTTCTCACCTTCAAAAACTGGTTATCAGCAATGTTACTACAGCACCTATGCTGCATCTTTTTCACAAGGAAAATGTTTTTTGGCCTGGTACAATAAGGGATTGCTCTTTCTTTTCTACCACACCGCGTGGCATCATGTGCCACAACAACTGCTGCGGGCCACATAAGGATAAAGATAAATTTAACAGATAAATTCAGCATGCTGGAAAGATCCGAATCAAAGCGTGCTGCGGAGTGAAACTGTGGGTCCCTCATTTATATGTAAGACAAGACAACACCTGCAGTGTATTCATGTATGCATGCATGCACGTGTGTTTTTCCCCGTGCACATGTGTATGCATGGAGGGGTAAATGTTTGTGTTGGAGCCAGAGGCATGCAGAGCTTCCTGTGTTAGGTTAATGCTCTCCATGCTGCCCTCAGTGAAAACAATGGGCACAGCTCCATGTTTCTGAATTCCCCATCAGGGGGTGGTGAGGACAATGGCCACTGACAGATTAAACACTTTCCCTGTTTTATTTCAGTTGGCTCAAATGAGATGTTAAGAGAGACCAAAAATTTTCAATTTAATGTAATAACTTAGAATCCTTTTAAAGGCACATTGGGTGAAAATGAAGGAGGGACACATTTTAAAATCAGAGGTAAGCGAGGGAATAAATGACCAAAAGGACACAGAGAGCCAAGAGTGGATCAGTAGACTGAGGACGAGAAGACAGGGTTGGACAAAGTCCTCCTAATCTGACGTCGAGATGCAGTGGGGAAGAGGTATCTAGAGCCATTCTGCCATCCGACATGCACATCTGATGGAGTACACGGCCTCCTTAATTAATCCACAGATAACGCTGACAGTTCACTGCCAGGTCACTTTTAATGTAACATTACCATTATAGCTGCCCTTGGCTAGAGCCATATCCAGAGTGCTGGAGATCTATGTCTTAATGATAGTAATGATATTGGCAGAGTCAATCAGACATGCTCAATATATTCAGCTGAGAGTTAAGAAATTTATTCTCAGAGACGTGATACGGTAAGACAATTTACTGCCATTATAAGACAGCTGACACAGAACTTTAAGATAGATTAGGAACACATGTTGAGAATAAAGCCATTAATCACTGATGATAGTTGAGTGGAAATCCATTCATTAAAGCAAAGTTTGCACATACTCAAGGAACATATACCGAATGTCTTTCTATCATCACCTTGCTTGCCAAACGTTGTGACTACTATCTCAAATCTTTTAATAAAATCATTCTTTTATGTGCAAAAGTTTATTGCTAAATCTGCCCCCATCTTTAGATACGCAGTGCTCAGCAAAAGGCTTTCAGCCTTTTAAACTTTTGAACATAAAAGAATTTCAGAGAGTATGAATCCTCTCCTTCTTTAAAAATAGACTCTGCCCTTGACTCTATATTGAGCACATTTTTAGAAGCAATTCTACTTGTTGCTGGTGTAAAAGGCGAGATAGCACTCTAGTATTCAGTCCCAGCTTTCTGTCATGACTAGGCCTACCTCAGACTTAAAAAGTGATGCTGCAGGAGACTCTTGTTTAACCTGGATTCACCTGCTCATTCTTATTTTTAGAAAGGGAAAATGTTCTCATTGTTTGCGACCCTGTGATATGGTATTGCTTTATCCTGGATATCTCAGACAGTAATATCTGCAAATGTGAAAATGAACAACTCCTCAGAGGAGCATGACGAGATAACATGACGGCTGTAATGGCAATAAAAAGTCAGTAATTCTCAGAGAGTGAATAAATGTCCCTGGAAATTGTTTGGGTTTCATCATTTTAAAGGTTTGAATATGCTCAGTTATAGAGAGCTGACAAACTAAAATCTTTGGCAAGAGAGAGAGAGAGAGAAGTAAGCAAAGAAAGAACAATGCTGCAAAGTGGAGAGCAGTCTCTCATAAACTTCAACAAAGATGGGTTTTGCTCATCTTTAACAGCTGAGTCCTTGTATTAAACACCATTATATGCATGAATGAGATGGTAACAGATGATTGGTTTTTCAATGCCACCATCAGCACATATTGATTGACAGAAGGGAACAACAGACATTTCTGTGGGGGAGATAAGCAGAGACGCACTTGATTGCAAAGACAGCTTCCCGATAGAAACAATTTGGGATACTTGAGGCGGTTTTGTGAAAGTCTCTGAGGCTGGAGAAGAAGTGATTTATGAAAACTTCTCCTCTCTCTCTGTTTGCTGGTAATCTTCCACGATCATTATGGGTGAAACTGCAAATTTAGCACCTTCATTCTGGATTCATTGTGTTGTGTGTTCCTGTACAAGTAGCAGAGGCTGAACCGAGGGGTTTTAAGATTGTTCATGCTGCTCCTGATAAGAAGAAAGAACAGAGCGTGAGTAGAAGTAGGAGGCTACATCCTTCTGGAACTATATTTTGTCATTTTCAGCATTTTGAGGGAGAGCAACTACAGACGCAGCCTAGTTAAGAGAGAAGTGTTTCAAGTTTTCAGGCTGGCTGGCAAAAATAACAGATATAAAGGTTGTATGCCTTCATTTTACACTATTTTAGTCTGATTATTATGCTCAAAATACATAGATACTGCACTCTGCCTTTGGATTGGCCTAATCTTAACGGTATGCATGCAGGGAAATGCTAAAAAAATACCACAATTATGGAGACAAGTACTTTTATTTATCAATTTTTCGGATAGCTAAGTTTACTGTTTTATAACTGTCTGTCCTTCTTTAATTTTTTTTCTAAAAATCATTGAGCTATAATATATGTTTATTCATAATTGAATATAAATAAGTGTATGTTTACAAGGGAGTTTGTAACATAGCAGTTGGGGAAGCTACTGCACAGCTAAGCTAACTATGTTAGCTTAAGCAGGAATTTTGCTGTTTTTTTCCTATACTGTCATTGATTTAGCAACCCTATTAGCTATGTAAAATAAAGCACTAATAACAACTGTAGAAAAATAATAAAATAATGCCACTTTTGCCACTTTAGCTAAGGCTAGCCACTAAAGCTAGCTTTACTTGATAATGCCATGGAGCAGATTTTGCTGTTTGGCTTAGCTTTTAGCTTAAATTTGTAATTAGCCAAAATGCTATTTTTATAGAAATTCTAAATTTTTATGAAATAATATTTTTTAAATGCTAAACAGATGTCAGAACATCAGAATGCCATCTTAACTTACATTTAAGTTTATAAATATATACTTATCACAGGGCTCACAAAATTTTAGTTTATAAATTATTTAGGCCTAAATTACTTTCTTACATTTTCAACAGGAACAGAGTAAGGAGTGTAATATAGTGACTCTATAATTTTAGGAATATTTAAGTCTTTCATTTTTTTGAAAAAGTACCTGATCAATAATGTTAATCATTAGACAGACCCTGTTGTTTAACAATAGACATTAAAACATGGGTAAAGGCTAAGTAAAGGTGAATGGAAAAAAGGCAAAATTAAGCTTAAAATAGATCTAAAAACAAAGTAATTGAAAAAAAGGGGGGGGGGGGTGATGATGGTCAGAGACACTCTTGAGAGGAGGACGTTTGCAGCTACTTTTAAATGCATGTATGGATGAGAAGCATATGTTTGAGGTGACCAACATAAAAAATTCAGACTCTTTAGTTGGAGGTGAGGTCATATAAAAAATTCATTAAGTCGTTCCATATTTAGACTTTCTGAATTGGGAAAAAATAAAACTATACAAAAATAGAATATGATGATCGTACAACTTTATGTGAACTTCAGTTCATCGTCCTCCACTTCACTTTTGAAAATACATTTTTCTGTCAGTGTTGTTCACAGTGGGATATGTGTTAATTTTATCACACATATGCTTTTTTCCATTTAAATCCCTGGATTACTATAATTGTAGGCTACAGATACCACTTTTTTAAATTCCATTAGTAGTTTGTATAATGTAGTAACCAGTCTATCTTTTATTAAAAACACAAAGAATTGGATTAATAATGAAAGGAATTACATAGAAAATGTGGACGCTACAAACAAGAGCCTACTCAATATAAAACAGATATTTATTGGATTAAACAATCTCATCTAGATTCTATTTTTTTCTTACTTGACATAGCACTTACTTTAAATTTATGCATTATTATTAATTCTTGACCATAGAAACCTGATGATGAAGATGATGTGACATAATTGAACCACCAGCGCAATGTCAAAGGTCAAGAAATTGCCTAGAGGGTTTTTTTAGGCACATCTGTGGATTAAATCCTGCTTTGGATCTTTGCTTTACCTCGTTACTGACTCTCTAATTAGGCATTAAATGCTTGAGAAAAAGCCTTTCAAACCTGAACATTTTTCTGAGGTAAAAAATAAAACCATGAAACCTCAAGAAAGTATTTCTCTTCAGCTTGATTAGATTTTTAAAATTGACCAGCAGGTGTAATTTGTCTTAATTCTGTTGCAGAATGCAACACTGACGAAAACTAAAAAATATGAACAACAAACAGGTGGGCTGGGTGGTTTAAGGAGACCAGTAAAAAATTAATATGTCATTCTGACAAATCTGAAACCAGTTTTCATGTCTCATTCAACAGTGTCAGTGAATAGTTGTGTGCTGTATATTGTTTGCCTGTCCTTTTGACTTTATAAAACTAAGCTGTGAAGCACAAAATACTTAAAATGCAAATGCTGACGGATGAATATTTAACGTGGTTATTTATAAATCATAGCAAAGCACAACACAGTGGAGCAGGTGAAGGAGAATCACTGTCACGGTGTCCACAGAGTGTACAGCTGGTCGGTGGCAGGTCATCACGAGGCAAGCTAAAGATGGTACAGAAGAACTTCAGCTAACCATGTATAGTCCACTTAAAATGCTCACCCAATGGTCAGTGTACTCCTGACAGTCACATTCAGACTTTTAGCTGATTGCATGTTGTTATCCTGCTCATGGACACTTTGGTTGCACAGGGAGGCTTTCTTTAATGACTGAAGAGATATAATAAAGCTTTCTTAATCATCCGCCATCCCTGTATGCTGCGTTATGCTGATAGTAAATCAGTCCTGGAGGGATAAATAATAATTCCATATTTCTTCCTTATCACTTACAAAGCCTACTAATCAAATTAGTCTTAATTAAATCTAATTTGATGCCATTTGTTTGCAAACCAGCCAGGCGTTGCATTACAACATCTCAGTGGTTGAGAATAAATCATTTGTGAACAAAAGGGGGAGTCTTTCATTTTAACTTGTGCAAAGAAAATCAAAAAGTTTGTTGAAATATGAAAATACATGTAAAGTTTTAACATCCACCCCTTTTCTTTGTACAGTAGATTAGCGAGAGACCAGTCGTAAGCTCTGCTTTGTTTTCTCGGATACTGTATTGTACTACATCTGTATCAGCCTGCAGGCCCATGGGAGCCCCTGCTGGCCAACACAACCACTGTTCGAAACGAGCAAATTCGAGAGGCTCTCCCTGAGGCCAAGGAAAATGGATATTGATCTGGAGCCATGACTAAATGGATTAAATTACAGAGTAGTGTTGGTAGCAGGGAAGCATAGAGAACGAGACGAAAGGGAGGAGGAGGAGATAGAATAGAGATGGAGGGAGAGACAAAAGAAAGGAGGAAAAGGAGGGACGGGGGGTTTTCAAAGAGTCCACCAAAGTCTCTTCATGGCAGACCACTTTCTTTCTCTGACTCATTTAATCAATAGCCCACCCAACAGCTCTGTGCAATCATACAAAACTCCCGAGCATCATCCTGGTCTTTATGCAGTTATGTGCCAATTGGCTTTAGAAGAACTGGCAGTCGGGGGGATTATCACTTTCCATTCAACAAAAGCTGTTGAGTGACTAGAAAGCCATCTGCATGCTGCGAGCAAAAGGAGATGCACATCATGAAAACAGACAGCAAACAATCCTTCAGCATGGAAATAGGTGGATCTTGTCAGCCGGAGGTCACAGTCAAACCTGTTTGGTATGAAAAGTTAATCAATGAGCAGCTTCTCTTCTTCATGGCCCTGCTGATGGGTCTGAGGGCTGCAGGGAAATGCGTTCCGAGAGCTGATATCCAGGATATTCATGTGTTCACTTGAACGAATTTTCAATGTGATGAGTGTGACCTGTGCACTAAAATTCAAGAAAGTCAATTTCGAGGCAAAAAAAAATTAAACAAATTGAAAAAATGGAAAATTTAACAAAGTTCAGTCCTTAAGTTCATCCAACTTTTAACTTATTCTAATGAGAATTTTTCAGAATCTATAGAAACAAAATGATAAAACTGAACTGACTGAAAACTGAATCATCTTTGTCACAAGAACAATAATGAAGCGATACTCCATTTGCAAACAGATGACTTCTGAGCTATAAAAGGAAAGTTTCATTACTCATTCCCTCCAGGATTTCGCGGGCGTTTTTCATGATTGTTGTGGCCTAAAATGCCTGAATTCGCGGCAGCTTTTCTAAAA
>JAPZDY010000012.1:6024967-6038307 GCA_029783645.1 Ctenochaetus hawaiiensis
ATCTTCAAACCATAAACAAGGAAGTGAATTCGGTGACGTACGTGCATTACGTTTGCGCTGGGGACTGCTATGATTGGCGGAACTCACGGGAAAAAATTGGCTAAAATTGCGGAAAAGTTGCGGGATTGGACAAAATTGCAAGGTCGCGCTGAATTCACAGAGATTGGTTGAATTCGCGTGATTTGGTGCGATTGCAACATCGCGAATTCCTGGAGGGACTGATTACTAAATATTATTAAAGCATGTCTTTAAAAAGAAAAACTGCACTATAATCATTCCTCTGGTTAACACTGGCCATTAAGAAATCCCTTTCAAACATGGAGGAAAATCCACAGTTCTCCTGTGTGTGAATGTAAAGAGCTTTAAGGGGTTAAAAGATTAGAAAAGTGCTTTACAGTTACAGTCCATTTATCATTTACTTTGTTCTAATGCACTCTAAAGTGTAGCTGAAGATAACGTGAGCATTCAGCTATTAATCAAATCAAGTGGGCGGAGAGATAGTAACAAAAAGTGGGTATTTTGCAATAAAAAAAAGATAACTCATTTATCTAACTCAAGCTGCAAAGTCTCAAATCAATTCAAGAGCAACTTTTGAATATAAAGTGTTTTACGTTGTAAACATGTCAGGCAGAGTATAACAAGCTTCCATCATGTAACATTCATCTAATTAGATAAAAGCGGTTGGAAAGTATTTTCCTGTTACAAAAACATTGCTTTTAAACAGTAAAATTTGATAAGGTAAGTAAAGATCAGCATTATAGACCGGATTTTATGAATCTAGTGTGTGAGTACAACAACTGGTTAGTTTAATTTCACGTTTCAAAACCCAGATCTATCCAGTTACACTGAGCGAATAATGAGAGATGAGCTGATTTATCACCATTAATTTATCAGGTTTTACAATGTATTTTTTTCTGTATATAAGTCCAAACAGCCTGTGATTCTCATTTGTACAAAAAATATAATAAAAGTATACTGTTTCCGCAGTTCAGCACACAGTATTCAACACCGGCAATGTCAAGGGAACGGCCCCAAAAGGTCACCTCTCCTGCAGTTCTTGATAATATGTGTGATTAAGTGTTTTTAGTGTTTCTCATCCACCATGCAGAATATCTGATCGAGCCCTACCGTGCTGCTCACGAGCATCTCCCCTTTTGTGAGATTTATTTTAATACATACAGCATATAGTATACTGTATCACCATGAATACTTTTTTTTTTCCTCAACTCCTGAGCTCTAATCATAAACACACTTCCCCACTCCACTTCATTCCCTTCAGGGCAACGCTCCACTTCATGGACCAGATTGAATATTCATAAAGACTCTTCCGATTTCAGATGACACACGGGCATCCGCCTTTGCTCGACATATGCATAAAATGTGCATTAACATGGTTTTATTCCTGTCTCGCTGAAGTGGAGAGTGGATGTTTGCAGGACACTAAATGGAATCTGCTCCTTTAGAGTGCCCATCAGATTGCATGTTATCTGCCAAAGTCTCTTTGAAGATCACAATTTACAACATGCATGACTGACAGCTACCAAAAGTTATCTGGTGTTCGGCGCTGTAACATGGCGGACCGTCGCTGCAGAGCTCGCCCTCCAGTCTGCAAGTGTATAAATTGGCAAACACAGCGTGAAGCATATGGCTATTGCCCCCCAACAAATCTGTTTCTTTTTTATACGTGGCCTAGAAAATTTCATAAACCGTAAAGCAGCGGGGAAAAAGTCTTCTGGGAGTGTGAGATACAAAGAAATTAGAAAGTCCATGAAGGCTTGCAATCAGTCACTGCTTGTCACTTCAGTGTCTTGGCTCTAATTGCAAAAGCATTACAACTCTCTGGCTCCATCTGTTGAGACGTTTTCATAATTATGGACAGATGTTTTGTAATCATAGATACAGAAGTTGCAGCTCAGCAAGAGCAGAGTGCTGAGTTCTTGCAAGACATCCTGGACACAAACATCAGCCGAGATAATGATTCACTAGCAGCCGCAGATTCTTATGTAACAGCGGCAATTCTTCAAACATGCTTGGCTGAATAAACTAATGAGGGCTGGGTCAACCGTTCCACGACAAATGAAACAATATTTTAAACATCCGTCTGTTTTTCCTCTCTCTACTTCTAATACTCAGGGCAATGAGGGGGCGATGCTCGTCCATAAATGAAGCGGGAAGGATGCAGTCTCAGTCTAACACGAGGCTGATGACACATTTGACGAACACATTCACACCTTCGGGCGACTTCTTCACTCAAGAAAAAGCCCAGGTGACTGGGACGGGTTCAAATCAAAGACCTCTTTGTCGTCCTGCCACAGTTCTAACCTTAAGAGGTCCAATTTAATTTATGTTTGACACCTTGAAAAGAACTGCAAGGATTAGAATAGACGCGACAAAGATTAAGCTGCTTCAAAGGTGCAATTCCGCAAACACTGAGTTCATAAATTGGTTTCTTTTTTGATCAAGATTCAACTTGAAAATTCAGCTTGTTTTCCTCCATTTGTAGAAAATGCAGGTGCTTCACCACTGAAGTTGCTCTTTGGAAAATTAACCAGCAACTATTTTGACGATCAAATTATATATTAAGTTACTTTCGGACAAAAACGCCAAATGTTTGTTATTATAGTCTAGAATTGTCTGTGTCACATTTGATAGTTAACTTAATATATTTGGGGTTTTGGACTGTCTGGACTAAACAAGACATTTTGAAGGCATCACATTAGGTTGTGGAAAATTATGACAGACTTTTTCTCGCATTGTATAATAAAGAAAATCATCAGCAGATTAATCTCAGATGAAAAGTGGTTGGTTGAATACCAATTTTGAACTCACTTGTTCCTAACCTCATAATTTTGTTGTCAGCTAAAAAAACGGTCTGAAGTTGCCAACTAGAAGCTTTAATTTCTAAACCTTAGCTGTAAAATTTTAGTAGCATCTACAAATCAATGTGTCAGCAGATTTGCTGATATCTCAATACCTCGTAAAGCTGAAATATGGATCCCGTAAGCAAATGATCAGCCTTGCACATCCAGGAGATGTGAGGCAGCATTAGCATTAATTTGTAGTTGTGTTTCTTAACACCTGATGATTGCGATTCCTATTTACTTTTCTTTGTGCTCATCACTAATTCCTGAGGGAAATGTCTGGCTCTTCACCTGCTAAACACTCTGCTTTGTTTTTCAGCTGGTCACTAACTGTGTCCAATTGCTGTTTAATGCTGAGCAGGTAGGCTAACATCTTTCTGATGAGAGAAGTGAGAGAGAGAACCAAAACGTCACCCGTAAACAATTTAAAAGACCCAAATACTCCATTAACTTGACTGGAATGAGCCTCTGTGAGTTCATCATTACTTTTTCATGCTAATATACAAATATTTTATTGCTGCTTTCAGTATAATTGATTACCAGTCTTACAAACTATATTTTTCATAATGAAAATGGAACTGTATAATTCTGCAGACTGTCTAGACTAGAAACAAAATGACCCTAACTATCTCTTTTTTGTTACAAATGACTCTGTTATGATTCTTAAATGGTAAATAAAGTTTTGTAACATAACTTAAAATCTTAAACCTGAACAGAAGTTGTATCCATCAGAATGACTGAAAACATCTTTGTCAGTGCAGGGCTTATAGAACGATAAAAATTATCATTGTGGTTTAAAAAGTGACTGTTTTATTTATCAAAGCAATGCAATGAAATATAACAAAACATGTAAAACCTAAAACTAAGCAAAAATACAATAACAAATTATGTCAACTCAAACATGCTGAACAGTTTGTCAAAGTGAGATGAGTTCTTAAAATCTTGACAACACAAGAGGACAAAAAAAAGTCTCGTAAACGGGGCCTAAATTTATTTCTAATCAGGTGAATAGTAATAAATACTACTATTCTGGCAAAAAAAATATAGTAATTACACAAAAATGATAAAATCACATGAGGGGCTTCAAGTTCAAGGTTGAAGAGATTGAGAGAATTTAAAAAGAAATCCAAATGTTAAACCAAGTTTCCTCACTAGACAGACTCTGTTCATGGCAACAAAGAACGGAGACAATCCACCCGCTCTTATCTGTCCGGTCGCATCATGCCGGGTCTGACGGGCATCATCATCGGACGAGGGTGACGCATCATGTGTGGTGGTCCTGGCATCATCTGCATGGGTCCTCCCATCGGCGGCCTCATGCCTCCTAAGTGTCACAGTGAGAGGTGATGGGTAAGGTTATGTAATTTTAGGGCAACAGAGTCAGTGAGAATATTCAGATTAAGATGGCACTCTTTAACAAAATACTTATTCTTATGTAGCCTAGAAGTTTTCTGCCCTTTTCCTTTTAGTTTTTTTGATTCTGTGCAAAATCAAGATTTGACAGGCTCAAGCCTGCAGTACATCTCCTGCATCACCACTTAACAGTTATATTTAGTTAACATTGCTATTATTATTTTTACAAAAATCCTCAGTAAATCTAAAAGAGTATTTAAAAAAAAACGGTAAAATAACATAAAAAATTCCCCCATTCAAAGTTAACAACCATCTAAAACAAAAGATTTTTCATGCGTGATATTACAAAAACATTTTGACCACGATTTTTTTTTAGCATTTCAATATATAATTATTAACCACAAAAAATGAATATTCATCTGTAAACAGAACATGCTGACTGAACAGGGTTTCTTTTTTCTCTAAATACCTTATTAACAGGAAATCAGGAAACATAATTACAGTACAAGAACAGATCAAAACCTGTTTTGGCAACAGACTGCTCTGGGTCCACTTCCAGTGGCTGACTGATATAAACTTGTGTGATATGATGCAACAGCGACTATTTTTTGTTTTTTCTTGTTTTATTAACCGCCTTGTCTAAACTTGTTTTAACATCAGTTTCTCACCAGGTCCACCGGGCATCATTCCATGTGGTGGAGGTCCCATCATGGGCATCATGGGTGGACCTCCCATGGGGGGAGTTGGAAGCATACCAGGTCGAGGAGGTCCACCTGTATTATAACAACAAGTAAGCGTACAATCCATGCTCATACATTCACTGTGCACATGAATAAGATCACTGGCTGCTGACTAAGAACAAAACGTGCACCTGTGTAAACATCTTGTATTAAAAACTATTAAACTGTTAAACAAACTCAGGTAAACACTACATGTAAGAAAAGGACCCACCTGAAGTTGACTCCTGCATGTCAACTACTTATCAGCTTTATTTATCCACATCTGACATGTTCTCATTATTTGAGGCAACACCCTGTGACTAATTAAAAAAAACGGTTTGTTGGGTGCACCTGCTAAAACTAATGGAATCTAATGCAACAGACATTAAATGAATCATTTCTCTATCAATAATCACTAATTGTTGAAACTGTTGAAACTGTTCAGACAGTATAATTATTTTGGAGTTTGCAGTTAGCTGCTGGCAAATTGCATTGCATTTTCGTTAGAGGTGTTTATTATTCAGGGGAGAGTTTCCAGAGAGCAACACTCTGTTTTTCAGGAACGCCCTAACAACACTCACACAGTTACACATTCTGCCCTGGAAACTGTCCCATACATCCAGTCTGATCTGCTGGTCACCCAGCAGCTCCATTTATGTAGTTGGGGGTCTTGCTCAAAGGCACTTTGGTGGTGGTGTAATAAGGACGAGACAAGCGCTGCTTTTCATTTTAACCACATTCATTCTGCTCTTTGGGGAGACTGAACTGACATCCCAGAAAAAAATAAAATAAAATAATGTTACCTAATGCAACAGCCGTCGCATGACTCGTCTCCTCATGAGGGTTTTAACGTTCACTGTTGTCAAAGCACTGTTCATTCAGAATGGAGAGGTATTGACTCAACTGTATGATCATTTTAAAGCACGGTGTTTTGTTTTGCTGTTGAACCATATTTCATTTAACTGAGAGATGCTTCTTTTCTTTACTCTTCCCAGACAGATATAAATGGGTTGGACACATTAGGAACACCTCTCAGAATGATGCAACCCAGTTTAACAGCACTGAAAAAAAAAAACTTACAGCTTCCAAAATAACTGGAGTAAATCAACACCTCTCTACAACTGTATCAACAGCAACAGAACATTATGACCTCTATGGCAGTGGGATTTATTGCAGCAGTGTTGCATTAGTTTTACCTGTGTGTTTTGAATAAACGAGAAACGGAATGCGTTTTGGTGTTTTTTGACCGATAAATCTCAAAACTTTGCCACGGGGAATTTTGGTCTCCGTGGAGCTGTGGATCTGTCGTCTTTCTTATTAAACTCACACATCAAAAGTGCCGTAAGCAAGATTTCTTTCATAACATAAACATGCTGCTAATCTACATTCAGTGGACACTCTTAACATAACTTAGATTTTTGCCTTGTTTAGCAGAATCATATTCAGAAATCACCAAATAAAGTTTGATAGCAAAGCAATTATTCTTAAAAATAATTTCAGTGATCCTTAAAGGGAGCAAAATGCCGACGTCTTTCCTTATCAAATATATATGAAACTATGAAAAGCCAGTGTCTGTGGTTAGTTAATCAAATTACTGCAGAGCTGCAAGATGATGGACTCACCTGGAGGAGGGCCACCAGGGAACGGTGTGGGAGGAATTTTTCCCTGTTGAAAGGCAGCAGCTGTGGTCAAAAGACAGAGACAAAACATTAACACACAAACAACCCTCAGAAACAGTTCATGTTCAGTGCACAGTCTTGTTTATGTTTTTTTGTGTTTGTACAGATGGAATCGTATCTGTTTGATACTATATGTACATTATGCAAATAGCAACCCAAACTGCACTGTGCGAAGTATTTCTAACAGTAACACACAAACACACCAATGCAAATAAAACTGTCTAATTCAAAAACAAAACATCAATTTTGTATTCTTTACATGCTGACAGGATGTAAAGCCTACCATCTCTCTGTTAGCTCTTAATATTTTTTAAAGACTATATTCTCCTAAACAACAAAGGTCTCTTCAGTGGATAATTCTCTGCTGTAGCACCACATAGACTATGAGTCTCTTATGTGGATTAGTGGTTTGTAATCTTTGAGGGGGCTCAAGTAAGCTAGTATACACTGTGCAGTATTTAAGCCAGTACTTTGAATATCCCACACATGTGCATTAGCATGCCTTGTGTGGGAAATATAACGGGCTCTACTTAAAACACCTAGTTTATTGTCTTTACCAAATCTGAATAAACAGTTCTGAAGAGGCTTCTGTGAAAAACCAAATAAATCATCAGCAATATGTTAACCTCACTGGAGGTCACTTTCATATTTAACATAAGCTTTCTGCTCACATAAGCTGCATCCAAAAGGCCTGACTCCTCTTGAAATCTACATTCAAGACCTTTAACAGGGTCTCTCTCTCTCCACCCTTAATATCACTTTGTGCTTTAAGCCACATGTCCATCTCAATATTCTCAAGCATCACCCATCACCAGACACCCATTGAATCAGTAGCAACATGTCTCCAACAATTAAGGGCCAAAGAGTTGCTTAGTATTTATAGTAGTAGTATTTATGTTTTAAGTAATTCAGACAAAAATTTGCTCACTTGTTTTATCGATCAGGCTCTGTGCCTGCTCCTCCATCCATTTCTGATAGTAATCTTTCACATTTTCTTTGTGTTTTCGCCCACTGCAGTGTGTCTTCCTCACTGATGGCTGGAAAAGAAATAAAAACATTATTTTTAATGTTTAAAAAATCACAACACACAAAAGACAGATTAATTCACACTTTTCTACAATGTAATATGGTAAACACAAAACCACTTACTGAGTCATGTGTAAGATAGGTGTCACAGTAATCACAGTAAAACCTGCGGAATGTCAAACAATAAAAATTTTAATTGAAAATTCAAAGAATCAGAGATGTAATTTACACAGACACATTTAAACTGTCTCTTACGAGTCTTATGAACTGAATCAGAAAATAGAAATACAACTTTGTAATTTTTTTGGCTTAGCACTAATGTCTACATTACAAGTGATTCCCCTAAAAAATAACCTACAAAAGATGTTGTAGTTTAAATGTTTTCTTTTGCGAACTGATGTAAAGAGCCTACATTTCCCATTTAAGCAGGACATCTTTACCTCCTTCAAGCAGAATGGACTTTATACATTTTAAACAATTTTTTAAAGGTTATTATATTTCGTAAGTGAATTGCTTCTAATTTCAATTATCAATCTTTGCCACTTATTTTATTATTATGATGTGTTGTCCGTTGCAGCTATGGCCACAGTCATGACGTCCACCTTGGATGTGAAGTAATATCTCTGTCCATTAGACTGTTTTTTAAAAGAAAACTCAGCATATCATCTTCCATAGTACAACATAAGACTAATTTTCTGCAAAAAATAGATCAGCCTGAATCATATAAGCTTAAAAAGCAGTAATTTTCAACATTTCATGAGCATTACGGCCTAATAAAAACAGGGTGAGTCACACATATTGACTTAAACTTTGGAACCATTGCTAATATCTTAAATAAAACACATCCTTATGTATAACTCGACACGGATAAGCAGACCTAAAGGATCGTGGACAACGTTGAAAACTGGTCTAATTCATTATGCAGCGATTGTCTTTTGCTGTGTGTTAGCGTGTTTTACATTCACAATGATATTAGGTCCAGAAAGTAGACGCAGCCCAAACAAAGCTCACAACGTTCATCTGGAAACAAACTTGTCTGTTTTTGTCATTTTTTAGTGTATTTCACCATCTTTCGTTGCCTTACACAAATTAAAACAATAAATGAGATTGCTGAAAATTGTAAACAGTGTATTGGCCAATGAAGAGAAATAAAATTCTCGACTTACTTAGGCATGTTCAGTGGCTATCTCCGCCGATAGCGAGCGCACGATTCCGGTGTACCTAGTAAGTGGTCCGACTAGATATAAGACCGGCTGCCATTTGGTTCCGCCCGATAGTACATGAAAAAATATTCAAACCGCAGGTTTTATTTGTTTCATATACCCACACAGTTTAGTAAAATTGAGACACGAAAATTCAAAAATAAGACAGACAAATTAGATATTCACCACTTCATGAACGGATCTTTGTGGATAAATAATATTAGTTAAAGTTATCTGTTCCACAGTGGAACAAATTTACACTTTAACATCAAAGCAGTGTATGTAAGAAGATCATTTAACTTGATAGTGTCTGTTTATTCACAAACCAAAACTGATTGAACTAAAGTTTTGCTTAAATTAAAATCAAAGCTCTTGTCCACTTACATAGCAACTTTTAACATTGAAATATATAAATAAATCAAAATATATCATTATCCAAAAAAAGGAAAAAAATCAAAAATAAAGAATTCAGGCTCATAGTCACAGACAGAAAGAGAAAAGGGCACAGATAGACCATTAGGGTATTTTTACCTTACAGGAACACCTACAGCTATATATAATTACACCCTTCATCATTTATTAATGTTCACAGGTACCCATGGATACCTTAAAGTAACTTGCCAGATTAAAAATCACTTTCTGTTAAATAAAAACGTGTTTCTCGTCTAGGATATGAAAAATTTAAATAGCACTAGAAAAGTTTTGTTTTTGTAGTAGGTGTAAAACTGATGATTCAAACAGTAAATTTTTTTCTAAAACTGCAAAACAGACATAAAAACACATTTCCAATGAAATGTTGCAGTTCTGATTTTTTTTACTACAAGCAAAGTCTTAAAGAGTTTGAAAGACGATGAGAATATATGGATATAAAAAGTCCTTCAAATACATACGGGAAGATATTTAAATTAATCAGATATAATGCAAAAAAATGATTTCATTTCCCCTTAGCTACAAATGAGTGCTGATTATTGAAAACACCTTAGAAAAAAATAGTTCAATATAACCATTACAAATTGTGTAAAAAAAAGAAGAAGAAATGTGATATATCCAGTACTAAACTGTAACTTTAGCCCCTTATTTATTATTTGATCAACTTTTTGTTTGAATGCTGCACTTACAGCAATAAATAATTAATGGTAGTAAAGTTTCTTTTGAAGGAAAAAGCTAAAGAAACACTCCACCACTGTTACTGATCTCATGACTTAATGTCAGCATTAAATAATGCAATAATAATACGTCAAAATTATTCCGAGCCTTCCGATTGTAAAGTTGTGATATATTTGGAATGGAGCTCAGTGAAGTGCACAATGAGCAGCTTGGATTCATTGATAAACCAATGGAGAGGTGGCTGCAAATAGCAACAGATGACGTCGACACCCACTGCGTGATTGGTGAAGGTGGCGCGCGGGCTGTTGCAACGTCAAACATCGTCCCCCTAGTCGTGCCATGCGCACTGACGGTTGTTGTTGTTGAGCTGGTTGTTATGGCTGGACAAGGCCTCGGACTAAACTGAGAGAGGACCCCCGCACCACCCCGTCTCTGTTACGGGACACCCGCCAACCATGGAGGGCACGGACATGGACGTGGACGCGGAGCTCATGCAGAAGTTCAGCTGCATGGGCACCACGGACAAAGACGTCCTCATTTCGGAGTTTCAGAGGCTGCTGGGCTTTCAGCTCAACCCAGCCGGTTGCGCCTTCTTCCTGGACATGACCAACTGGTGAGTGCGGGGATACGTGGGCCTGTTGTCGGAAAGCAACACGGAGCTAACCTGGCTGTATAATTAGCTAGTTAGCATACTTTGAGTAGCTAAAAATTGAGGCAGGTACATACGATGCTAAGTTAGTGTGTTTCAAAGTCGAGAGGCACATTTCATCATTCAAACACGGGAAGTGACAGTTACTCAACTCCCACCGATCGTTTCGGGGGCAAACGGAAGTGAAACGGTAAAGTTTCCCCCCTAACTGTGAGTTATGCTAAAGGTGAGACAATTTAAAAAAATCAAAGGGCAAGCTAGCCACCTAGCTAGCGGGCTAATTTAAGCACAGAAAACTCTCGGCGAAGATTATCTGCCATATTAAGTTACATAATAGTGTCCAGAGTCAGTTAAACCATGCTCTTTGGGAAGCCGCAGCTCAAGGCAGCGCCAGTCACTCCACGTTAGTCTGATGACGTAACCAGTCGTGATCTACGGGCATCAACGGTTGACAACAAGTGGTCTTGATCAAAACGTCTTTGTTTCCCTCATCGACTAATCTTGAGCTTATAATTGAACAAACGTCGATGGCCTTGATCATATGTTTTTAAAGGGATTGGCCCACTTCAAGTAAAAGAGTTCAGAGTCACACATTCCGTTTCTAGTTTCGGTTTTAAGCACAAAATCAAGTCTTGAGATTCAGCGCGTCATACTGGAAAGATGACATCATCACGTGACGGTCGCTGGTATTTCTCCACCTAAAGTAGTCGAGTAGTTTTTTTGTGGAGTTGTTTTTATTGGAATCTACTAGTCAGAGCAATACATTTAATATGTCTTAGAAGTAAAGACAATCTTGATTATGGTGGTTCTTCAGTTCACCCACTTTTTGTTTGTCAAAGGTGTTATGTCACTTAGATCCTGACGTACTTTTTACCATGATCAGTCTGTGAAAAGACGAGCCGTGAGTCACTTTCATGAAATGTTTTCCATCACATGTACCCCTTAAGTGTTTTGGTAGTCATTGCAAGTACTACTCAGCCCTTTTAAACAATAATTGTGTCTTCTGTGGATCTGCAGGAGCTTTTTTCAAGTGGGGGAAAATAGCAGATTGTTGAATGGTCGAGTCATGTTTTGCCTGGCAGTTTTTTGTAATTTTCCAATCTGATGAGTGCTCAAATCACACAGCAATTTGCCAGGCATGTGGAAATGAGAACTGCTCCCATCACTTAAGTGTGCACAGTGCCTATGAGCAGAGAACGACCAACAGTACCTGTTTGAACAATTATTTGTGTCCTGACGCTCTCTGTGATCTCAGGCTTTTCAAGCTGCGCATGACTTTGTCCATTTAGAACAGGCATGAGTACGTTTGATTTCAAAAGTAGCAGGTCAAAATATGCTAGACATAGTCTAATTTTAGTGCAACGAGGAGAAATCCAAGAAACGACAGTAATCAAATTGAAGACAGAAGAGTCTTAAAATTTCCGAGCCTTTAATCAGTTGTCAGTATTGTTTTACATTATTTTTCAATTGATCATGTACCTCAGCTGCTAGTATAAAGTGAAGTCATACAAATAGAAGTAAACATATGGATAAAAGAGCTCAGAAATGCTAATTTTCCCAGGACTTATTCCACAATTTATCATCTACTGGGCACGTGATCTCTATTTTAAGATTATTTTCCTTTTAATTGTCAGTATCAGATAGTTAGATTGTCACATTTGATGTTGCAAGCTGCAGATTAGAAGACTGTCACCTGAACCCCATGACTCAAATTTTTTTCTGTCAAAAAACAGTCTGCTCAGTAAACAAACTTCTTGACTGTAATTTTTTGATGACAGTAACCTATAATTGTGATAACACCATTAACGCCTTCCTTTTGTGCTGGAACAGGAACCTGCAGGCTGCTATTGGTGCATATTATGACTTTGAAAGTCCCAATGTCAACACGCCATCCATGCCCTTTGTTGAAGACGTGACAATTGGAGAAGGAGAGTCGGTTCCTCCAGATACACCGTTCACAAAGACCTGGAGAATACAAAACACAGGTGTGGAGCATTTCATTAAATCACATATTTAGTTTATACAGTATAAGTAGCCTTTCTTAATCTGATCTAATATGCACCAGTGTCTTGGTTTTGTTGTTGAACTATGTTTTGATTGCACTTTTCTTTGTGTGTTATAGGTGCAGAGTCCTGGCCACCTGGGGTCAGTCTCAAATACATTGGTGGGGATCAGTTTGGGCATGTAAACACAGTTGTGGTAAAGTCACTAGACCCCCAGGAAATATCAGATGTGAGTGTGCAGATGCGAAGTCCCACAGCTCCAGGCATGTACCAGGGCCAGTGGAGGATGTGTACAGCCACTGGATTATTCTATGGAGGTAGGAAATCACCAATGACTGGATCTCATTAAGCAATTTATTACATATGCGACTTATATTTTTCATTTTTACAATTTCATTCAAACTTGTTTGGAACCATATATACCATAAATATACCAATTTTTATAAATAATCCTCTTTCTATGTGAGCGAACAAAAGCAAAAACATTTCGTTTTCAATGATCAGAAACTTGATAAGTGAATCCAGTCATATAGTCAACCCATCAGTCCCTCCAGGATTTCGCGGGCGTTTTTCAAGGTTGTTGTGGCCTAAAATGCCTGAATTCGCAGCAGCTTTTCTAAAAAACTGCGATGTAAGTTGCGATGTTTTAAGTGTATTTGTTGCAATGAAATTGCGGGAGACAGTGAAAATTGCTAAAAAGTCGCATTTTTTTTCTTTGTTTTGTATAATTCATTAAAAATC
>JAPZDY010000012.1:6040123-6053629 GCA_029783645.1 Ctenochaetus hawaiiensis
GCGCAGAATTCACGGAGATTGGTTGAATTTTCGTTAATTGTTGCGATCGCAACATCGTGAATTCCTGGAGGGACTGACCCATGGTTGTGCATGCATTGTTTCTCCACAGATGTAATTTGGGTGATTCTCAGCGTGGAAGTTGGAGGTCTACTCGGCGTGACCCAGCAGCTGTCGTCATTCGAGACAGAATTCAACACTCAACCCCAGCGTAACGTGCAGGGAGACTTCAACCCCTTTGCCTCGCCACAGAAGAACAAGCATGATGCCACTGATAACAGCTTCAGAGATCCCAGTGGAGCCTGGGAACGTACGCAAGAGCCAATCCAGCAAGATCAAAATGGACTGTCTCATAATGCTGTAAATAGAGCGTCGAATGGTCTCCAAACCAATCTTTCTGTGGTGACATATGGTCAGGTATGTACAAAACATATTTAGGGCATCAGTTATCACAAAACAAGCGTTTACAGTCTACATTAATGCATTGGTGAGGTTGGTTCATATAAGCAGTCCATCTGATGTATTGTGTGTGAGTGCACATGCACAAATAGTCTGAATGAAACTTACATCATGACAAGTGGATGTACCTCCATCTTCCAGTGATTCGTGTGGATTATCTGCGCAGTTTTGTATGTTGTCCTCTGGTGTGGCATATTACATACACCTTTAAACAGTTGGTGAATTGATTTTTTTGGTTGATTTGCACTTGTTCTTTTCTTAGTCAAGACTTACCCATCCTCATATCTTATTTGAAGAAAATCAATGTGGATATTCTGGACCAATCCACAGCATCACTGATTCATCAGATCATCTGATTAGTCAACTAAACTATAGGCTGCAACAGAAAAAGTTAATGTGTTTTCATATTAACTGTTTGTGTTTGTCATTTGTTATCAGTCCTTTTTTGAACAGTCTTAATCTTAAATAGGACAAAAGTTTTAAGTCACATTAGGCCCAATTAAGCAATCTTTATTTCGTCCCACAAAATGTAACAGCTGGACTCTTCTGTGGTCAGTTCTTCTCTTCCTAGATTTTTGCTCCTAATATCCCCAAAACTGTAATTGTCCTACAAATACTGGTTGCAGAAAAGCCTCAAGATCATTTAAACCAAAAGTGTTTATTCCTACTGAGCCATCCGCCTTGTACATAATAAGATATCCTGCATGCAAAATTGAAATTTTGGCCTGAGGATGGCACTGAGGAAAGCTTATGGAGTGTTTAAAGTAGGATGTTTTCATCCTCTGAGGAGCTCCAGTGAGCTTAGTGTTTTTGTTTTGTTTTGTTTGTTGTTTTTTTTTTCTTTTTTTGTCAGTTTCTATATTAGATTTTTTTATATTTGTTTTGTATAAACCGAAATCTGGGGCTATGGATTTCCACATGTCATTTAAAAATAAACTGGTTGTCAGTTGTTGACCTACTGTATTTTGTCATGGACACAAATCACCAGGAATTTCATTTTATAACCACATCAGTTCTTTCAGCAGCCTGGTCCGCAGCTGTTAAGATACTCGTTTCTAGCCTACTTGTATCTAAGTATTTTAGTTGAAGAGGTGAAACTGTCATGATAATAGTAATAACTAAAGAAACAGCCATGCCAGTCTTACTGTGGATTATAACACATTTCCCATTTTCTAACAAACTGGTTTCCAGCTCTCGTAGTCAGTGTGTAAGTATTTTCTGTCTTGTCTTTATTTCTCACGCACTGTATTTATAATACCTCAGTGAAAAGAAAATTGCAAAAGTTGCATGATTTGGTTAGTTATTGATAAGCCATGCAGGAGCCCGACCTTTGATCCAGAGTGAAATGTCTTGACTACTAAAACACTGTTTGCCTTTAAAGGCACTTGACTGTCATCCAGTGTCATTAAAAGTCCTAAATTTCCTCCAGAAAACTAATTCGAGTCAAATTCCTGTAAGCCTCAGCTTCACTTTAAGATAACTGTTAAAAGTCTATCATGCTAACCATTGAAGCAGCTCAGTTCAGCTCAAAGCACAGATTAGTTCAAGCTGAGCAAAGTCTGATGGTATAGTGCTGAGCTCGACAAGCTGTGTGTGTTTGGCTTCATTTGGTTTCAAACTTAAAAAAATTTTAAACCTCAAACTTTGAACCACTTCAACATTTTTCTGTCTCTTTTCTTTTTTTCAGGGTATTCATGGACCCTATCCATTTGGACAGAGCTAGAATGACAAAGACCCCCTCCCCACCACCACCACTCCCACCACCCACGGTGGTTGACGAGCTTAACACCCTTGGAGACCTTAAGTACAAAAAGGAGTCGGAGGGGGGGAGGAACAGTTGTTTTATATTGACTCATGACAACCCTCTCCCTGTCCTCATGGCCCTTTCCACAGGATCACAAACTACAGTGGGTTGATGGATTACATCCACAACAGTGAAACATCCCATCTGACATCAACACCCGGATTCGCATGTGTGAATGCTTTATTAACGAGTGCTATAAACCCCTAGAAAAAATAGGAACACACAACTATTTTTATTTCCACTGTAAAACGCGCCTGATTAAAGGGAAAATCAACCCTAAACAATCTGCCTACAATATAATATTCCAACAGGCAGCTGAATACTTTTTCCTTTGTCCCTTCAGGGTTCCTACACAGTCCTGGGAATGTTTGGAAAATTTGCTGATGATGTTACAAAGTAATTCATGATCATTGATCATTTTGAGGCCTTTAAAACTGTTTAAGAGAAAGACTGAAAAATTGTGAGTTGCAAGTATAAGGTGGGTGAAAAAGTGTCATCGGCAAACAGTTTTTTACTAGAAGTGTATGGATTATTTCCAGTTTTCCTCTGGATGGAAGCCATACACCAGATTCACACACAAACCTGGCCAGCAATGTGGGATGTTTAACAAAATGTATGACCGGGTGTATCAGACGCAGATAAATACAGAGGGATTATAATGCATGAAAAGACAGTTACTAAACCACACAATTTCTCTAGTTCTTGAATGAGTCTTGATATTACAGACAAAAAAAATTGAAATTTTTACATCTTGTGAGCATTCACATCATTGGACAACTCAGAATGATTGAAAGATTAGATTTGGCTGTGTGAAGGTAAAAACTCTGACCCTGTATCTATTAAGTGTTGGGTTCAATAATTTCTAATCCCTGACTTAAGCTGAGGTGAAACATCTACATCTGTCTGGATTTTAAGGCAGTTGCTTACGATTAAGTGCCAAGTTGGATGTGTGAGAGCTTTTAGAGAACTCGCAGCAGCATTGGTCACGTTAGGAGCTGAAAATTGCAATAACTCCAAATTACCCCTGAAATTCTGATAAAACGCAATCTTTATTAAGTCACACAAAGGCTCAAACAGCTTGTCATCTAATTAAAGAAAATTAAAAGTGAGTTCAATCCTTAAGTATACTCTGAGAACATGCAGTATAAATTGCTGGTGCGTTTCAAGTGTTTGAAGAATGAAGAATATTTGATTTATGACTTTGAAGATTGAAGTTACCAACAACACCTGTTGATGCTTTACAGTTATTACTCAAAAGTTACCTGTTTGTCTCAGCCTGAAAGCGTTCACACTTAAAGTAAGAAACATCACTAAAAACATGAAAATGTTAAGAAAAAAACAAAATAGGAGTCATTTGACTTCAGTTTGATTCACTCTCATTAACATCATTATGTCCCAGTGTTTGGTGATACTTCTGTTGAAATTAAGTGACAACATTGTTCTCAGTATTCCACCGCCTGTGTGCTTTAAGAAAAACATGAACTAATGTCTTTTCTCTGAAAGAAATGTTATCATTCAGACAGTCGTTGACCACAACATATTCAAATATCAAGATATTCAAGTAAATCTGGACCGCCCTGTGTAGGAACCCTGTCTCTCCCAAAGATTAAAAAAACCCCAGAGAACCAAGACACTAATCTGTTCTGTCATCAAGCCATGCTGTCTGCAGGTTCCTCATTCAGACTGCTCGGGACATGTTTTTTTTGGTCATTATTTGTTTTTTTATTTTGTCTTAGGTTTTTTTGTTTTTTTAAGGGTGGGTTTTCCGCTTTAACTAGATGCTGAAGCGCAAAGGATGTGAATGAGTGTGAGCGAGTGAGGTGTGAGGAAGGGTTGAAAAAGCCATCTAAATCTATTTTGCCTGATGAGTGACTGTACTTTCTGAGTCCATGTCTACAGTACGTGTACTAGATATAAATATATATATATGTGTGTGTGTGCGTGTCTGTATGTGCGTATGTGTTTGAGCGCGCCTGTGCCTGTTTCTTGTGCATGTATGTTGTGGTTTCTGTTTGGATTTAAGACTTAAAAAATGGTGTATACTACTTGGGCCAAGGAGGACGTGTCTTTTCATCTTTCCACATATTGAAAGAGCTTTGCTGGTTCGTTTACCTCTGAAGTATTGTTGAGTGTTTCTGCACCGTTTGGATGAACTGACTCACTAATTGCCCTGTTGTTTATTTATTTGCTGTCATGTTGCTCAGTGCACATGCAAAAAGTCCCATTTACAGCCAGCAGGTGGTGCTAAAAAATCAGATGACCAACTTAAACTCGACATGTTGGCAACATTATAAAGAAAGAAGTCATAAGTTAAACTTTGATTGTAGTGAGATTATTTGAGAATGAAAATGAGTTGTTTGCATTAGTGCTGATGTTTTGTTACTGCTATTTGCACAATACTGTTCACCACTTCTGATAAGGAAAAGTGGAAATATTTTTTTTTGGTTGTATGTTGATTATGATACCAGCATTTTCTAGAAGGTTTCATAAATATTTGTTTTGATTATCTGCTTTCTCCTGTAGGCCTTTGTTTTTCACAGCTTTAAGGTTTGTTTCCCAAAAGTTTTATTCATTAATTGCATTGCTGAATCAATGTCTGACCTTATAAAATTAGACATATTCATGTTTGTCTAAATCACATATTAGGTTTTCATATCTGCGAATGAGCACCACAGTCTGTCTGTATTTTAACTTCAGCTTCACTATGTTCATCATGTCCGACAGTGGATTTCATATGTATTTTGGGCATAAAAATAAAATGGGAAATGTTGCTGATGGACCTCCATGATAGTGTTAAATTTTTTTAAGGGGAATACTTAATTCAGAGATATTTATTGATATATTTTTTTTCTAAGGATTGCACTTAAAAAAATCTAATTGTGATTCATAATATTCAGCATTTATTGCCTTTAAGGACGCATGAACCCCGTTGGTTAAATTTGCCGCTGTGTTTGTATCGAGTCACCTGAGAGTCCTCCTCCCAAACAGTATATACTGTTGTGCATTGCTTCTTTTAGCCACATCAGTCTTTTTTCTCCTTGTGTGTCTGTGTTTCCTTCTTGTGGGTTTGCTTGTGTGCGTATTGATGTGTGAGAAAGAGACAGATGGTGAGAAATCTGAAAATTGCTGGATTCATTCTCTAGTTTTAGTTTGTGACTGTACGGATTTGATATGGGTGGCATGGTGAGTGGATGAGATGAAAGTTTACACAGTCCTAAAATAGCACATTTATCTGAAGAGAAACTGTCAAAATAAAGCTTTTTTTTCCTGTATCTAAAAATTAAGCATTTGTATGATTAAATTAACACTGAAACAATGGCTAAATTGTCTTTTTTTTTTGAGCAGGCCAAATATCAGCCTTGCTCATTGTTTCCTTATTCTGCATCTTCTACCCATCATCATTATTTTCACAGTGGATAAGGTGTGAGTTACCCATCCATAAGAAGTGTAATACCTTTGGAAGTGCTTTAGTGTGTTAGTGTGGATCCAAATGAACCCTTTGAGGCACCAAAGTCACACAATTAAGTCACATAATAACACAAACTAACTGATATAGGCAAGGAAAAATGACTGGTTTATAAACGGAGTCTGTGAGAAATAGTATCGTTATTACTAAAGTAAAATGCCTTCACAAATGTTGGTCATATGGCACAAAATTTTGCACAATCATTTTGGTTCCCTGATCACGAGCTTAGTGACTTTGGTGACCCCCCTTACTTTTCCCATAACACTGCCATGAAAATCAAAAGTGTATTTTTAAGTGAGAAAAACTCAACGTCTATTAAATAGACAAATATAATTTAATGAAATTCGTAACAGATATTCATGGTGTCCACATGTCTGTGATCCTGTCTTCATTTTTTGGAGCCGGATGTGACCATATTTAAATGAGAGGGTGGAGCTGGGGAAGATATTCACTGCTACCAATGACTGTCAGTTGTCTGGCAGATAGCAGCTGCTTTTATGCAATGCAGCAATAAATGCATGCACACTTAAAGGAGAAAAAAAAGTTTTTATTTCATTTCTCTGCAAAATATAATTCATGTGCGTGCAAAATCTATTTATTTGGCACATCTTTTTCTGCTCTCTCACGAATGAGGCACAAATATAACAACATAGAGGAATTAAAAGACACAGGGAAAAGAACAAGAGTAAACAACCACTCAAAGTAAATAGATAGAATTACAAGATGTGAAGATAGCATTGTGAGGTTTTGAATATCTTTAAATTTCTTTGACAGGGATCTAATCAAACAGTATCGGATATCAGTCTCTGAAACAGATAGAGTCAAGGGAAAAGACACAACCATTTCCTTGTCCAAAAGAATTCAAATTCCTGTTTGCTAGGGGATGGTATGATTGACTCTTTCTACAGTGAAGAGAGTTCAACCAAACATGCATCATTGGTCCATTTTTAACCTTTTCACTGCCTTCAGAATGAATCACTGAGGATGAGTGTACATGCAGTAATACAGGTAAAGTTTGGTGTTAATGTGTGACAGTGTGTATGTGCATGGGGATGAGCAGTAAGCTGAGTGTTTAGATGGAACTTGACACCGTGACAGTGTGAACGAGGACTAATATTGACTTTTGTTTCAGCACCGTTTCTCCAGAACTTCTATCACATCTCCGATCTCACGTAGCACTTGAGTCAATAGGGCTGTTGTGTTCATGATGGATAACTGCTCATCATTTCTGTAAAGTCAAACAAGCCTTTAGCTCGAGGCTTCGTGAGCATTGAGAGTTAAGGAATGAAACGCAGGTGTCACAGGTGGACTGTGGGTAATAAACTAAGTTATCATAAATGTGAAGAAGGCGCTTTTTGGATATGTTTTAGCAACTTTAGCATGTTAAATGAGAAAATGTAAGAGTTTTAGGTAAAAAAAAATGTTTTTAATCCATTTGAGCTTATTCATAGTAGGGATCACAGACATTTCAAAATTCAAAATCTTTTATCTGATGTAGACATGAAAGTCTCTGGACAAAGTGCTTGAGGCAAACTTCAATGCTTAATTTAGAAATCTCTTCCTCTGAGCCTCGGAATGATGCTCAAACATGAATGTGACATAAGGAGTTTAACACAGATACAATCTGTCATGTAAATGGCAATAAACAGAAGAAAAAAACACTTATGAGTGGAGGAGATTTTCAGCGTTTAACAGGCTGCTGTCCTTATTCATTAAAAATTTAAAAACTGTCCAGTGTGTCTGACGGGTTAAGTATTGCAGTCAGTACCGGAAGTGGCAAACGGAAGCAGCTGTGTGTTTTCATACACCATCTGGTTGATAGAGTGGATATTGCCTCGGAAGTATCAATCTGATTAGATTAGGGATTTTATTTGTCTGGGTGGGGAGCGCTGTGGGCACCATAAACGACAACCAACATCAAGAGATGGCTCACGGCATCGAGAGCAAGCAAGGAGGAGAGTTGAGCAACCAGGAGGCCTCTCACATGGCTTTCCTGTTAAGTTAGTTTGATTTAGTATATTTATTTTTTATTTTACCTCCCATTTTTCACTCATTTACACACACTTTACACCACAAATATCTAACATTCTCCTATCTCATTATGAGTTGTTTTGATAAGTTTATCAAATATCTTTTTCACATTTAATCCGTGTGGCATCTCTTATTTAAAGTCCTGAGCCAGGTTTGTTAAAACAGAGGCTCATTCAGGATCAAAGGATCTCTGTTATTGGATTTGAAATGTGCTAGTGTTGAGTATATATACACACACACACACACACATGCACACGCACACATACAATAGGCTTTGGATCGAATCCATATGGCATCAAAGACGCGTTCTGTTTTCTTTGTCCAAAAAATTGTGAAGCTCTTGAACTTGTTTTTCCACTTTTACTTCCAACTTGAGGAAAAAAAGTGTATCATTTGGATTCAGTTTCAAAAGGGATAACTCCGTTCCAGTTGGCATGAATTACTTGCAGAAACAGGTGAAACCTTAATGTGTGAGTGTTTGAGCCTGAGGCAGAAGGTTTGCCTCCCTGCTTAGACAACTTTAAGGTAATATATATCTGAATGGGACTTGAGTATCTGGGATTTTTTTTACTTCAGAGGTCTTAAATATCAGTGACTCCATAACCTTCTTTCATCTAGCCGTGTCTCACTCTGTCTTCATTTAAATGCTATCAAACCTGAGAAACCCTCAAATTCCAGTTCAGGGTTTGCTGTGATGGTGTGAGTTTTATTGAAGTATGTCAGCAAACTGGTGGACCGACTGACAGAGAGCGGGTCTGTGTCTGTGAGCTGACCCCAAGCAAATGAATTACAAGCGTTTATATGCAGTTAAGCAGGTAATGCCAAACATAAGGGAGACAAAGGAGCAGAGGAGCATCTGGTTGGTCAGGCTAAGGAAATCAACAAGAAACAAAAAGGTGGAACATTTGCAATCAGACATACAGTGTGACAGGATCAAGGAGTCAAATGAGGAGGCAGCAGGAAGGAAAATGACACATAGTTGGCAACAGATAGATGGGTGATGAACCCAAGATATCATTTGATTACATCAAGATCAAAGGTTCACACAAATAGGGGACGGAAGTTCCTAGAGACCACTTGATTTCAAGACATACTGTATCTGCAGGCTGATAAGTCTACTGGTAAAAAAAGCGTCAGTGGTATCTGTTATCAGTACTTGTGGCATTGTGATTGACTGTCTGGCAACGAATGAACATGTCTATTTCTGTGTGTTACAATATAAAACCTATCTTCTGCTTCAGTTGCCTCCACTTTGTTTTCCTGGTGTTATGCAAAGGTGCTTTCAGTAGAATTTGACTTGGGCAGAACTAGACAAAATAAATACAAGTTTGGGCGATAATGCAAATTAACTATGTAACTAAAGAGGATCTTGATTTACAGATGTAATTTTCCTCTTGTTCGAACAAAGATGGCACATCAGTGGGACCGACGTTTGCCAAGTTGTTTCCCCACACTACTGTTTGTTCATGGTGGCAAAGTTTAATCATCAGGAACCTGAAACATAATAATTCATGAAGTTTGAAAGCCTTAGCACTGCCAACCCTACAGGTGCAACCAAACAAAGAAACATAATTTGATCTTTTGAATTAGCAGAAGATCCAGCTGTAATGAATGCACGCCAGTAATCGTTGAACCACATTTTTACCAAACACATCCACAAAAAGCACGCAACAACCATGTGATAAATAAAAAACACTGAGAAATCTCAACTTTTAACCAATAGAATAAGAAATGGAAATTTGTTACATGAGTTAAATTATTTAAGGGAAAAATGCTTACTATCAATACATTCCCTTGAGTTTGAACTTTCAAATTTTTTTTTTTTTTTTGGTTTGTTTGTTTGCCAAGATGGACAAAATACCAGTGCTCTAATCTACAGTTAAAAACTAGCAACTTATATTACAATATCTACAATTAGAGGCTGATATTTGAGCTTGTCAGCTTAAAAAACTAAAAACCTCTACAGACTTCTACCACTGCATGTCATGTCAGTCCCTTCTATTACATCATTTTCCATACCATCTTTTGCCCTTATGTATGTAATTTAATGCACATCTGCAGGATCAGGCATGTCTCTGCAGCAGTAACTGTTTTACAAGCGGCATAATGCTTTGGCAAGCTGCCAGGCTGTTGAAATAGATCATCAGGAAATGAATCTTAACTTGATCTCAAGCTGTCCTTGTGACGAGTAACGGTAAAGTTGAATGCATCACTGTCGACAAACACCTCTCTCTGTTTATCAAAGGAAGGAGGAAGCAATGCAATATTTCTTAATAGCTCGTGATACGTTATTAAAACATATTCTACTGTATAATGTCCCCTGGTTGTTACGTTGCACTTAATCAGCTGCAGGCGTTTACTCCTGAAACATGCCTGACGTGACAGCACATGTAGGTGAAGTAGCAGTATGTTTGCAGTGGGCAACAGTTTGAAAAGCCGTCACATCCCGACTTTAAAGATATTTTTATACTCTGACAATATGACATTCATTCACTGATCAAAACACAACCTCTATTGTTTTTTTTTTTATTGACTTTGCAAAGACAACTCAGGTGGGTCACTGACACCTGTTTGCAGTGGGGACACCTGCACAAGCATTACTCACAGCGTACCAATTGTGGCTTCGCGTCTGACATCCTGCCTGTTGCTTCTTTTAGCTCACCCTCCTTCAACCATGACAGTGTTGTTCTTGAGCCAAGGAAAAGGTCAACACTAGTTGAAGAAACTGCCATGCAAATTTTGTTGATGGACTGGATGCAGGCTGAGCAAAAAAGCAAATAGACGTCTTCTTTTCGTTCTTTTTTATATGAGGTACCATTAAAACACTAAAGTACGTTCAGCTTTAATTACAGGGAAGTTAAACAGTGTCATAAAGTCTTAACGTTTAAATTTCTCTGCATGCACACCTTTTAAACAAATGCATCAGTGCAAACTCGTGCTGTACATCCAAATGACAAACACACAGTTTAATACTGAATGGTCCAATGAAAAAGGGGTTGTCTTCGCTCACGGTTTGATTTGGTGTGTCTACAAACACTCAGCTGCTAAAAAGTCTTGACGCAGTCGGTTCACACCCTCTATGTATCCCACAATTACTCCATTCAGACTGTGTGGCTAACCATATCAAACCCACTGCACCCTCGTTTGAAGTCAAAGAATAGAAAATATGTTCCTGAACTGAAAAAGAGAAAGAAACTTTAGGATTTGGCAGTTGCTATCAGAAAACTGGCTGGAGCTCACATGGTGAATTAAAAGCAAGATTAGAGGGGAAAGATTAGATATCTCGTCTAACAGTGCTTTTATTGTTGATGGCTACCACTGTTTTGTCTATAACAAGCTTTCTTTAAAAGCCATAGCCTATTATGTCTAAACTTTTAACAGATCACACTGTTCAAACAGGCGTAAACTCTTTTTAACTTCAGTGCCTGAATGCCACTTTTTAAATTCGTGATGAAGATTCACTCACTCTAAATGAACACAAGTAATTGGCTGATTCAAAGGTCAGATGTGTTGCTGACAACAGTTTTTTTTCTCTCTGTATGAAATGCAATTTAGGTATAGTGCAAATACAGAGATCTCAGTGTGTGCTTTTTTCTGTTGTTATTGTTGGTTATGAAATCAACCATGCAACTGAAGTACAGACGATTTGCTTGTGTATGTTCTGAACTGAATCCAGCGTAAATGAGCCATAGACCTTATCTTCTCATGGTGCCAAGAGGTGCACTGTCACTTTCATATAACCTAAATGTCATATTCTTGTGTGCTCTGTATTTTTAAAGAGAAAAACAAATTGTGACACCTCTTTAACAAACACCATCAAACATGGTTCATGGACTATTGCATAGATTATAACTTACTTCATGCAGCTTTTGTGCTTAAATGCAGCAAAACAGCTTCAAAACATAATCAAGCCTCTTCTCAATGTTTTTGCATAAATTTTTCATCTGTGCTGATGGGTCTTGCTAAAAGGCTCCAGTTTCAACTCATCTTCCCAAAAAATATTCTTCATAAGGATTGAAACATACCTGAATTTATTTTAGCAAATTGCAGTCTGACTTTTCTGAGGTGCCCTGACCTGAGAGTGCAGCTAGTGTCTCTTTGGCTGATAACTTTGGTGCTCTTTCTACCAATTCCACTATTTTTCTGTAAGTCTGGGGTTAGTAAGTCACTCTTGCAGCCGTGTCCAGGGGTTCAAATACTGTTTTACAGACCCTAAACTTCATAACAGGCTTTTGAAGCCGTCATTGCAGAAACATTTAGCTGCTACTATGATTTTGAGGCCCTTCTTGTCAAGTTTTGCATTTTGATTGTTGCCTTTTTGTTTTGTTTTTTATGGAGACAGAGGTGATCATATTTGAACGAGAGGGTGTAGCTTGGGAGGAAATGCATTGCCCTGCCCATGAAGTGACACCTAGCAGACAGCAAGCAGCAGCTTTCACTAAGATGCAATGCCAATCATTCTCAAAAAAAAAAAAAATTAGTCTGAATCAATTTAAACTAATGAATTCAATTAAGAATCACCCCTGTACTGTTGTCATTCGTCTTTTTTATTTAATGCATTTTTATATTGAAATGTAAGGGAAAGACTGACTTTTGAAGACAGCCTCAAGTGGCCATTTGAGGAACTGCAGTTTCTTGCCCTCTATGTTGGCCTCATTTTAGCTGCTTGATTTTCAATTTATTGTCTATTGTTGATGATAAATATGTATTTAGTTGCTGTGAGGATGAGCTTAATTTTTTCTAACTAAATCTTGACTAAGACTTACTTAATGCTAATTATCAACTGCAACTGTCCACTATGAGCTGCAGTTAGAAGCTATGCTAGCAAACATAGCAAAGCATAGCTAACAGTTACACTAGATAAACAAGTTAAGTTTATGAAGGAATGGCTGAGCTCAAGAAGGCATTTATAATAGTAGGTTACATTGTTTTGTGACCTCTGAAACCAAAAAGTTGTCTCAAAGACTACATGGAACAGTTAGCTACATGTTAGTACTTAGCAGCACAAGCTACAAACAGGTGTGATATATATTTAGAGTTTTTCAGGAAACAACATTTCTTTTTGAAACATATCGAGCATATGTATGAACGACAGAGTCACTATGATGTAAAAGATGAAATCATCTACACACAGTTTTAATAAACAGGACATGAGTATTTTGACACCAACAAAAAAATGGTTAAAAGAACATCAATTTTCCAGCAGTGGATAATTGTTAGATAACATTTTTACTTAAATTTAGTTTTTATGTACTCAAATAATTCAGTTTTATGCTAATTTACTTTCAACTTCAGAACATTCAAGCAATGATTTTGCAAGCCTACTTTTTACCCAACTATACTATTTTTAGATTTCTTTTTTAAAAAATTTGATTTTTACATAAATTTTTTCACCATTACAAAAGAGTTTAAGACATGAGGCACTGTAATAAAGTACCTAACCACTGGCCTACAGACAAATCCATTGACTGGTTTGCATGTTGCCATAATGCCATTATTGTGGTGGCAGGTCATTATTAGGTGTCTGCTGACACTGAAAGCAACATTGATAGTTGGATTGATCATGTTGGACAGTTGCCTCCAGTTACTGATGAAGGTATTCCACATTTAAAATATTTTAGAGATTAGACATTTTTTTAAAACGACTAGGGATGGGTATTGTTAGGATTTTCATGAATCCGATTCCGATTCCAGTTCTGCTTATCGATTCCGGTTCCTAACGATTCCTTATTTTGATTCCAAAATAGTA
>JAPZDY010000012.1:6092682-6110551 GCA_029783645.1 Ctenochaetus hawaiiensis
GAGAAGCTTCCCACCAAAGCAGCCATCCATTTTTTTTGCACTGATTAATACACAGCAGAGGATAACAACCACAGACTGTAGATTAGAAAATGGATGAAGCTGTTAGTTTGAGCAGTATGGTTGCAAAGCCTCAAGTATGGCATTATGGTCGCCACCATCTTGTTTTTTTCAGGAATAAACATGACCAAATTAAGATGAAAAGGTGGATCTAATTGCTACCAATGACTGTGAGACACCCAGCAGACACATAATGTCTGTTGTTACTTAAATTAGCCACACCCATAACTTTAAGCCTTAATATAAATAAGTATTTTTTAATATTATACAATTGACAACAAGTCAGTTATATAAAAATTTACCTCATACAGTGGTCATGAACAGGTAATTTAGCTATAGAGACCAAAACTGTTTTATATCTGACTCTAAAGATGTTTATTTCAGCTGCAAAGTTGTCATTTTAATAAAGGGCTCTGTGGGGATTGAATCGTTTTTTGGAGCCAGCCTCTAGTGGCCGTTTATGGAACTGCAGTTTATGGCACATCGGTATTGGCTTCATTTTTCAACCTCAAAGGTTCAGACTTGATAACAACTTGCAGGACTGTGGCATGAAATCCCCAAAGACTCTAATAAAGCCAGTAGTCTGCCCACACAGACAGATGCTCCTCTCTCCAGCAGGTGCCATCTGTGAATCATCCAATCATGTCTCTCCCTGCGGGGCTCACTCCATTTGACCCCAGTGTTATATCCCATTACGGCAGGAAGGATTATACGACCATGCAGGCGACCGAAGCTAAAAGGGCTGCAGGCCTGGTCTGATTACTTGTATAGAAAACACAATCTTATAATTGAGTCCTGCAGTGATTTGACAACATCCAACATCCTGAGGTCATGAGACAAAGCCCCCCCCCATAACCCACTTCTCTTAAATGCTCAAAACTGTTAACTTAAACTGTTGGCAATCTGTGTGTTTTTCTCTTGCATTTCTGACTGTCTTAGTTATACTCAGTCTACTTTGGATTTCAACCAAAAGAGTTTTGCTTATTAGAGCATATTAGGCATCTGGAATAACAAAGACAGTTCTTACATATTAAGTTAAAGCAAAAGAATAAAATCACTGTTGCAAAAAAAACTCACAATAATGAGATATCCTAATGACTGAAAGCATGATATGTTTCATCTGAATCTTAGGGGAATTTTTTGAGCTCAGTGCTTTTAATTGAAAACAGTAATGGTGTCTTGGTAAATTATAAGGACTAGAAAAACAACATAAGTCTCTTTCACTAGAGGGTCCAGATGCAGCAGGTTAAAAACTTCGCCCGTCAAGATGCTCTTCAAATGGGCAAGTTATTATGACACCCAGTCACAAGATAGGTATCGACTTTCTTATCTGCTGGGTGACAGTAATCTGAACAAAAGAAAGAATAAATTCCTTCCCACTGCTCCCGTCAGCAATCGTATGAGATAACATGACTGAGACATTTCTTTGCACGTTATGTTGTGGAAGAGCCATTAAGTATTCTGTGAACAGCCACTTTCTCATACTCCAGGGTTAAAAGCATTCAGTTGATACTCAAGGGCAAGTGTGGAGGACCCTCTGCGCTCCCAGTTCCAGTTTGTCTGTAATCAATACTGTTTTTTTCCCCCCTTTTACTGCCAAGTGCAAAGAGTCAGCGTGGACAGGGCGTTCATTGAAGCCCCCGGTTCAGCTGCTGGAGTCAGAGTGTCCACACACTGAGGCTGATACTGAGCAGGAATATCGAAGTGACTCATTCAAAGACACCTGCTAAAAGCTATGAGAGCGTCACACACGAACACTCACACACACAAACAAACACACACACATAGAGCTTCTGTTGTTCTCATGAATGAGATCTCCTCTGGCTGCTAGAAGTGGGATCCACTAAGAAAACATCATCAGTGATGCTCTCAGCGTTCCGACCGCTGATCAGTCAGCAAAGTGAAAACTCTGAATCAATCAATAACCAATACAATGTGATTACCAAAACAGCATTTCTAAGTACAGCAGCAATTCTCATTTCCATTTATTGGCTACTCAGGAGCTTTCGATCATCTTACTTGACCCTCATTAGAAAATAGTGTTTCCCTTATTTGTCATGACTAAGCTTTTACTAATTAGCACAGCAGCAACACCTACAAATGTAGTTCTGTGATGAAGGTTGAATCTTCTGATCGAAAGCTAAAACACAGCTAATATGCGTCACATGATTTCTAAAGTTTTATGATTAAGTAGTTTTTCAAACAAAAATGCAGAAAAATCACTGCTTCTAAAATGCGAGCCTTTATGTACTAAACAAATACTAATTAATCAGGAAGACTGCAAAAATAAATCAGTAATGTAAATAACTTTTAAATGCAGCTTTCAATATAAGCATAGAGATGTATCAATAAATTTATTGGTTGCATTTCTAAATTTGTAAAACAGCTCACATACAACATGACATTCAAGTACCTCAGTCCAGTAGCTCCATCTTTTATGAGTGATTTGTTAAATGAGTTTTAAGTAAAAATTGTGAACTTATTTTTTCTCAGAAACATCTTAAACCTACCCAAAAAACTCTTTGTATGTATTATTAATACATTGAAAAAAAAATGAAATAGAAGTATGAATTGATGAATCAATTTTTTGGAAGCAAAACACCAAACATTATCTAGTTCCAGCTTCTCAAGTGGGAAGATTTGCCACTTTTCTTCTCATGTGATTATAAATCATTAAAATGGAGATTTTGGGCACGAAACTATTCATTAACAACTTCCCAAAGCACTTAAATCTAGAAAATAATCAGCATTTTAATCAATAATGAAAATCAGCCTTTATTCATCACCAACTGCTGCTCATAGACCCCATCTTTACCAAACCCAGTTGTCATGGCAACATCAAGCCCTCTTCCTTCCTCCTCTTTTGGCTCGACAGCACTTCACTGACACTATAAATCTGACACGCTCCGGCCTCAGAGGAGCAAAGCTAACCTGCAGCCAACAACCTCGAATAGCCTCCCCTTGTTCCTCTTAAGCTGTGAGATGGGTTTTGAAATGCTCCATCTACAACAGAGGCACCCAGGAGATACGGGCTGATTCATGACCCTCCGGAAAAGTGGATGTCACGCGAAGGGAGCAGATCCACTACAGCTTAGCACGGCTCAGTGAGGTTCTAACAGCAGTCATATGAGGCTGAATTACGATAAACTAAGTTTGAACAACTCTACAGCCTTAGTGTCAACAGATGAGAGTTGTGAATGTCGGGACCCCTTCAAGCCCCTTGAACTTAGGGGAAAGTAAGGGTGATTTCCATTACAGATGGAACTAATTATTGGGATATTCCTTTTTAATTATTTGAATTACCTAAGGAGCTACTAAGGAATATTTCTCAAATAATCATTTGGTCCATAAAACAAGAAAAAGAAATGAAAAATGCTTATCACCTACAGTCCTAGAGCCCAAAGTGACTTTATTAAATGACTAAATTTATCAGACCTAATCTTAAAAATATTCAATATCCTATCATTTAAGATTGAGAAAAGCATCTTAAAACTTTTACATTTGAGCCTAAACTGATGGAATTTTTGTCCTTGTAGCTTAAAACTTACTAATCAACAATTCTTCAATTATCAAGGTGTTTGAATAAATTTTACTATAAATCAACTCTAATGATTATCTTGACAGATTCATCTTGTTTACTAAAAAGTGTCACAAAATAACAACAAGTACTCACAGCAGTTTCCTAAAGCTCAAAGTGATGTAGTCAAACTGCTGTTTTGTCCTACCAACAGTCCAAAATTCAAAGATGCTTATATTCAGTTCCAAAAGACAAAGAAAAACAGAAAGTCCTTACACTTAGTGAGGCTGAAACTATGTAATGTTTTGCATTTTGGCTTCATTAAAGACCTGCAGCATAAATCAAGAGACTGTATCTCACAAATGCTATTTCTCTGCTCATGAATTTATTATCAGGCAGGTTCCTGAATGCACCTCAGGATAAATGGACTGTGTGACTGGATCGTGTTGGTGTGAAGCTGTTAGCTGCTGATCTGCACTGCACAGCCTGCTGGTGAGATTCTGCTGATTCAGGGTGTAAATGCAAGGTGCAGCACATGCAGACAGTACAGACACAACGGGGGGGAATTTCTAATCAGAGTCTGGAATGAAAGTTACCAAGACCTCTATTACACACTTAACACACGCACACCCCGTGTCTGTCAGAGATTTGCCTTTGATTGGTTAATTTGCTGAATAAGCCATTGGAGAAAAACTGGGAACTAAGCTTAACGGACAACCAACCAATGTGTATTATTTAGGCTATAAGGGACATTTGTAAGCTGAAATGTTTGCCAAAAACTTTAATGTTTGTAATGTTAATGTAACAAGCAATTTGAGGACGTTACTGTTGCCTCTAGAAAATTTTGATTTCAGTTTTTATAATTTTCTGCCATTTCACAGACAGAACAATTGATCAGTTGGTTCATTAACTGGTCATTTAGGACACTAATCAGCAACTGAATAATTTATACAATTAATGGTTCATTTTAGCCCTAGAAATTTGATTTCCTTAAAAAATATTGTTGTTTTATATATCACAAGGACACAGAAAAACCAGCAGTAAGTTTAAATCGCGTATTGCAAAATGTCTATAAATAGACTGAATCGACTCATCCTGGTGTTTTTTGTTGTTTTTTTTTATCAAAGAGCTGTCTGCCATTATTTCATCATAAAGGCAGGACAATTGTTTTTTAAAGTTCTTATCTCATGTTGCTCTGCTGCTCCACAGTCCATCAGTTGCACAACGCAACACATCATGATATGTGACGACAGCTCTGCCCTTTACACTGTTTATCACACTAAGGCCCACCACACCCCACCACAAATCAAACTCCCTGAATCCTTTTCTGTGCGATCTTGGCTACAAAGGACTGCCAGAAGATGAAAATCCCCTGGCCCTTTAAGGAAATGCAGCCTGCCTTTCTGCCATGGATCCCCTGTGAGGATCCTGTCTCAGGCTCCAATTACTTTACAGTTCAGACCAAAGCTGAAGCTATGCTCACCCACCATCCAGCCTGCACATCTATACAGTGAGAGCAGGCATGTAGGAAGCTTTTAAAGCATCCTTCCCATTCAGTAGTGTAAATTATTCTGTTTTTCAACAGATATTTCACACAGTAGCTTTGAAACCATATGTCAGACGTGAAGAGACTTTGCAGGAGAGCAACACATAACTTTGAAACAATTATAACTTGTTTAGTGTTAATATAATTGTCAGAGAAGCTGAGATAAAATTAAAAGTTCAATTGCACTGATGCAAATCCTGACATGGTTGGAAAAGGCTTAGGTGTCTGAAGCTATGTTCTGAGTCACAGAGGCAAGAGGGAGTAACAGGAAAGAATACGTTAGCTTAATTGCTTTCAATCAGCTAACGTCAGGCAGGGCTCCTAAGCACCAGATGTGACATGCCCAGCTTGTAAGTGCAAATGGAAATTAGAAGCAAACAGTAGTGTCTGAGCCCGCTGGGAATAACATGGTCCAATCTCTAATTATTATACAGAAAAAGAGTACGAATAAGAAGGCGACTTAGGGTTTAGTCTAATTAATGAGATTAGCAACGACAGCTCATCTGTCATCGCTCCAACAAAAGCAGAGAGGAGCTGAAACCGGCTGCAAATCAAATAAGTGTCTCTAATTTGACAGGTGAATTAATCCAAGTAGGTGCTCACTTACATAAAAGCACTTGAACATTTGTGGAGAGACACAGATGGATTCACTCATACTCCTCTTTCACTCTGCTACGATGTTTCTACAACACTTAACTTTAAAGCTGGATACTTGAGCGTACGATTAGTTTTCCAAACTAAATGAACTATTAATACCTCCACTTAGGGTTGAATGACCCTCAAAAATTTGTCTAACATCATGTTAACTGAAGAAAAAAAAATTTTAGAGCTCTGTAGTTACTGATGAAGATGTATTCTTCTCATTGAATATTCCTCAGTAACCAGTAATTTCTATTAGCTTGTTGGCATAAGAAGCATGTCTGTTTTTTTGTCCAACTAGTGCAGAACCCAAATGTGCACTATGAACAATGGCTAAACCAGAAAAAAACATCCTCATGTTTTGTGGTTTTATGTATTTGCCAGTTTTGGCTTGATAAATGACATTAGCAATTATTAACACTGCAGTCTATAAATAAGTAATTAATCAACTGGTCATTTTAGCGTCAATGAGATTGCTGTGTAATGAACTTAATCAAGAATCCTGTTAGTCACTCTACTCAGTCTGTAGACACCAAACGCAAACATGCTGAATGACAGAAAATGCACTCAGACAAGCTTACAGTCTTTGACATAAAACAAGTGGAAATTTACAGTGTTAATCAACTGCAAGGAGTTTAGCACTGCACCTCCACAGAATTTGGAGCATTGTGAGAGACAGACTGAAAAAAAAGTTGGTCAAAGTCAAAGCAGCAGGGGCTGAGTTATCCTGACATTTAGTTCCTCAGTGAAGGATCTTACACTCCTCAAATCTTCACTCACTGCCATGTTTTATTAGATTTGCCCTGTCAGGTAAATATCCACTTCTTTTCAACCCCAAATCTTCATTTGTGACCCATTTTTTCTGCTATAAATGCTCTAATGTGTTTTAAACAGGGGATTTTTTGCTTTTTTTTTTTTTTACTACAAATGGTATTTAATATAATGTCTATACTATTTCCATTGCAGAGGCACAGCAGCCTGTTGTAGTGTTCAGTATCCCTCAGCGATCAGAGTTCAGAACCGTGGACAGGGCTCAGCGATAAAAGTCTGTGTTCAGATGGAGGTCTGCACATCACAGCAGCCCTGACCTGATCCACCACCAGCTGCTCTCCTGCGATAAATCAAAGAAAAGTGCAGGTCTGGAGGAAGCACAGGCTCCCCAGAGACAAGCTGTTTCTCTTCCTCTTTTTTTTATTTTAAACATCCCACCCTGCCCTCTGCTGCAGCCTGCACAGGCTGCTGCTGCTGCAGGCTGCAAGATCTGCACAGCACCAACTCCTACAGATGTTGCTAAATGTACTTTCTCATATCAAACTGTAAATATATATATACAGCTATCATCATGATTGATTTTGGTTTAAAATAACTGTCATGAAGCAGGTGTATGGATTTGTGCTGGTGGTGTTACAAGTTACATTAGATCATCTCAGCAAGAAACTGCATCCAAAGGCTTTAACAGTGTGCAAAATTTTCTTCTTATAGCCTGATGATGATGAACTTTGAAAGGTATAGAGTTGAATTAAGTAAAAGAAAAACCATCACTGATTGAAAAAATGCCGGCTCCGGCAGGTTAGCAGATGCAACGGTTCAGCAATTTTTAACCGTTAACGTACTTTATCAAGATTAACTTTACGCTATCTGTTAAACTCTTATACGGTTTTATAGACTTATAGACTAAGTATATAGACTTACGTACCTAAACGAAAATGCAATCCAGCCTATTCTTATACTGAAATCATTGTCTTCATCAGCAGCGACTGACTCCAACGTACCGCTGTGAGGAGCCGCCGGATGGGGGATGGTCCGCGAGTTTGGGTCGAGCTAGAGCCATGACGAACATCAAGACTTCCGGGGTTCTTTCAAAATAATCGTTTGAGGAAGAATAGATAGGCGGAAACGCGAGACATATCGATGAATTACTTAATGCATCCATTGTAACCGTCTGCGACTACAAATAATAATAATAATAATAATAATAATAATAATAATAATAATAATAATAATAATAATAATAATAATAATGGTAGTAGTAGTAGTAGTAGTAGTAGTAGTAGTAGTAGTAGTGATAGTAGTGATAGTAGAAGTAGTATTATTAATCTAAAACACGTTTCAAAACTAACTTAAAATTTAAACACCTTGGGATAACACATTTTACAAAATGACAAGCAGAAACAAAAGTAAACTATATTAATAGTTTATAACAAAAAGAAAGGTATGTAAAAAATAAGAAAAATGATGATAGGAATGAAATCTACAAAATAAAACAAACAAGACAAATTATAACCAAGAGTAGAAAGAAAATAAATAAATTGACGGTACAGATCAGCTTTACATGTTGCAGTTAATGCACACAGTATAAATGCAGACAATATTCAAATGTGCTGTTAAAATGAGAAGTTGATTGGCACAAAAAATATCTTTGTATTGTTTTATGTTAAGCCAGTGTAGTCTATTGTACACTGTCTTTGATATACTGCACCATGTATTTACCATTTTGCTCTACTCCCCCACACCAGCAGGAGGCGACATACTCCCAGGCCATGGCCGAGGCGATAAACCCTTCTGATCAACGATAGTCGTTCCTTCCGGCTCCGGTCCCCAATCAAGTGGAAAGGTAAAGACTGACCCGGTGTTTTAATCTAAATATATCTTCAACATCTCTTGTTTGACCAAAAAATTTTTTCCAATCTTCGATGGTTAATTCTATCACAATAGAATACATAAATGTATTTTAACGCAAAACACTTTACATTAGGGAATAGCAGCCTTGAAAGTGGACAAGTTAACCCAGCTCTGATGTTCAGGGCCGACTGCCATTTTTCTCAGTTAACGCGGGCCGTGGTAGTCAAAGTTAGGGTTTATAAATGCGTGGCTGTATATACGAACATTTGTAAACATCCCGAGTGTACTGATCATATAAAGCGTTAGTAGCTTGTCTTTTGTTGGGAGTTATGTCAATAGGCGTTGCTAGGTTTGCTAACTGGCTAGCCAGTTAACGTTAGCCTGCTATCATAGTGGAAGCTATTGTAAGCTGTCAGTTCCGTGTGGAAATTGATGTCTAACATGTTTGCGAACACAGATGCTGATGCCCAAGAAGAACCGCATTGCTATCTATGAGCTCCTCTTCAAAGAGGGAGTCATGGTGGCCAAAAAAGATGTCCACCTGGCCAAGCATCCCGAACTTGCTGACAAGAATGTGCCCAATCTTCATGTGATGAAAGCGATGCAGGTGAGAAATCGGATGATAATCGAGCAGTGACACTCGCTATTTTTACTTGGTTATAGTCTGATCCCGGCTGTATATGACAGGTGATGGTTCTCTGTAGAGCCAAGGTTACGAGTGTAAGATATAATATCCGGTTAATACTTAAAACTTTTGATACTAAAAATGATAATGATACCGTCACTGTCATTATTTGGAAGAAATAGTTTTGTGACGTTTTATGTGAGGTAGATGTTGGTAAAGTAAAATAAGAAAAAGCTTTCACAAGCAGAAGGTGTTGGTCAAGCTCAGAAATTAGAAATGCAATGCAGAAATTAAAGCCCAACAACAAATAGTTGAGTCTGATCAATCCTATTCGTCACTAGAGGAGGTGGTTGTACTTTATTGTGACAGTACTCTGCCAGTGTGAAAGTACAATGTATGTGCTTTTTCATTTTAGTCCTTGAAGTCCTGTGGGTACGTCAAGGAGCAATTCGCCTGGCGTCATTTTTACTGGTACCTCACCAATGAAGGTATTCAGTACCTGAGAGACTTCCTCCACCTTCCCCCTGAGATTGTGCCCGCCACCCTGCGCCGCCAGACCCGCCCTGAGACCGCAAGGCCCAGGCCCAAGGGTAAGCTCATAGTAATACATTTATAGGCTGCTTCATTAGGTACTCTTCTACAGTGTAATGTAGTCCAATACTATAGTAATGTCATAAATCTGGCAGTTACAAGATAACAGTATCCAATTTAGATTGATATTCAGGAAAATATATAATATGTTGTCGTTATTAGTAAGGTTGTATTTTGTTGTTGCAGTGCCGTCATGTACTTACCTGAGAAAGGCAGAGTATTAACAGCAACATTTTATTATAAATTACATATGTCTAATTCCGCCTATGACCTCAGCTATTAACACAAAGAAGAACTATCACCTCTCTGGCAGTGTGAACAGAAAGTGAATCCACTGACTGAAAGCATTACAAAAAGACAAACAACATGAAGTCAAAAGACTGTAGAAACCGTGTTCAGATCAACAACTCTGATAGTTATGAGTGTAGTCTTGTCAAAGGTATTTAAATGTATGATGCAGCAAATTAAAAGAGCCCTGAAATTAGATTTTTTTTTGTCCTATTTCATACTGCTGGCTTTATATTTAGACGTGTATAGTGTTCATCAACCCAATTTTGGGATTGTCTTAGTTGTTCACACTAGTGATTCTTAAATTTAAAGACCCTAAAAATATATTCCTGTAGGATCACACTTGAGATACACAGATGTACCTGGTGTGATGACAGATCACAGTAAAAAAATGTGAAGTAAATATACTTATAGATTGACATGTTTTTTTTTTTTAAATACAAAAAATATATTTGCAATACATTCACTGTTCCTAGAATAAAAAAAGTTAAACTTTGTTAGTCTTTGTTAGTTGATTTAATTTTAATGTAGACCTGTTACTGACCAACTGTCTCTTTTAATTGACAAGAGCATGTATGCTATAAAAACCAATGGCATGACTACAGACAATTGGACCAGTTAATTGTCAGAAATGCTGGTGGTCTCAGCCTTAAAGTTGACAAGCATTCAACTAATTTACCAATACATAGTTAATTTTGCTGAAATGTTCTACATAATAAGCGTTCCTTTGTAACTAATTTTTAGCAATTTGTTATTAGTGTAAAAAGGTTTGTATGTCTTTTCAAAACATAACTGGATGTAGACCCAAAGTCTGTTTCACTATTTGGCCTCCCAGAAGTTTGTGTGTGTGTGGAGCTCAGCTCCATCCTCGGCCAAACCAACAATCAGTGGAGCAGAGAGGAAAAGAATCCCCACTAAGAACTGTGGTTGGAGTTTTTCCTGTATGCTGTCACGCTCAGCAGCATCCACTGAAATTCCATTATCAGAACAATAGCAATTATGTAATTTTCATGTAGAGCTGTGGCCAATATATTATATATTGTGCTTGTGTATTGTGCAAATGAAATATCTGCTTAGATGAAGTTAAAAAGACCATAATTTTTCTATTCCATCAATGCCATATGTGTTTTTTAGTGACACCCTGTGGCATTAAAACTGATCACATCTTACTTAAAAGTATTTACTCATTGCCTTCTGATTTAATCTTTTTGTACAGCAAAATAACCTTTAACCTTAAACCATAAAACAAAATAACCTTTAACCAGAATTTTGCTTATTTATTTTGCAGGAATGGAAGAGAGGCCTGCCCGCCTCAACCGTGGTGGGGAGGCTGACAGAGATGCATACAGGCGATCTGCTGCACCCCGTAAGTATACTTCTAACAAGACTAGTCGTTTTTAAAACCAGCCCAGAGTCCTTAAGTGAGTTTTAAATACTTCAAGTCCTTAAAACTGTTTTATTATAATTTTTTTAGCAAGGTTTATCAATTATAAACTGAATCAGACAGTTATTTTTCTCTGTCTTCCCTTTTAATGTGGTGAAGAACACCTTCTCAAAAGTAAACCATTGTATTTAATTTGTCGGTTTTCTGGTTGCTAATGTGTTTTGAAGCTTGTTGTGATTGTTGGCTGACATGTTAATTTAAAACTTCATCAGCTGGTGCTGACAAGAAAGCAGAGGCCGGTGCAGGAGCTGCCACAGAGTTCCAGTTCGTAAGTATTGCTGCCATTTTCTGCACTCTAAAACCTTGTGTATTGCTTTTCTAAAATTTCCCTCTGTGGGCGTCTTAATTTGTATTCAAGACGAGAGCATATTTTTTTGTCTTTTGTTTTTACAAATGAGGAATGCTTTCTATTGTCCAACAATCCCTCCTGAAACTGTTGTTGGTTTCTTGGTGTGGTTTTAAAATGGGTTCAGTTAGGAATGCTAGCATCTAACTTTAGTGTATAGTGCAACTTTTAAAACTTGTTTCTTCTTTGGAATGTTGTATTGACATTTTCTTTTCGTCTTGCAGAGAGGTGGCTTCGGACGCGGCAGAGGACAGCAGCCTCAGTAAATTTCACTCGCTCTTTCTGTACAATAAAGAAAATCAAAATACAGCTTGTCCTTTTTTGTATTTGTTCTTTTTGTGGGGATTTTTGGCTGGTGATATTTAGTGATTATTGTTTTAAACATTTCTTGTATCTTTTTTGAGTATAGAGAGGCAGTTTGTTTTCAGTTCTAAATTCTTGAGTGAGCACAAGACAACAGGGACCAGATGTAAACAACAGATAATTAGATTCATAGTCATTGGGGAATAATGTAAAATCTTGTATTACTTGAATCATAAGGAGCTGGTGAGTGGCGGATAAGAATCTGTGGTTACAAGCTTTTATTCTCTTATCAGACTGAATGCAGAATCAATTTAGTCACACTGCTCCATTCAGATTTTCCCATTAACAACAGCATCCACGTGAACAGGCACACCAGGACAGTGACACTGAAGCAACTGTAGTTACAAATACTATTTATAAATGTACTTTTACAAATGTGTGTCATATTTGGCTCTAAATTTTGCTCCTGGTTGGGAAGGCAGAGGACCGAGCAGGTTAGCCACCTGAAGACCCTACACTCTTACTTTACAACAGGACAAGTAAACTCATCACTATGTTTATCTTTTTATATATTTGTTGATCTTGTTTAATATCCAGCAAAGCACTGCTGAACCTGGCAGAGGTCTTTTCAAGCAGAAAAAGTGAAAGTATCCAATATGTTTGTGCAATTTGATGGCAAATTATCTGATGAACTGTGGCACATTTCCATGCTGCATAACCAGCTTAAACGGAATGTGTGTTTACACTGGAAACATGACTAAATGATGTGCATAAAAAAGTGTAACTGCTCCTATACTTATTGCTTTATTTGTTATGTGTGCAGTGACCTAGTCCATGCAACATACCTATTGTATGCAATATGTAGGTTACTATATACTCTTCCCATTAGTACTTTGTTTTTGCATGTTGTCTAATAGAAATAAAACTTAGAAGTTTTATACAAGCTGGAAATGATCAGACTTCAGTCAAAAACCAGCTTTAGAATTTAACTGCCAATTAAACACCACAGAGACAGCAAAAATTTAATATATTTTGGTTTCTGACATGTTTCTGGAGCTGCTTCATCACCATCTGCAATTATTTTAAACTTTTTCCAGCTGTGAGCATCTGCCCCATTTCCTTTGTGCACTGAGTTGAGGAAGAACAGCGCACAGCAACAGTACAGTGAAAAAGATTGACTTAATGCTACATTTTGCTTACACTATTTGTGAAAAGCAAGCACATTTATTATATATAATGGATTTGGGGCCAAGTTGGAGGCCCTACACAAGCTTCAAATAACTCAAGAACATCTCATAGGATTGTGCATGGTATTGAGACACCTACAGAGGAATACTGGATGGATTTTTTGATCAAAAGATGCGTTTTGACTTTGCAGCTTGATTAACGTTGATGCCTGGGAGCAGACAAAGCATCATTTTCAGTTAGAGTAAACAAGTTTTAAGATTATTGGCATATTATGTTTAAACATAGTATAATGCATAAATCAATATATATTATTTTATATTAGTTTACAGCATGATGGGTGCACAGATATAAGAGTTAGGAAAAACTTTGTACTTAAAAGCAAACCGCAGTTCAGTAAGTCTAGTATGGAAATCTAAATGTTATCTTCAAATTAGTCCATTCTATGAATTCAAGAGTATTATTGTATGAGATAAGGTATATAAGATATATTGCAACTATAAAGGTTATAAGAAACTGTTCAAGTATGAACACAACAATGACACAGGCGTGAATGTGAAATACTGGTGTTTATTTGTTGGCACATTTATATTACAATCTTCAGTCTTCTCGCACTGGTTTTATTCCACAGTCCCAAATGACAAAAGAGAGGAAAAGAAAATTCCAGTGACACATACACCTTGGAGAAAACAATTACACGTATTAACTTCAAGGCTGAGGTCAACGGCTAGAAGTGCACGTTTACTTTGTTATTCATCTGCAAGTATTTGGGACGATCTTTTTTCAACAGCTTTTTCAATCAATTTTATAATTATTTTTTAATTAATCAAAGTCATTTTGTTAAATTACAGCCTGATCATCACGCTAAACAGTGTTATAACCCTCAGCTGGAAAGTGATGTGCTTAAAAAATTTCAGCTTTGGCCACAAGATGGGGCAGTACATATTGAAACCATCACCTTTGGTAAATAAAGGGAAGTGACTATCTGAAGGTCCAATCGATGTCTCCATAATTCATCATTTGTTTTTTTTTTCCTGTGTGTAGAATCCTCAATGAGATACACTAACGAGCCAATTACAGGAGCAGAAATCTCCGGGTGGAGAGGAGCAGATTGGTTTGCTCCACCATTAATCCACATTACCTCCAATGTTTGCCTGGAGACATGTGCTTTATTGATTCCCTCCTGAACTCCAGCCTACATCACTTTACTCATGACAGGAACTGTCCCAATTTTAAGTTAGAAGTGGGGTTGTGTAACAAAAAAAAAGAAAAAAGAAAAAGAGACACTAATCGTTATTGATCAAAGCCAAAGTGCGTCCTCTGGCTGTAAGGGTGCTGTGTTAGCTATATACATGACATTAGCTTCTCAATAGCACAACTGATTAAAGAACAAACAGAAATAAAACAAAATATGGATAAAGAACAAGTGGTCATTAATAATTAAGTCACTGGCTGATAACTTGTGGAAATCCTCCTCACATTCATTTTGACAGTACCTGTCACCCGCATCGAACCATCGAGAGCGAATGAATTCATTAGCAATTACTCTGAAATAACTTTTAGATAATTTTTTTCACTTTTTTTTATGCCATATACAGGTTCTTCTGCTTAACGTCCAATTGCACATTTAAATGAGGACTAAAAAAAAAAAAAAAAACGTATAAACACCAAATCGCATATGAATTGCCAGGTAGGGCATCATAAAGCAAGACTTTGGCCACCACACCTATCTGGTACACAGCAATAAAATCTGTTTAAAGTCTCAAGCTGTTGTCAAGGAGACTTTACACCCCTCCCATAGCCTTTTGCTTACAGTATACCATCATTCAGAAAAGGGTTTTGTAATTTAGGGATTATAAAGAGGCCAATATTACAAGTTTGTGTACAGTTTAATTTGCTGGCAATTGATGCCTACCTCAGAAAAAGACTGTTAATAAAGACAACCATCACTACCTGACAACTGCTGCTGTCACTGTAGAGTCCGTCTTCCCCTTTTCAAGGTTGGCTTTTGATCCACTAGTTTTCAGTTTACAATGTCATAGCAATTTCCCATCAAGGCTTTTCATGCAGAGGTCTCTGGACAGGTGAATCATTATACTGGACTTTACTGTCCTCCTTAAAAAAATACACATCTGTGGCAGTATTTGACCATTAACTTTGAGCACCCAATCATTATAACTAAGATAAAACATTGTTTTACCATTAGCGATAAAATAAACTATAGCTCCCATGAGTCTTAGATGTTTGTGCATGATCCAAATCTTAAAGGCAGTTTATGGTTCATAAACTAAACTTTTACGTTGCTATAATCAATATTTATATATTGACAGTGGTTCAGATGAACAGTCAAAGGGGTTGTTTTAGTGACAAACTGATGAATCATTTTTCTCAGCTTGGCTGTTCAGCATCTTTTAGCTCTCAGATTTTTTGTTTTTGTTCATAGCAGACAGGTATTTTCAGAAAAAGAAAAAAACCTGGAAAGAAAAAACACAATTGTGAGCCACATGCTGGGCAAAAGACACAAAGTTATTAAGCAGCTGGTGAAATGTAATTTCACTAGCTTGTTCAGGAATTGTACTCTTAAGGAGCTTAAGAAGAATAAATATAATCTATTGACATAAGCATGAAGCTAAATGAACGTTAATGTTAATATCACTCTATATATGCCTAATGTGTCAATGGGTAAGTATGTACCAACAAGTTCATATAAACTTAAAAAAGGGACATAACTTCAGTGGTGTGTTTAGAGCTTGTTTCCGCTTCTAAGTGGCCAAGAAAAGTCTGTTTAAAATAGGTTTAAATGTTGACAGAAAACCACAGTATCATGTTGAAATTTTTGCCAGAGACCAAAGAAAAAAACCCTCTGTGGGAAAATAAACTGACTTGGGAAAGTGGAGCAGCTGCTGGCTTGAAAAGGACTTCAGGTCTGCTTTCCCTTTAAAAACCAAGCAGTGGTTTGGAAACTCAGACTGCAGTTGTACTTCATTTTGCAGCAATTTCTGACTCTAACAATTTGTTTTGGTCTAAAAAAAAAGTAAATATGTTAAGGATGTTCAATTATAAATAGGTTCTTCACTCTCACCTACAACCACAGCCACATTCCTTGTTCTTTAGCCTCAGATGTATGCTATCTCAAGAGAAAAATCCCCCACAGCTCCAAAGCCGACGCCATGAGTTCAATCAGTTCTTCCAGCCTTAGTTGAAATGACATGTACAACTCACAGATGTGTCAGAGGTGTTTTGTCATTTGTACTCTCACCTTTGATCTATACAGAAATAAACAATTTACAATAAAAACCTCTAACATGCTATCTACAGCGCCTCCAGTTTCACAGTATTGAGCCAGCTGCCTCACGCCACATCGAGGCCAAGTGACGCAGCTCGGCTAAAGAGACTTTTGCCAGACGTTAGAGAGAAAAACAAACAAACAAAAAAACTAGTATCCAAAAGCATTTTACATGTTAAAAACGAGGTCTCAAACTGTACAAGGCTTGTTTGTTCTGCATCTTGCCAAAGACAGCATTATAGATTCCATTACTTTCAATGTCAAGCAGGTGTTTTGAGTGTTTTTGGGGATGCAGATTAAATACTAAAGGAAGGGGTTTAAAAAAAAAAAAAAATCATGAAAAGTGCCCACTAAAGTCACCTGTGCTATGTTACGTACACAATGTAAACAATTGCTTTTAACCAAACTGAATGTGAGGAGTAAAATATGGAAATGGGTTTTAATAACTTAAGTGATATGTGTTGAATTTTGAAATTACAAGTTCATGATGTTGAATTCTACTACTTCTACCCTCTCAGTATGTGGAGGAAGACTTTGTAGTCATTCACAAGAAAGCATTTAAAAGAGAGAAAAAAAGAAAGGATTAAAAAGGAGGTAAAGACACTGAGGAGAAAGGTGGTTCATTTTACATGTATGTTGACATTCTTTCACTCTCTTTACAGTATATATGCTTTGTTTGAGAGTGAAACTTGTAGTGCTTGGCTAGCTTCCCAAATGAGAGAGAAACACACTTGACACTTGAATTGAAAGACTATTGAGGGGCCGTATCCTTCTTAATACAGAGACATCAATAACCACAATAAGGACCAAAATGAAGAGAACCCAAAGACCTTACCACAAGTCTGTTGCACAGTTAGCGTCAGGTCACTCGAGCGAGTGAGACACAACAAAACAGTGCTCATGCAAGACAAGTCACTTCCCACGACTCTGATCATTCAGATACAGACAACATTTCCTATCCTTATAACAGGGGAGGGAGTACACTAATGGGCACATTCATTCACAGGAAAATAAAAATAAAAATGGAGGAAACGTTAAAAAGACCACCAAAAGCCTTCAGCTTAAGCACTAAGTATACACTTTTACATTACAACAGTAAAAAGTAGTTCTTGCATTCAATAAACACCACGCTAAGGGCGCGTTAAGGAAAGAGAATGAGGGGGAGCGAGGGGACATTTCATGCAGTTGTCAGTAAAAAGAAAAAAAGAAGAGGGGTCAAAAATTACATTTACATTTACAAAGTGTTTCAGACTATTCACCCAACACTTGTCATCAAGTCTGTGCCACAGCTCTGGCACAAAGGAGTTGGCAAGGCAAACCATGTTATTGAGACAAAAACAGAAAGAGAAATGACATGACACAAGTAAGAGCGCAAGTGGTGGCGAAAGCTCCTTGGGGGGGGGGGGGGGGGGGGTAAAAA
>JAPZDY010000012.1:6118987-6132947 GCA_029783645.1 Ctenochaetus hawaiiensis
TGTAACTGTGAAAACTGATATAAGTAAAAGTTTTTAGAAAATGAAAAGAGCACTGTACAGCTAGATAAGATGTCTCTGTGCAATTTGCTATACTTAATCTGATTCCCAAAGTTGTCATATGCCCAAACAGTGGCTGACCTGTACTTTACAAATTCATCTTTAATTAAAGCAATACATCTATTACTCACTAACTAGAATCTCTAAATTCTACTGAAAGTCTGGAGCTGCAGCCCAGCAATGTTTTTTGTTTATGTGTTCACACACTCGCAAACACAAATATTTAAAAAAAAAAAAAAGTTCCATGGTGCTTCGAAAAAAGGTTAACATGCGATAACCTCTGACCAGAAGAACTGATTCCAGTTTAAAGCATTTTACTGGCATACAGGCCCAAGAATAAGAGTGAAGAGAAGTTTTTCTCAAGGACCCAAAGGACTAGAGGGAGGTCAGCCACGGTCACGAGTCTGTCGATGCACACTGACCTTCCCCTTGACTCACTGCCTTCAGTAATGGCAGAGCAAATAAACAGAAGTGGATCAGAACTGTCTATTGAAATGTACTCAGTCATGGAGTCTTAATCTTGGATGTAAAGAGGAAAAATGCTGACCAACAAGACTGTTTCACATCCAAACAAAAAAGTGTTTTAGTTAAGATGTACAACAAGCAGCTGCAAACTGAAAAATGCATGAAAATCAAAAAACAAAAAATACCTTGGAAACATTTAAGATATTTTAGTCATCTGTATTCATCTGTTTCACAGTCCAATTTACATGCACTAAGATGGATCAACATGATATATTTTCAAGTGAACATAAATTGTCAGTCATACCTTAATTGTGTAGGAAACAGGCCTACTGGTGCATAATATGCTGATAGTTGTTATATTTATTCGTTAACATTTAGTCTCTTACCAAACTAGTAATTCTAGTAATTAATGGATTTGATAAGACTGTGACAGGTCCTGGTAATCACTTTCAGATGCCAGATATCTTAGTGTTGTGATCACTTTCATTTCTGGTGTTACAGCTCTGTGTGGGAGATGTGAGCGCATCACTATGAGGTCGACATCAAACATCTTTTCCTGCACAATTCAATCTAGCATTTTATTAACTCACTGTCAGTCAATGTTTGGAGAATATTTCTTCTATCTCCTTGTCTTTCTCCCAATTTGCCCTTTGCTTAAGAAACTCTTAGGTCTCCTCAGAGTCTTTTCTTTCACTTCTAACAGTTTTTCAACTTAAGAGCTCTTTAAATGGAAAATATCTTTTATCTTCACCAGGATCCAGTCTTAACTTTAAGGGAAAAGTCAAAATGTCATACTTCCAAAAATTTTCTTTGTACTAGGAGGCTTTATGAGCATGGCCCCGGGGGTTTGTGGTGATGGATTGGACTATAATTTTGCTTTATATTATCAAGTTGTAGCTGATATTTTTCACTCCTCTGTGCATGGCCCTGTATGTGTATGTGAGAATACAAATGTATCACAGCTTTTCTGATGATAAATTTACACATTTCTGGCAAACTCACAACCAAATTTGACATTGTAAGTCTTAAAGATTACACTTTTTGCAAATATACTGTTTTGGACACGATTGTACTCTGCAGGTTTTAATATTATTTAGTTCTCCAACCTCTGTGTGTACCTTGGTTGCTAATGATATATTACTGTATATTTCAGTAAACACATTAAAAGATGCAGCAAAGAAAAATGTATTTAGGAGGATGTGTTTCTCCAGGCCAGCTGTGAGCATGCAGCATTAACATATATAAGCGAAATTAAACTACATTAGCAAATCAGTGAAAAAAAATAATGAAGGACATTTTTCAAAACCAAAGTCAATAAATATGTCAATATATTCTCAGGAGTTGAAGAGAAATGTTTTTACTTTTATTCAGCACTACTGCACTCGTATGCTGACCAATGGAAGAAGATTATCAGAAGGCTGTGAAAATAAACCTAATTTTAAAAAATATGCAGCAAAAAATGTGGGCACAAACTCATTGCAAAAAACAAATTCTGTTACTATTAAAACTAATTTATTTGTTAAATCAAAAGGCAGAAATGAAATGTTTTTCAGTCATGACACAGATTTATTCCATCCCAAGTATCTACTTAAGTAAAAAAAAAAAAAAAGTTAATAATTATATGTTCTGTTAAAGGAAACATGTTGGAAAGATAAACTGTGAAATTAAAGGGAACAGCACAGCATGAAAAAAAAATCCTCTCGGGTTTCATCCTGTGCTTTCTGCCTCTCTCTTCTTTCAGGGGTACGATAGCAGGCGTTACACAATTAAACATATCTGCACAGGGTCATGCTCAAGAGGCTGCACTTTTACTATCTGCAGTTGCTACGGCAACCCATTCTCTTTGCAAGTCCCCTATGAACCATTCGCATGCAGGAGCAGAGGCACACTCTCCATCATGCCCAAAAGAGGGCGCTCACCTCTTTCAGTATATTTATAAGTCAGTTTTCTAAAAAAAAAACGCGTGCAGCTCAGCGTCATAATGCTTGTGAATTAATTTTAAAATCACTGACAGTCTATTATAATAAACCTTATCTATTTGTTTTAGTTATCCTATATTTTTCTATATATGTACATCATATCTGGAAAAAGGATCTTTTCCGTTGCTCCTCCTGGTTCTCCTTTTTTCCTGTGAAACGGTTGTTTTTATTGAGTTGTTTCCTGATGAAATTAAGGGCTTAAGGTTACAGTTGTAGCATGAAACCTTCCCAGGCTAATTAGAGGATAAAACTGAATTGGCCAGACATCCAAATCATTGTATGATTTATTTCACTGATGGATGTCCAGAGTCCGTGTATCTTGAAATGATAGGCTGATGGTAGGTGTTACCAGTGTATGTAAGCCTTGAGGGGCAGTTTTTAGTGCACTGTTACATTCAGATGCATATTGACCATATTGACCACGTCAAAGATTTCTGGTACCAGGGAGGTTGCTAAATAGCAGCTATTTGTGGAGCTGAAATAAACAGTGATGGCAGCTGGACAACTCATCAGCGGGGCAAGTTCGAGCTTGTACACGTTCAGCCTCTGAGTGTCTGCTTACTGTCAAGCACAGTTTAGGCTAAAAGATTGATTAGGTCAGTGTTAGAGAATGCAGTTGCCTCTTAAAGGGCCAAGTAGATTTATGACAACATGGCCTGATCAGGCCTTCAGGGCCTTATGAGGGGTCACAACACCATCACCATCAATGCCGAGCTGTCATAGGAAGGCTCCTCCAATACTGATACAATCTATTGAATTCATATGTTTTGGTAAATAAAAAAAAAAAATCCAGATCTCTAAAAAAATGGTAAATGGTTTTTAGCTTACTATTTTCATGTAGTAACTGCCAGGTATTTCGCTGACCTGACTGATTAAACTGAGCTGACAAAGCTAATGTTAGCTTGCTGATATGTGCCTCATTTAAAATGAGCAGAAAAGCTATAAGAAATTCCTAGTCTATAGCAAATAATACAATTGATAGATCCATATTGACACTTTAATCATTTTTAATCCTCAAAATGATAAGTAAGATTTCATAAAAATAACAAAACATGCCTTAAATTACAAAACATTATGCCAAAAAAGTGCTAAATGACCTTTTAATGTTTGCTAATTTAACGTGATTTCTCGCTCATTTAATTTTGGATGTACATTAACCAAGAAACATGCATCTCTCCATGCAAGCATATATAACAGAAGTAAACTGAAGAAGGATTAACAGTAAAGTTTTAGTTTATATTACATTTTGTAACTCTAACATCCTGTTTGAATAAGGAAGCTAGTTGATTGCTTTTGTTTGCAAAGCTCTGCAGATGTTTTCTATCTACTCATTCACACATTAAGCTGCAAAAGCCATAACCTGCTAAAGCAAGTAAAATGTGTAAATGGTGCAACCACATTTAGCAAGTCACTAGTTTGAAACTAACTAGTCATCAATTTAAGCAAGAATTAACACTAAAAACTAGTAATGGATTATATCAAGTAGCTTGTGCCTCCCGGTTAGTGTTCAGGATAATCTTTTTAAGAAATACACAAAAGTGTGATTGCTAAATAAAAAACAGGCTTTTCTTATATGAAAGCAGACAGACAGACAGAGCTTCACTGTGGTAACAGTGACTGAGCAGTAACATTCAGCTTCACTCCAATATCTCTTAATATGGTAATCCCCGTAAAGATGAATGACACACAACCAAAGGCTATGCAGAGGCTGAGGTTTGTTTGATCGAAGACTACAAAGATATTGGCAACATTAACCTTTCAGGCGCCTTTTTTTTCTCAAGGTAAATATGCACGTTAATGACTAAATAAGCGGGAGATTGTGTTGTTCTGCCCAAGGCCAGAATAGATTGTGTTTGCCTTCACTCAAGAGAAGCAATTTACGATGTTGTGATTTTCTGGGCTTAAAGTGATATTGGCCTCTCTATCTCTGTACAGTATCTTTTGCTAAAGGTATCAGCAAGTTGACACAATGTGAAATCATTATTTTCCAATGTAGAGAATTGTACAGCCTTGGATTTTCTTGAAAAGGCCTCTGTTAAAAAAAAAAAGCATTAAAAGACTAAATGTGTGGGCTAACATCCATCTGTTGAGAAATTTTACCGGATGTAGTTATCAACCACAAATTACATCTCTCTTTCTCTTTCTGTCTTGTACTCTCTCTCTCTCTCTCTCTCTCTCTCTCTCTTTATATTTATATATATATATATATGCCTTACTAATTATATTTTCTGTTATGTTATAATAAGAGGGTTGGATTACAGCATAAGACGGTTAGTTTGATATTAAAAACTCTATTTTGTGATGAAAAATGCTGATGGCTAATTTACTAATTAAATATTCTGAAATGTTCAAATATTGAACAGCTTGAGGTATTGAAGGGTGTTATATGTTTTAACCACTAGGGGCTGCTGTCATGCCAGTTTCAGCCGGCCCCAAAGTGTTGTTTCTAGTGACATTCAACAATTAAACTATCGCCTATAATTCAATAGCTTTAATGCATGAGATTCAAATTTGCAACATGTTTTAAAAATATGAGATCAGTGAAATATGAAATGACCAGAATTCAAATGGCACACATGAGGTTAAATGTGTAATTATGACTCCTCTCTACTCAGTGGACACCCACTGAAAACTGATATTTTTAGATCAAATATATATTTAACATCCATATACTGAGTTTTATGATCCTTTTTGTTATTTTGGCATCTAAGAAGAGTACTTTGTTTGTCACCTAAATGCCAGCTACAACATAATACTTTCTTTCTATGCAGTTATTTACAAAAACCTATGGGATTGTTCCCTGTTATAAATAACAAAACTTTTAGTATTTTGCAGTCAGCGTTGATTTATTGCAGCTAATGATCACTCTTTCTCTAGATAAATGTGCGGTGTTTTATCCAGTTTATTAAGTTAATAAAATATCAAAAAACAGTGAAATATGTCCATCACTGTGTCCTGGAGTCTAGTCAGATGTCTTATTTTGTACCAACAAGACTTTGAAGCCAAGCAATATCAAACAACCGTATTTCAAGACCAAGAGAAGAAGAAAATTCTCCAATTTGAGAACCTGAAAGTGTTGTTTTGGCATTTTGCCAATATAATTTTGCGCATTGTTAATTTAGAAATATGACATTTTGCATGATTTTGATGATTACTGTCACTGGCAACCTTTATATTAGTTCACAAGGCAACTTCTGTGTCCAAGGTAACCTATTTATTCATCTGTAACACAGTGTTATGCAACAAAATGAAAGTTTGTCCTTCATGCTGCACACATAGAATATATATGTGCATATGTGCACAATATATACACAACATAGAATAGGACAAATCATTAAATAGCAGCATATACAGTTATTTGTAAACATAAATACATTATAGATGTACATACCAAAGAAACAATCATATCTCAGAGAAAAATACAAGAATGTAACACAGACATTCAAGTCTTTAGTCAAGTTTACAAATAAACTGCAGATGAAATATACTATTTGTCTTTGTGCACCTTGCACACCTTGTACCGTATATATAATTGCACTGAAGCCAATCTCTTATATGAAAAGCCTCGAGAGTTCAAGGGTTACACCTGTGACAACTGTCAGCCAGCCAGCATCTCAAAAAACTATATCAGTCACACACAGAGCATATGGCCGAGCTAACTGCCCTGGCTGCCCTGTTTCATCTTTGTGAAATATTGCCTCAAACAGACAGTGACAAACTGACTCATTTATATGTCTCCCAACTTGTGGGTGTGTTAGACAGCCGGCGGCTCAATTTTATATAATCAAATGTCAGCGGATAGTCTTCATACCCCCGGAGTTCAACATTAGATGACACGCTGATGAAAAGATGCGAAACACAAACATGGTATTTTGTTCCAACTATTAGATTAGAGTTTATTTCATACTAAGTGACTCCCATGCCCCCCCACACCTCCTCCTCCCCTTCCCCTTCATCTTCTACAACTTATGATAACTGTTATTCTCCACTTCTTTTTCTCTTATTGGATCAGTTTAATTCAACATTTATTTAGTCAAGCAGGAGATTTCAGACCGAATTTCTCTTTTACAGTAAAGTCTTGAAAAAAAGAAGCAAAACAGCTGGATAAAATAACCAAAAACAGGTCAGATCTATCATAAACAGAGGTCCTCGCTAAATCATTAAAAAAATCCTCAGGAACTCTGGCATTTGATGAATTCTGTTAATTAACTGAAAATCTTATGACCTTAAACATTTACATTTTTGAATAATTCCCTTAATGTATGCATGAAATGAGAGATGTCTGGGGGCAGGCGATTATGGCTCAGTGGCTAGTCTTTTTCACTGGGATTTTCACTAGTGACTGGAATTAACATGGCTTAAATTCTCTCCGCCCCATGGCTAATTGAAACAAGTAATCTCCAGAGTTTGCCTTGCACAGAGGGATGGGGAGGGACTCAGTGGCGTAGCATGTTATCCTCAGAGCAGACACGTTCAACAGGACCTTCTCACGGTGCACTGCAGCGAAAAAGCATGGCAGAAATGGGTCTCCTGGTAGAAATAACTTTTGTATCCATTTTCCACAGCTAAATAATTCACTCATTACAATAACTAAACAGAAATAGAATGCAAGTTTGAAGAGCTGACAGATGGAAGAGAGCTGATGCTTTGTGGGGGTAATAAAAAGATGTAAAACACTCTGTTTAATAATGTGCACGAGTTAGCTCTGACGTTTTTTTGCACAGCTTATTTGGTCCCCCGACAGCCCACAAGACTGCCAGTCAGTCTAGTCGTGTAGCTAGAATTTGCTCCAGCAGAGGTAGGGATGAATATTCAGAGGCTCAGCTGCCTCCAAGGCCCATAGAGACATGGCACACACCCCTCTAAGGCAATGACCCCCACCAACGCTCCTCTCTCTTCACACACACACACACACACACACACACACACATGCACCTCCACTATCCCTTGATGTGGTGGAGTCAGGCCAACACTCCACAGGTGTGACCCACTCAGACCTGTGAAAGCCTCCACTCAGCGCTCGGCCCTGTGATCAGGAAGGCAGAAAGAACAGCTGCGCATATGGAGGAAGCAAAAGGCGGAATTATCACTGTGAGCCTTCTATTGGACATCATGGAAAATTAATAGACCTAAATCCCTCCCTCAGTATGGACAGCAGGTTTCACCCATAGCACAGTTAAGACTGATTGATGAGGAGGTTCTGCGTCTCTCTGCAACACTTTGCAGACTTTTGAAGGTTAATAGGCAAAAGATTGATCCATCAATCGCATTAAAGTCTCGAATAATAATTCCATGCTCGGTTTAAAACTAATTTCCCGCATTTTGCTGAATGATGTTGGATGTAGGAATGCCCTTGGACATCAATTCATACACTCTGCTGCAGGATGTGGCACTGAAGTGAAACGCTCTGTCTCACAAACACACACACACACGCACACACACATGCACAAACACAACAAGATTGAGTTTTAGCACGCAGTGATTGGACTTGATATGTTCGTCAATATCTACACGCAGCACCCCAAGCGCTTTGGGACTTAACATGCTGCAAAGGCTGCGCAACAGCACCTGTAACGCGTGAATCGACCCAGAAGCGTCACGTTTGAAACAATCACACCGCCTCGTCTGTTGTCAACGTGAGAATTGAACTGATTGCGCGCGATCGCGTTGCAGATAATTTGATAGTTATTTGTTGCATCCTTTCTCGCAAATCTAAATGATCTGGCAGACGAGATGCGTCTGGAAAAAAAAAGAGAGTCATTAACTGCCCTAAATAGTGAGATATTTTTAAAGCAGAGTTTAATTAGACTTGACTGTCAGGACAAGCAGGCAGTGTGAGTTCCAGTCGGAGAAAAATACATAAAAAATAAAATAATAATAATAAAAGATGAAGTCTGTCCCGAGAGAAAAAACACCAGGCGGCCAAATCGACGTTAAGATTTAGCAAAGGTTTATCAAAGGTTTCATGTCACACTTTGACCACGCAGCCACAGCCAGAGCGCTGGTGGTATTACACGCTGTAATCTGGCATTCACACCTTTCCCCCCCTTTCACTGATGGTGCATCTCTTCCATGATAAAGGCGGTGTGATGCGATGCATTTAACATCAATCACATCCAGTGCACGGGGCGCATACAGGCTTCCGTCTGTCAGCTGGAAAGTGCTCACGCCTCGGGTGTGGGATGTGCATTTCTCCGCTCTATTATCCCGTTAAAATCTGATCCTCGCATCGCAGGGAGTCGTATTAGTGAGTGGCCCTACTGGACGTGCCGTTTTATTTCCGATTTTCACACAGCCTAAAGTTGGGACTTGAGACTTTCAGCTCCACTTTTCCGTGGACAGCGCTCGCAATGATTTTGGAGGCTAGACGCAGCCTCGAAATGCGTGTGGATTCCTTATGGATACTATATGGAAACAATGTTTAGGTGCTGATTTCAACAAAACCTCAGGAAATCCTCCTTTCGCAGACTGATGGACACAAAAAGATACCATTTTGCTTTGGATATGGGGCACTTCTTATAAAAGGATTCTTCGTGGGCAGGAGAAAGGGGTAAGTACAGCCACGCGAGCTGCAAAATGGGACATTCACTGCAATCAAATGTTTGCAAAAAAACGTCGTGACTTAAATTTACTTAAGTCTTAAGGCGGAGTGTCGAAAATTCACCGAAAATTTGGATCTATGATACGAATCAGGGGATGCAAGCCAAAACATTCCTCACACAACTTGCATGTTTCAGTGCTGTTTAATACTTAAATCAATGAAAAAAATCGCGATGTTATGACAGTTTTAAAAAGTAGCTCTCTGGATCGGCCACAACGAGGAGTGCAACGCCCAGGACTGTAGGTGCATTGATTGTTTTTACGCGTGAAGGCGCAGCGTTTTGTGTGGAGCTCTGTACCTTGCTGCGCTGCAGAGGCGCCTGAAGTCTCACAGAATATGATAAGAGAATGACTCACTATCCAAAGTGCTGGAGCTGCAGGGTTCAAATGCAATTACACTCACTGTTTTTTTTTCTTTTCTTTTTCTTTTTTTCTTTTGTAAGCATAGATTAAACCAAACCAAACCATGGACAAATGTTTTCTTCAGTCCAGCCTGACTCTGAATGGCATCAACGGGATGCAAACCGCCGCTCCTTCATCCCCCAGACCCCCCAGATTTATCTTATCTCCACCTCTCTGTTCGCGCCCACCGCCCCCCCAGCTCTAAAACAAGTTGAGTCACATAGGGGTGTATCCTGGCTGGGTGGTGTTTTTGTGAGCGTGTGTTGGTGGTGGTGGTGGTGGGGGTGAACGGTGTGTGAACCATCGATTGTCAGTCACTGTGTGCTGTGCAGATGTGGAGCCTCCTGGCAGCGGAAGCGAGATTGGAGACAGTGGGAGAACTGCTGATGTGAGACTGCTACTGTGCACCCCAGAGCAAACTTTAATAGGTTACTTAGGCATGCATGGTTGTAATCTCAGGGCCATTATTTGGTTGACAGTGATGTATATTACGCTTGATTTGCATGTACACTGTTTGTCTGTTGGCATAGAAAACAATGCTGGAGGTAATGGTCAAGGACCATTAGACGAACAAAGATACCGGACACACAAAGAAAACCCTGGTTTTAATACTGCTTCCAATTTGGGCTGCTCCCTCCGGCCTTTTTTTAGGGGCCAGAGATTAGCTCTGTGCTATCTTACTCTCATAGCTTCGATTCATGGTGGGGGGGCTGCTGTGATGGCAGCCAAATATGCCATTGTCTGCATTCCCTCTGAACTTACAGCCAAGAGGGGAAATGTTCCTCATATCAGTGGGTAATTATCTAAAGAGTCTGACTCAGCAAAAGAGAGATTTTAATTCAATCTCATCCAGCCTCGGAGCTCCCACGAGATAGATTTTATGTCTTATGTTGGGTTATTCTGGTTGGCATGTTCTTCACAACTGCAGTGACTGATAGCCTTCCTGGATCTTGCTACAAAGCATGCTTAAGAAATCTCCCCCAGAGAGAGATTGGGAGGAAGACTCTGTGCGTAGATTGTAGCTGGCAGTGAGGTGCAGGGCTTATTCAAACAGCCTTAGATTTACTTTTCCGAGCTTTGCCTGGCTTATCTTGTCCTCTGAGTTAGTTTAGCAAGTGCAGACTCAGCGTAAGACCCCTGGTTTGCCTGCTGTTAAGTTCTCCATAATACGTCATGGGCCAGAGTGTAAGCAGCTATGAGGAGATACTGAAATGCCTCATTCTCTGCTTAATAATACACAAGAACACACCATCATCATGTAGACAAGCGTGCCAGGAAAATGCATCAGCTTCTGTATGTTTCATTCAGCGGTCACATACAACTTTACATTAAAATGATGAATGATCAAAGTAAGGAGGGAAATGTGTGGGGGGTTGATGATCCTGTTCTCCAGTCTGCTGAGACCCTCCAGTGGCCAAAAAACTCTTACTGTAGCTGCACTGTGGATCCAAGAGCCAAGGCTGCAATAAACAAACGTATGCACTGTTTCCCAAAACAGACCCGTGGTTAAATTCCTGATAGACCTCTGTTGTTCCCGTCTACAGAGGCTTGGCTTAAAAAATGGGGAACTGTCTCTCTGTATGTGTGTGTGTGTGTATGTGTGTGTGTGTGTGTGTGTGTGCAGTGTATAGAACTCAGGTTCCAGCTTCTTTCTCCTCCCGGCAGACGGCATCTGCTCACTGGGGAGGTTTTCCAAACAATCCCATAGTAAGACAGGGGAAATGAGGAACATGGCTACACAACAAACACAGCATGCTCAGGTCTTTTTTTTCTCTCTCTCTCTCTTTAAAATGAAAAGCAGGTCACTTAATGAGAAATGAAAAAAATAAATGAGTAAGTAGCTGAATAAATACAAGAGTAAATAAAAAATCCCTGCCCCGGTTCATGCCCCTGTGTTGCATTAGCATATGAATGCGTGAACACACATACAGAGCTGTGTTTCTTTTCTGTTTATCTACACAAGGATCCATTAAATTCTGGATATAAAGCTTTTAGGAGCACACCCTACAATTAGTGGACATCTTATCCCTGTGAGAACAGTTTTTTTTTGTAATTTACACGCTGATATAAGTGTATAAAAATGTTTTCAAGTAGATCAAGTTCTATGATATTTAAGTTAATGGATATGTGATATGTATAAACACATAAACTAAATAAATTATTCAGAGTTCATAAAAACCATTTATTCTGTACTTTAATGGTCTATTGTCACCCAGTGTTAGGATTTCCCATTCTTTGGCTGATAAATGAGAATTAAACGTTTGTCCTTGTAACAGGTAATCGCGTATGAACAGACGCTATTATCTCCTGAGGTTCTACCATTTCAGCCTTTGTGCATTCGTTGTAAATTTAGAGGAAAGCAACAGGTAGAAATTAGATTTTCAAATAGCATTTTAATGTCTGTAATACATCTTTGAAGTAATTTGCTGCTAAATATTGACTTCCATTGACTAGTATGAATTTCACACATAACATGGATTCAGCCCTTATTATATTCCTGACATATCATTAATTCTGAAACGGTGGGGAAAGTGATTGCATTTCAAATTATCAACAATGGAGGGAACAACAACAGAAAGATCCAGAAGAGTGATGTTGTGCATTTCCTGAGTCATCATACACACAGATTCTTCCTAGGGCAGCGTTGTGTGAAATGGAGTGTGAAATGAGTGCACTTAACATCCCTGCAGTGGATTATACACATTATCTTACACCAGGGTTCGAGAGCATCTTGCCTCTCGCCTGTGAATCCGTCATCTAGTTCCATTCACCTTTGCTCAAGTCAATTTTTAATGTTTCCTGCACATGCCTGAGTCCATTTTTTACAATCAATCCATGCCAGGAGTTCAAGACGCAAGTGAAATAATATCTTTAAATAATTCTTAGAGTTTCCTCAAACTTGCTTGAGGAAGTTGCTTCATTTGTGTCTGATAAATCACAAAAAAGTACCCAGACTGACTTTCAACCTTTCCAAATGTTCTCCTGCTCCTTCGTTTGCCCTTTTTTTTTACACTATATAAGCTTGTCTAGAGGTTGTAGTATGGCTGTCACACTGCATGCATGGAAAAGTGCTTCGGCGTGCTCTTATATGAATAATGAAAAAACACCTTTCTTAAAGCAAGAATCCAACTCGAAGCACTTTGACGCCTATAAGAGCAACTATTGCTAATGCATTGTGCATTTTAAGGCCGTTTTGTTGCTTGTGTGTGTTTTTCCTATTTATTAGATAACTCATCAAACAGTAAAAGACAGGGCGGCACATTAATGCTAAACTTTTATGTTAATATTTTGCAACTTTTCAATAAAGCAACGTATCTCAAGAACAATGTAAAGATACTTGATGATGAGAAGACATATATTTTTTAGAATAGAAATAAAGATCAATTGGAAGACATTAAAATAGTAAATTGACACAAAATCCAAGAGCAACTCATACTTATGTGCACCAGTGTTTTACAGTTGGACTGAACAGGTGGAGGTGTCACTCTTTCAGCTTCAAAGTGGCTACAACAGACCAAAATGCAGTGGAGAAAAATACAGCTTTTCAAGAGTAGAAGTACTAGCCAAGATCACAGATGTAGCCTCACACACACACACGCACACACACACATGTTCACAGCTGGATGGGTGCTCATGGGCCCACAGGTCTGAATTTGCTGGAAATTACTGCAACATAGTCACTCCTCTTCCCTGGGTCTTGTCATGTTCTCGTTCTGTGAAACTAAGAGTGTTGGGAATCACAAACTGCCGTAACAGGAAACAGGAGCAGAAACACATAGGAAACATTATCATGTCATCAAATTAATCATCATCAATCATCACCAAATCAAACCTTAAAATCACTGAACACATGAAAGAGATGAAAACTGGCAGTGATTGATTTTTTGGCCACTTGGGGGCAGTGAGAAGCATCATCACCTTCTGTCAAACGTGTTGGCAAGCATCTGCTTTTTTAACAGATTCAATAGACGCAAAGCAAAAATTTTATTTCATTGAAACTTCTTCCTAATGGATTTAAGTCCAATATTTACTCTATTTTTGGTCTGACAAGGGAAACAATTGGCTCTAAATGTTTCATTATGTCGACCAGTTATTGGCCACCAGCATCTGTCTGCTGTTTAGTTCCAGGTAACTTGCATTCAGTGAGTTTTGTAATAGATTTTGTTGTAAAACAGCTGCCTGCTGCAGCCATCAAACACTATGAGTTTGAATCATGCATAAAGAAACGGCTATAAAACCAAAACAATGAGCATAAAAGTACATTGTTCTGTAGAACTGATGGAAACTGCAGATTAAGGTGATATATCCTCATGGCTTTGTGACACCCTCTGTCTCAAACAGTCTTTTAATCCATTGTTGATATGAAATATACTGATAGATATAACAGTATTAAGTGAAAAAACACAATATATCATGATTCAGCCACCAAGAGATTTCCCCTTTTTTTGTGATGAAAT
>JAPZDY010000012.1:6133216-6154643 GCA_029783645.1 Ctenochaetus hawaiiensis
AGATAGATAGATAGATAGATAGATAGATAGATAGATAGATAGATAGATAGATAGATAGATAGATAGATAGATACTTTCTGTGCTGTTTTTCCAGTGTTGCTTGAGTAAAATTTAACAACAACAGCAACTCTCCTGTTTAGATATTCTTTTCTCCTCTGAATGTGGGCGTAACCAGATTGAGGCCACAGTCCAATGTGATCACGCTGCACTGCACTCTGTATGTCCCACTTTACCTCCAAACCTCAAGAGGAAGTTCAATGTGCATTTTTCCTCTGTGCTTTCTTTTAAAATGTATAACATATATTTTTTTTAAAGATGTAGAATATACCTTTTTAAGTCTGTTCAAGCCTGCATTGGCCCCACAGTTGCCTATGTTCTTGTTTTCCAATAACAACAGAAAAACATAATCAAGTGGACCAAAAATCACTTTTTTGGCAAGCCAAAAGTAAGAAAACATTATTTGGTGGTTTGTTTGTAGGTTTGTTTGTGTCCACCTGATGAATGAAATTCTGATGTTAAATGCTTTTTTGTCTCTCCACCAACTCCTGAAGGAAATTATTGGCTCTGTAGCTGCTAAATTCTCCAATTAGTCTACAAGCCATTAGCCAATTTTGTCATTCTGTCTAGCTGCGACAAGGATGCAACTTGAGAAAGACTACAATAATTCACAGAAAGAGATTGCTGAGTTTATGTAATTAAAATGTTGTTTGTTAAAGTTGTAGCTTTAGGATTCAGCTTCAGGGTTGGCAAACCCATGATAACAACCAGGAAGTTATGACAGATTTGACCTAATAAAATCAAAGAAACCAAAAAAGCTTTCCTCCTTAACTACAAACTCCAGAAACAGAAAGTCATCCAGGTGGCAAAGATCTTACAGACTACAATGCAAAAGAGTTAAAACAGGAACAAGCGTGGCATGTTTGGGAGGAGAAGGAGCCGAGTTTTGCCCCTCACAGCAGCACCACCACCACCATCTTGGCTCCGTGGGTGGCATCAGGAGTGAGCCAATAACCTGCGCACCTGTCACACATCAAATACCGTCAGTCACACTGATGGAGAGAGCGCACATTAATAGCACAACAAAATAGCACCACAGTCGTAACAGTGCTGTTTGGCTCTCTGCTGAAAGATGCCATAAAGCTCCTTGGAGCTGATGAGAGTCGGGTGATCATTTTCCGTAGGTTCATCAGCAAGCCTGTCCACATTACGACACACTCATTTGATGAAGGAACATAAAAAGGGACATTAAAAAGGCATAAGAAATGCAGAAGACCCCTATTGCTGTAGCCAGACACATGCAACAGTAATTACCTCAAATCCCAACATTAGTCGATGGATAACAAATGTGTTTGCAACCGAACAAATGAGGGGAAAAAGCTGCTGCTCAACCAACCTGAGTGAAACAAATAAAACTGTGTGTAACAATCCATAAAAGAAGTTAGCACTAAATGTTTTAATCAATATAAAAATAATGTGAAATGATATAACAATATGACATTCAACAGATCTCAATTCAGTTATTCACCTATGAACAACCTAGAAATTACTTTTTCATACTAGACAACAACTTGTTTTGCAATATGCATTTTTGAGTCAAATGTAGCGTCGGCAAAAGACTCACCAGAGGACGAGGTTTGGTTGGGTTTGAGCCACAAAAACACTCTGGAAAAGAATTGAGAAAGACTCTTTTTCTGGTTAAATGTCGATAAAGTAATTACAACATGTCTCATCTTAAAGCTTCACTTTTTAAATTATTCAACCGCAGTCTTTCTCTACCTTTACATTACCATCCAAGCTGTGATAATCCTTTAGTTTGCATGATGCATGAAGGATGATGAAAAAAAAATGACATACTTTGTCAGTGAACATTTTGCAAGTTTGCAGCAACTTTTCTTTTAAATATTCACTTATGATGTTGATTGAGATGTGATCAATACAGCAACGTTACCAGGAGACAGTGTAACATCAGTAGATTTTGGATCAATATGTTGAAACGCACCCTCCAGTATCATTAATAAAACACCGAATAAGGGAATATAGAGGTGTTCAACCCTTCAGTGGCGTTGTATAGACCAGAGTCTTTGTCAAACACTGAAGCTGTTCTGGCTGATTGTGACGGCACAGTATCTTTTAAAGACACTTTTTCCTTTAATTTGTCACCCAAATCTGTTTAAAACTGTAACACCAGATTAGCAGTTTATTACAAATTCATATAGCAAATGCTTTTTTTATACTATAAATTGCTGCCTTTGTTCTAGTTATTGCAGTCATGGGTACAATAGGATCCATTCTAGTAAGAATAAAACTCCCAAAAATTGCTGTTGCAGGGGCCTAGTGCACATGCAGACGCCTCTGGTGCAATGAAATATCTTCCCAAATGTCCTCCAGTGCAGTGAGCACATATCTTAACTGTATATTTGTTCAACTCTACCTGAAACTATCCATTCAATTCACTTACGGTGCATGTTAAATGGGTTTCAGGTCAGGTGGTTGCAGTAATTTATAATGAAGCTTTGCAGATGTGCTACTTTTAGCTGCTGCTGCTCTGTTCTGCTTTGCTTCAAAGCTTTGAAAACATCTGCAGTTTTAATGGCACTAGGTGCAGTTTTTTTTAGGTTGTTTTCTTAAAGTGACTTTCACTATAGCAGATGAGATGTCAATAATGTGGCTGAAACTATTGGCTCTGTCATCGGTATTACAAAAGATGCCTGGGACTTTACCTGCAGACAGCGCTCCGGTTCCTGAAGTCACAGTCTGCCTGCTGGGAGGAAGGTGTTTGTTTCAAAAAATGGCTCCTCTCAGAAATAGATTTCCAGGCTTGCTATGATGAGATTAGTGTGGTGCAGGTTCTGGAGAATCGACAGAACATAAGAGAGCTTTAGAGCTGCTATTTGGTTGATGTGCCCTAGAATTAGTGTCTACGGGCACCAAAGTGAAGTCTGAATCCTCTGATGTCCTGTGGTGATTCATTTAACTTTGCAACGGCTGATTAAACTGTCTCTGCCTCCTTTTTAACAAAGCATGACAGGATGACAGTTTGACAGCGAAACCTGTTTTATTTTGAATCTGTGGTGCACCATTTACAGCTACCAGTGGCTTGGGCACATTAAAGTGGAACTTGCAATCACTGGTGCAGATGTACAAGCAGGCACACAAAGGCGAACTGGCATAACTCAATTTATGTGATAATCTACCTCAATTGCAAGTCCATCACTGCTATTTAGGTTTCAAATTGTGGCTGCAAATGAATGCGTATGTGTACAAATGTGTTTTTACACACACACATTGTCTCAGTGTTGACTTTCAATTTATGGAAGATAGACCTAAGGAAGGGAGGTAATGAGAAGGCATGGAGTAAGCAGAGGGGGATTTGTGCTAAATTGAGGTTTTTGCAAGTTATTTCTGTGGTACATTTCATATTGTAGCGAATTAAAAAGTAGCTTGTGCAGACTTATCAGCATTCACACATGTTAATATTTACTGAATCTCTGTGCTATTGCTTTAATCCTCTGCATGTGGGTATCATTAACAGGGGCTTCCCAAAATAAAAATCAAAAACCCATATCTGCTCTGACCAACTGCTGTGCATGCACACATAAAAGGCAGAATATGATTTAAGTTCTGTGAATATCTGTCTCAACCACATCCACCTACTCTTTGCACGCTCAGTGAAAAAGCATATGCACACCGTGTGCAGAAAATGATACATGCACAGGGATACAGACACTTATTACAGCATGCTGCACGTATGACGTATCACACATATCTACGAACATGCAAATCACAAATGCACAAACAGCTAAGGGGGTGGATGCAAAGAGAGTGAGTCCATGAGCTGTATGAGAGCTCTTCTGAAATCTCTCTAGCCCACCGTGGGTGTTTTGTCTTTCCCGCGAGGGATGCTCGTTGCTTTGCGGAGGCAGGTTCAGCACTAGGATTAATGAAAAGCTCCATCTTAGTCATGAAAAGAGCATTTTCACAATCTATTTAACATCATGCATACCAAAGGCTCACATTAGGCACTGTTGACTTATGCTCGCCTACAGCCGTGTTTCCTGATGCATTCATTGCCACTGCTGCGATCTTCTGTGGGTAGGCTGCCCCCCTCCAGCCGTGCCCATTGAGTCTCTTGCATTTCTCATGTTCACTGTCAGAAAACTCATTCTTCAGTGCCGGGATGAAATATTGCACGCAACTGGAAGTCTGAGGAAGTTATTGAAGAAATGAGAGTAATAAAGCTTCCCAGGACTTTAGTGTTCTTTTTGGATAATGTCTTTTATTTCCCGTCTGGAAATGGATGATTGTCCACAGAAACAGAGGATTGAGTGGCACAGAGTGCGGTATTAGCCAATTTAGCCAGACCTTTATAGGTCAAACACAGCTATCTGTAAGCTTGGTGTGAGTGGTACCAGGTCATGGGATTGTGCTGTAGGATGTTTCTATCTCAGTGGTCAGGCTGACCCGGCAGAGACTAAAGTGGTGTAATAGGCTGCAGAGGAGAAGCTTACAGAAGTGCATTCCATGAGTGCTGGATGTTATTTCAGCGGTTGCACCTGGTGAATTATTTAGCACAAATGGTTGTAATTACACAGTGACTACAGTGAGGGCGATTAGGTTTGCGGTGTGTCGGGATCTTCTCAGGGATCATGGCACTACATGATGAACTCTGAGGCATTCCAGGAAACTGCTGCACATTCTTGCTCGCCTCCTCCTCCGCCCGCCCTCCCGTTTAGCTCTGTCAGCAATTTCTCTCCTGTGAGTGGCTGGCGTCAGGCCGGCCTTCTCAGAGCTTTAAAAAGGCTGTTAAAGGTCCTTGTGAGACATGGCCTCTATCCCTCCGCCGCCACCCACACCATCCAGCCAGCCCGCCCACAAAGCCCTCCGAGCAATCACAGCTTCTCAGGATGTCGGCTAGCATTACTGCAACCCCCTTACGCCTGCGATCAGGGTTCACCCATGCAGGGGAACTGGGGCAAAGTGAAGGCACTCGCTCGTAGCAGCCAAGGGGAAGACCGGTCATCTCCGGCAGAGTGACCTTTGAGGGCCTTTCGAGGATTTTGATGTGATGGCGTGGGCAATGAATGACGGTGAAAGTAATGCTCTGATTCATCTGTTGGTGTAAACACAGAATGACTAGTGCAGCAGAACAAGATGCAGCCAAGGACTCAAATAAGACACAAATGTCATCCAAATCACTTTTTTTTTTTTAAAGGGGAAGACAACTGGAGGGCCCATTATGTGGCCCCACTCTCCTGTCCTGTCCAGGTCGCTTCGTCTGTCAGGGTAAAATGGCAGGACTGCATATTCTGCTTGACAGCCGAAGCTCCCCTTAGGGAGACTAAGTGGCACCAACCTGTCGTAGTCACACACCGTTGCTGACAAGGTGATGATGAACACCTTTCATTAAAGGCAGAAGCTGGTTTTTCCCTGTGAGGGAGCATGTTCTGGTCTTAATGTCAAAGGGAAAGGACCGGGGCTGGAACAGGAAGCCTTAGGGGCCAAATCTCTATATGATTTTATATGCCAAGAACTCCTTCATGTCACCACGATGCATACTTAAAAATTCATAGGACCAACAGTCAGAAGCAAAGGGAAAAGGTGCATTCCTGCTCGGCCTGGAGAGCTGCCATGGAAAATGGTTTGAATCTTGTCACAAGCTGTCAACATTGCAGATTGCAACATTGCTGCGGTAAACATATATTATGTGGATTCATAAAGCCAGACTTGGCAGGCAATGACGACCCCAAATGGCAGCGACAGGTAGCTATTTCGACAATTTAAAAGTTCACTGCCCAGAAATCATGACCTGAAAAGTTATTACGCAGCGCACAGCAATACTGGCCGGTCTGTGATTGCTTTAAAGTGACAGGAGAGGAAAAAGCTGACTGAAGAAACATTGTCCATATTTCTCTGATCACAGCACTCTCTTGCTTCTTATTAGGAGGCATCCTTGACTCAGATTTTGATTTTTGTGGAAAGGTTGAGGGAACTGAGTGGTTATACATGCCTGCATGTTTGCAATCACTGGTTCAATTTCAGCCAAATGCTGGTTTTTAAAGTCATACCCTTCCTTCTCCCTCATTTCCTGTATGTCTTAACTGTCTTCACCATCCCTACTCAATATAGCCAACCAACTTTACTTTGTCCTCTCTGCGGGTACCAATTACCAGAATTTAATTTGACTAAAAATGGTTAATCAATGTAGTGTCAGTAACAGTAAATGGAGTGTTTGGTTTCAGTCTGATTTTATCCAACAAATGTGTTTTTTAAAAGGAAATATTGCCTCCTTGATCTTCAAATAGTAATGTGCTCCCATTAGGGTTTTGAATAAATACTGCACACTGTAGCTGAAATATTGACTATTTTTGCCATCACACTGTCACACTGCTGAGAATTTTTTGACAGATGTTCACTGTCTGTTAGGGAGTTAAGGAGTCAAACTGTGTGGCACAAAAAGCAAATCTCCTGCTAGAATTTCACACACAACGGTGTATCACAGGTAAAAAAAAAAAAAGTAAATAAGTAAATAAATAAATAAAATGATGAGCCACCTGCTATAAATGTTCCATCATGAGTTCAAAACACACACAATGCTAACAATAATTATGATAATAGCAATAATACAACCAGTGATACCTCCAGTAACAGCAATACCATCAGAAACACAATTACAGTGCGCTGTGCGGGCGAAAAGATTGAAACCTACTTTTCCATTGATTTTTCAGCTCGACAAAAAGGGAAGACGCGTAATGTTGGATCCATTAGTGTCCACTAGCAGAATGTAAATTATGACATTAGGAGCAATGAAAGAGCTCGGATCTCAGTAAACACTGGTGTCTGAAGTACCCTGGATGCCATCGCATTGGCTTCAAGAGACACTGCTCCCACACGAACAATCCATCCACAAATCATTACCGGCCTAATGAGCAACATCAGACCCCGACATAACGACAAGTTACTACCATTGCCATGACAACCGGGGTGGCAGAAAAAAGAGCGATCCGTCACAAGCATTTCTTTTTTTCTTTGCAGTTTACGTACTTTGAAATTTTTTTTTTATCATCACATTTTGACATGTCAGGCTCTGGAGTTTGTTCGGTGTCATCGTCCCGCCACTGGCAGGAGCTTGTAAGTGCAGGACGATGCTTCTGCACATTCTGCAGAGTTGTATCTGCACTCACTATCACGGTGACCACACTGTGTTAAATTACATTGATTATTTTCCCCTCTTGCTTTGTTTTATCAGCTGTACAGGCACACTGTGTAAGAGGAGGCAAGTGGAGGGAAACAGCTGGTACATATGATGTCAAATTGTTATGCAATACTTTGAAAAAGCATGAGAGAAGATAAAAAGACTTGACCAAATGACCTTATTGCTGCTGTTTAGTCCGAAATGTTAATATTTTTTCTACCTGAAAGGACTCTCTTTTTTATATATTTTTCTTTCACTTTCAAAACAAATTACAAAATGCATGATTGTCAAATTAAAACAGAAAACATCTTTGTTTCCGCTGCCACACTGGAAGTCCTGCTACAGATATAACTCTCTGTGTTGTCAAAGACAAGGTTTGCCTTTTTGAGAGTAATATTGTCTTAAAGCTTTTAGGTGAATATAAGATTTTAGGTCATCATGCTCATTTACTGTGTCAGTTTTAACATTGTGCAGACCCTTGAGGCTTTTGACAGTGATAAGGCAGACAAGCAACCAAAGAATTGAAGTTTTGGTCTATACGTTAAGCTGTTTTCATGTATCTTTGACAACATTTATCTTCACTGCACTTATTCCATTTGGCGGTGATGATGGTAGAGCAGTTTAAAGGCCACAGATCTTGTTTACATGCATGTGGAAAATGCCCTTGTAATGGAATTAAGACAGTAATTTGAGTGAGGTGGGACTCACATACGTTGTGCTGTAGCCGTTCACATGATGATGCTCTCAATGAGGGAAAACATAGTTGATGTCACATATGTGGAGTCTTCAGCTATTACCGGCCTTCACAGAGACCATTCAAGACATGCGGATGTCTTAATGGGAAGTTTGATCAATTTGTGCCTGAGTGGTGCTCTCTTATGACATGCAAATGTGATTATTGAAATATAGACCAAAAATCATTAATAATTTAAGCAGCTCAACTGCCTTTCTGTTTTACAACAACCATTAGTAAGATTTTTTTATCGTTGTTTTTATATCATTATATGTAAACAGTTTGATTGTGTCTTTAGGTACATTAGCTGTGCGGCTCCAGGAGATGATATTCCAGTCGACTGGACTTTGTTCCTCTTTTGCTCAATCTTATTGCCATAAGATTCTGCACTGACATTAATTGACCACAGAGGATGAACACTGGCTTTGTTGATCTATTTGCTTTTAATTTCACCACAAATTGATGACATTTTTATTCATCCAGTCAAATATCTCAACATTTATTGGATGGATTGTTAGAAAAGTTTATCCACTCACTAATTATTATTTGAAATAATAATATTCGAAAATATATTAATAGCTTCTGCGATCGCCTGACTTTTGGCTTTGAGTGAAATACTTAACAAATATTAAAATCCACTGCCATGAAATTTGGCATTGGCATTTTGACAAACATGTTCCCATCAGTACCTATAATAACTTTTTTTCTGAATATTTTATTTATTTCACAGTGGTTTGTAATGTTTTAAGAATCCTCATGTATTTTTGCCAGCTTAATGACTCCAGAAATTAAATCCTCTTGGTGTTAAATATTAAAAGATTTAACATTACATGCTAACAATCCCAGATGCAGAGACATTTTTTCTCTTTTGAACCTTGAGTTTCCATTGTGCATTCGTGTGTTCTTTATTCTGCCTAATGACCGGTCTCTCTTCTTTTTTTTTTTACCAAGAGTCTGGGAAAAAAAAGTTTGAACTGAATTGAAAAAATTAAATTGAATCTATAGCAATGGTGTAGACTACACAGCCCTATTACATTATTTAGTGAGCTGTTGCTCCAGGGAATCAGAACTTTCTATTACCAAGGTATATTAAGTTTGTACTGGGTGAGCTTGGTCATGGTTTCTCTAAAAGCCAAGTTTCCCTCACAGTAATTCAAAATTATACCTTGCCTTAGGAAGTCAGAGCAGTCATTCAAAATAAAATTCAAAAAAATTCTACAGTTTATTTTCCTATTAAAAAAAGCAGATCTGGTGTCAGTAATCCATTATTACAGGTGTTATTCTCAATACAAGTTTGTTGTTATAGAGTCCTGTGTGTGACTCTGTTTGCATGTAATTAAAAATTAACATAAATAATTTCCAATCCTTCTCACTTTGCACTGAAAGGCCATTTCAAGTTTCTATGGAGCACTTTACACCTGTTCATGAATTTATGCATATCTCATCAGCCACACTTCGATGCACAAGAAGCACTTTTCATATTCGGGAGGATTATTGTTTTGCATGTGGATGCAGGGCTCGAGTTGATGTGCTTGTATAGTGTTACTCTTACACTCATCACAGCAAATGGGGTGGCGGTTTAATAAGTGGTGCTAACTTTTTAAAATTAAATTCATTTCCAGCCAATGTCATATCCTTGTTTGGTTATTACCTCAGATAGTGACAAAAGCGAAGCGCCATCTTCTAAATGGATTTCTGAATATATCTTTGTCAGAGTGGGAGAAGAAAAGTAATCATAAATTGGTTTCTGAGGTTGTGTCAGTTAATTAGCACCTGATTAAATGGTCAGCGAAGGTGTCCACGCACTGGGGGGATGTGACTGTGAGCGCCATCAAAAGAGTGCCCATTAACCAAAAACTCAAGTAAAAGGAGAGACTATTAGAAATGTTCCAGAGGGGCACTCTAAAGGCCACACAGTGTTAAACAAAAAAACAATGACACAAATGAGCAAAATTTCACGACACTTTAGTAAAAAAAAAAAGAAGAAATGCATAAATTGAGAATTAATGTTTGAGTCTGCTTAGCTGTGCACAACAGAAACACAAAGCAATTCTCAATCAGAAACACTGCCATGTTTTTTTTTTTTTTTTTTTTGTCTGAGGAAGTACAGGAAATGAGTTGTTATATTTTCCACTGGTAGGAAAAAAAAAAAATCTCATTAGCAGTCAAGCTTTGCACTCTATAAAACAGTCAGTGACATCCTTCTCTCCTGCCCCTGAAGACTTGTTACAGTGTTCAGGGGAACTTGTGAAGTCATGCCGGTGTAAACTGATGTTTGAATTGTGACATGAATGCAGACAGAGAGGCAGTATTATTTTCTGGAAGAGACATCTTTCTCCTCTAACAATGTTCCTTTCTTTCTCATTCAGATAATCTCATTAGAGATTACATTGTTGTGCTGTCTTCCTTAGTGTCACATAGCAATTACACACTTGTAAAGACCTGCAATCGGCTGTGGAGTTCAGACAAGTGTGCATTATTCTAACTTGTAGACCCATGTGTTGGGAATTTTTGTTTTTTTTTCTTTCTCCATGGCTCTTTTTTTTCTCAAAAGATGCACTGGAATTGTGCTGTTTGTCAGGAAAGTCTCTTCCAACAGTCACAACAGTAAAACTCTATCTCGGCTTTAGATCTGACAACCGGTTGCATTTTGGAACAGATTTCAGCTTAAGGCCCTTACACTCTGTGTGTAATTTGGCCTGTCACAGAAGAAATTTAACAGTTCGAGGACAAACAGGGTGAAATCTTCTGCAACCAATCTAAAGTGGTGGTCCTAGATCACTGTGAGATGTGTGTTGTTGAACAATTTGGAGTTTTGGCGACAGGCTGCCTCAAAATCGTGATGTGTGAGAAATTTAGAAAACAGACACAATATGAGCGCTGCTACAACTGCTGTCTACAATCAGGCCTGTCGGAATATTGCATAAATATGGCCTGTGACATGTACATACAAATGCCACATTAGAATGTAAGTGTCAAATGTAAATGCAATATTTTAATTGCTAAAAAACAGTTACTGGTACAATTCACTGGACACTGACTGCACAATTTGACATTTCTTAAAACTGATATTGTACAATGTGACATAAACTGCAATCAAGGTTATTCAATGCAACAAGCAAATTACCTGTTAAATCGCTGTAAGTGCAGTGGTCTTTGCAAATATTTGCTAATCCTCAGTTGTGCAAAACCATCCCCCTATCTGTTCACCTGTCCCTACAGAACCAGTAATGTTATAGGCTTACATAATATGGTCTGCAGTAAAGGTTTGTGTGGGCCTGTGTTTTTTTTTTCCACCACAGCTTGCAGGATTTTCTGCTGCAAACCCCAAACACTCACAATCCATTTTACTAAGCTTGAATCAAGTCTGCTTGAGTTGTTGTCACATTTCAGCAAAAAAAATTCCTTACTCCTCATTGACAAGCACTGTCTGAGGTTCCTGTAGTTGTTTCAATGTAACAAAGACATCAGCTAAGAGTTAGAAACTGTTGCCAGTTACTATTTTGCTGCACATATTGAGATGTGAAGAGCTAAAGCTAGTGAGTAGAAAGCTTTCCAGCCTACACACTGACCATGCATTACACGGTGAGTGCTCAGGCCCACCTGCAGCTTTGGAAGAAGACCCCGCACTGCTAACATCTGCTGCAGGTCTCATAGGAGCTGTGGGCTGCAGACTGCTCATCAGCACTTCTGAGTGTGTTTGTCTTTCGTTTCACACCAGAGTTTGAAGGATAATAAGAGCTTAGTTCTTGAAAATCCACTTTCACTTTCATGCGAATGCAAAAAAAAAAAACATTTTTTCCACGAGAAAAGGAATTAATCCTGAAGCCATCTGAAAGGTACATATGTAGGTCAAGGAACAGGTGTTCACACTCATGAGCTGGAAGTTAATATTAATCAATTATGCATAGAAAAGATTTCCCACATGCACGACAGAGTCTCAGTAGAACAGACTATAGATCCAGCACCTGCTGTGGCAAGAAAAGGCACCTTCCAGGCAAAAAAACAAAAACAAAAAAGGAGAAAACGCAAAACATTCTCAAATATGTAGTGAATGCAGGTTAAAAGTGAACAATACATCTTAAAATCTAGCAAAACAACCATATAACTGCATCTCTCACCAAGAGCACACAAACTGTATTTTTATGGCAGAAACATATGTCTTTAATCTTTATTATTCAACCTATTATAACAATTTTATTCAACTAATTATAACAGTTAATGTATATTTCACAAGAAACCGCACAACTTGATTTGTTTTAAGGAAAACGGCGCCCCCGGAGGAAACGTATAGTTACTGCAAGTAAATCTCAAATGATACTGAAATCAAAGGCAGCCTGATGAAATTAGCGTTTTTTAGGAAACCCATAAAGAGTACGAAGTTAAAGGTGGCCATTTTATAGGATTAAATGGTCATGACACTGAAATGGTTTCAGTTAAGTCTTTTTATCTTGCGTAATTTTTTCCCAAGTTACTAAAGACAAAGTTGGCAACGTTGACATTATCCTGATAACGCAATCACAGTTTTAGCTAGCAGTTAAGCTAATAACTTTAGCAGTCTGTTAACGGTAACGTTAGTAACTTTATAAAGTTATAAAGAGATATAAAGTTTAATTTTTTATTCCTTATTTTGACTTCGAGAGCCTCAAAAACTGGACCTTTGGCGGCAGGTGTAACGTATCAACATGTGGCCGTGTTATCTAGTGACCTTCAGCCAAATGTGTCTGTTAACGCTTTAATCGGTTATACAGGTAGAAGAAGCGGCCACTGAACTTGAGCGTCATGTCGGTGTACTGTGCTATTTTAGAGGAAGTTAAGTCCAGCAAGTGTAAAATAATGATATTACTCAACTATTTGCCGCCATGATTATCTTCGGTCTTCATCATCAGTCTTCATCTGCATATATTTGGTGAGTAAGAGGCATTTCTTGTCTGTCTTGTTACTGATGGCCGTTTGTTTATGAACTGGGAGGTCGTCAATACTACGGTACTCTATTTTTCACTGGATTTACGTTACATCGCAGTCAGTGAGCTTAAGATGTTATAGTTTTTGTGTACACAGAAACCCAGGAAGCATCTCAATGGGTCTACACAGGCTGGATAAATTAGGGTTGTTTATCATGTAGATTATACACATGGTCTTGTTGATACATGTAGGAAATTTGGTCCTTGTTTGATTTTTAGGATAAACAATGGTGTGTTTGTTCAATGAAACTTTATGATATTTTTAGAAGATATTCCCTGATATTAAGCTTCTTTATTGATTTGACCATATCAGATTTTTTTCTCAGTTAGATAGGAAGCTGATTGTTGTGTGTTTTTGTTTTTGTTTTTGTTTTGTTTTTCTAGCAATATTTGACTTCTTTAGAAAAAAATATATCTCACAGTTTCAGGTAATAAGAGGGATGGGACTCTCTTTGGTGTAGTGAAGCAACGTGATAAATCTTTTACAGGTAACTGTGACATCTACCATTATATGATGAATTTCTGGAGGGATAGTTTATTGAGTTTATTGAGAGCCTGCCTAGCTATTTCATTCTTACCTTTTAAAATCTTTATAGATTTGCTTGACATTTAGAATACATTGATAACTTGTTCCCTGTTGTCTCATTGTGCTAGTTAATTTTAAAGCTTAGCCATGAATCCTCTCATAAACCTTAGTTATGAGTTATGGACTCATGTTTCCTGTAAGGAACAGATCCAGCCACTTGATTTTTCACATTTCATCAAACCATTCTTCTATTAAATACATCAGACTGCAGTATTTCCCTTTTCTGGGTGAACTTAAGTGTTGTAGTTGTTGTACATAAGAGACAAGAACTTTCTATTACTGTGCTTATGATCTTTGAATTCTTTTTATCAGCAGCAGGAGATTAAAAGTATACGTGCATTTTTTGTGAAGGTGATGCAGGTAATGAATCTGCCTTTAGAAGAGTTTATCCTGCTGTGCATCTTTCTCTTTTCCCCCACAGTTTTTGTAAACTAGTTTGATAAGAGACTTGATAGCTTTGAGACTCAATAAGCAGATTTCAGGTCAGATTAAGACTGGAATCCCAACTGCTGCTTTCACCTGGGCACCTGATGTTATTGCGAGCGTGCAACGCCTTGTTCTCATTATCTCGCACAATCTAACAAACACTGACTGTACTTCCAAACCACTCATTCTTTCTGATATGCCCTAGTTTTCCATATGTTGCAGCTTCAAGTGAATCTGTTGAAAATAGGTCTCCCAGGGGCGCAGGTTTGATAAGACAAATTCTTTAATCCTGACAGACAGGCAGGTCTAGCTCAACAGATACAGTAAATCAATCAATGTGTCTGAGAAGTAGCAGCCTACCATATCGACTCTGACCCCCCCTCCACCTCCCTGCACACAGACACTTTCTAGGACACGCTACGCAGTGATGATTGCAATATATTCTGTTTCACTGTTTTCCAGCTCTATACATGCTAAGTCGTTTGTATTCTCAATAAACAAGGCTTTGGAAGTGTATTTGTCACACAAGATGAATATGCTAGGCATCATTACCAAGCGCCGCTCAGAGTCAACAGGAGGCTGGAGATGGTTCACCTCATGCCATCTTTTCACTGGACCATTAGGCAGCCTCACAGAGCGAGCGAGTTAGTGAGTGAGAGAGCAGCCCTCAGCGCCAGAGGCTTTGAGAGACCAGGACGTTTGGATATATTTTAACCTGTAGATTCAAGTTTCAAGCCTGCCTGCATTACATTCAATCCAGGCCCCAAGGTGTGCAAGTGATGATGGTTAGGAATTGAAAGCATTATAGGGAGGAAACCTGCAGCGGTGGGAGAATAACAAGTAGAGTTGGTGCTTTTTTTCCCACAAGTAGAGCCTAAACAAGAGTATAGTAGACTCGGTGAATAAAGAATAAGACTCTGTGAAGTCGAAGGGTGGGAACTGAGGAATATGGGGGTGTGTATTTCATCATTATAGCGCGATGTTAGTCATTGAAACAGTCAGTCAGTGAACGGGAAGTCAACAGTTTTGATATGCACTTCTGATTCCCCGATAGCTTTCCCTTCATAGCATCTTCATCCCTTTTGAAGCAGCATGAGATTTTTTTTTCCCTCTGCTCTTCCAGGGCTGGAGAATCAGAACTTGTTCTCACATTTCAGTCCATTTATCTCCTGCAAGATGCAGCTCAGTGATCTTAGCCCTCCATTAGCCTGCACAGAAAAGCCTCTAGTACAAGTAAACAAAAAAAATTTAGGGATGGCCCATTTCTTTCCCACCTCCCCCCTCCACAACTGTTCCCACCCTTTTCTTACAAATGACTCACAATATCTTCAAAACAACATATTATATATGCTGTGTTGAAAAGGCGCAGCTCGAGCCTCGTGTTAATAACCCTTGTTTGCATGTCCTAAAATTTCTGTGGCTGGCGCAGGAATGGGAGAACTCTCTGGTGTGGATGTCATAAAGTTGATATTTCAAGAGATAAATTGCACCCGTGTTTCCTCAGGGTTCTCAGCTAAGGGAAATCAAACGGCCGCAGTCAGCTATTGCATAATGTCACGTCTTAGCAAGATTTACCACATATCTCAGAGTTCTAAATAAATCACAACTGTCAACTGTATTTTGCTGTTTCTGTAATTAATTTGCCCCAGAAATAAATTATTCAGGCTCCTCTCTCCCATATCTCTTTATATCCAATAGTGACAAAACACATCAGAAAACACGAGGAAGAGACTGACATAATTTGAATAATTTTATTTTTCGGGAAAAAATGCTTTTCCAAGTAGGCTCTTATGCCAGTGAAGTGCAGAACACAAACATTAAGCTAAACATCATCTTGTCAATGTAAATGATTAACAGTTGCTGCATTTTTAAATAATTAACATTTTTCTTAGTTTATCTTTCTTTATCCTCACACTCTAAAAGGATTAGTTGATTCATACATTTTACTTCATCAACAGATAATTAATCTGCATATATTAGATTATAATTTAAAGGTTACGACCTGGGATTTTGTCTGCTCAACAGACAAAAATAGCGATGTGAAGACTCACCTTTGATTTTCTGGTAAATCTCGATGAGCGTTTTCATGTTTTTTTTCTTATTTTAAGTAGAAAATCCTTTCTTATTGGAAGAAAATTAATCAACAGATGAATTAGTAATGAAAATAATCATTAATTTTGTCCCTATGCTCCTTTTGTGTACAGAAAAGTTAAGACACAAGTGCCCAAAAAATATTGCACACTCCAGATTTACTCAGAAACCAGGCAATTAGGGGATCCCTTATGATGCAACGATGGCAGTAACTTTATTGCAGCAACTAGTCATAATTAGCTGTCCTCTGTATTGTGCTCTGAGGAGTGTGCTGCTGAAATTTTCCGAAATTGATGCTGATATACTGATTATTATTGCAAGAAAAATGCTTATTCCTGCTAATTTCCCTCAGGATTGTGAAGATGATCGTACCGAGAAAAACATGGATGAGGAATTACTGTTGAAATTGATCCTGATTGGTTGTATTCTGGCTCTTTAGAACTATTCATACCTAGATCTGTTGCCAAAAAATGCTTGACGTGGTTTAGAATAAAGATTCGGGCTCATTAAACCAAGCAAGTGTCATAATCAGAGCAAACTTATATATGAGGTCAACTTCTATGGAAGCTTTAGCTGTAATTTTCTGAACTGTAATTTAGTTTACTTTGTCGCAGTCTGTGCCGTAGCCAGCTTTGCTTTGAGAGGCAGTTTCCTCTTTGCCAACTGTTTACCCTGACAACTGTAATCAGTTATTATTGTGAAGTATTCAAAAATGGAGGGAAACATTGCTTAGACCCTGCAAGGCTTAGCTGAGGTGCTGCAGCTTAAAAGCACTTTGAAACATAAGAGAGAAGAAACCCCACATTCAAGCTGCACAGATCTGAGCGAGCAGAGGCTTCTTTCTATTGTGACGTCTGACACAAACTGGTACCAAGATTGCTCTTTGTCTCCAATGCGGAATGTGACAGCTGGCAATAAAGACTCTGTTCATCAAGACTTTTTCTGTAGTGATGCATGGGGGCGTATGAAGGCCTGAAGATGTGCTGTCAGAATTATGCACATGTAGTAGCAACTGAAGTGACAGAAATGTTTTTACCTCTTGAAAAAGTCCCTTCTCGGTAGAAATGTCTTGTAACGTGCTTAAAAAGAGAATTCGTTATTTGAAAAAAAGTTTGGCTAATTGATTATTTCATCTATAGAACATTAATGCAGAACTATTTTGACAATTCTGACAACTTGAAGGAGAAAGTGTACAGATGTGCTGCTTTTGTCCTTATATAAACTGAGAATACGTTGTTTGGGTTATTTAAAGACATCACTGCAGATTCTGGGAGGTTATAGTGGGCATTTTTCACTATTTTCTGACATCTAATACACAAGATTTCATGTAATTATGGACAAACTAAACAGCCAAATAACCAATTTTAAGTGTAATTGCAGCCCTAAATAATGTGCTTTTATATGATGGAAATATAAAGGCTGATTGATTATTGACTGGCAGGATTGCAGTATAATGCTGCACAACAGGATACTAAAAATGGCAATTATAGTAATAATACAATAAAACTGTTGGCATAACAAAACATTGAATGTTTTCTGTGACAACAGTGTCAGAATTTTTTTCCGGGCTGGGAAAGCTGGCGCCAAGTGCTGCAAAAGCAGATCAGTGACAGATGGCAAGCTCAGTTTAGTGTATTGCACTAATTGTATTGCAGTTCTGCGGATTTGCTGTTTAAAAATAAGGTATTTTCCCCAGACCACTTACAAATGAGAACAAAGGGCAACTTATGAAAATAAATTGACCAATCCTTATTGATGCATCCTTTTTTAAGGCTCATTTCTGCCTTTTTTCCTTTCCAAGAAACATTGTGCTAGTCTCTTATAAAATTTCCAGTGCTTGTCTTCAGCTTAGCCCTGCTCTCTCCATTCATTTTCCTTGGGGCAGCCTTCTCTACCTTTCTATTGATCCGCTGTGCAGCATCAACATGCTAGAGTGTCAATTAGAGAGCCCCTCCTGCCCATCTGTGAGAGGAGAGCTCCAGCACATCTCTAAAAGTTTCTCTGGCTGGATTTGCCAACAAGCAGCTGCTCAGGTCTCAGAAGATGAAGACAGGTGAAATATACTGTTATTTCAGGTGTATCCTTATTTGTATTTATCATATTCCTTTTGCAAAACTAATCAGATTGTAAAATGCTCAGGCGAGAGATGTTAAATTTCTGATGAGAAGTGGTAAAAAGTATGAGGAGGTTTCAAGGTGAAGGGGCTGGTTTTCACATATTCATACTCCTCGTCTCCAAAAAAAATCACATCTTAAGCTGTGGAAGGGCGAGTTGGTTAAGGAGGAGAGTGAAAGGGATACACACTTCTTAATGAAAGGAGATTGTGTGTGTTGCATTGTTACTGTTTGACAACCTGAGTCTACAGTACAACACACATCTTTTTGGATTACATCATCCCCTATGACTCTGCGTTCTTCTATTAAAACAAAAACTGTCTCTTGACCTTTTTTATACATCAACAAACTGTCAAAACTTTCCCAAATATTAAATTGGTGCATATACTCAGAATTTTTTGGTGACAGATGTGTAAACAAAGCTGGTCCAACACAATGTAAAACATCCCCCATACTGTGTCTTCCAGTGCACAGTCCCCATTTTATTTGATTATGTTTCAGTCATAAATACTCAAAAAGTACATTTTTTTCATAACTTAGTTGACAAAATAGGCATCTAAACTGTGAAAAAATTCAGAACAGAACATTTTCAAATTGTTAAGGATGTGTAATTGAAAACTATGGATGATTATCAACTTCCCTCAGCAGACAACAAGATAATTAGTAATTTTACATTTTTGTTCTCTTAAAAATAAATCATTGCCTTAAATTTATGCATACCTAAGGGTAAAAAAACTGCAAATGGAATCAGCAAAGACAGATTAATGTTGAGTATCTCTGAGTAAACTAAATCTAACTCATGTTTTATTTCTTCTCTTTTTTTTTCCTCGGTTTTTGGTGTATCCCAAACCAACTGCGTGGCATCATACTGTATAGGATGCATGTAGATGCTGAACTTTGTAGATCAATAAAAACAGTTGGTTTTATATATTCGGCCTTATTTGTAATCAGTAATGATAGATTACAAATGCTATACATTTTCCATTATTGGACGACTATTTATCAGAAACGATGAATATTATCATCCCTCTTTGTGTTTGCCTGAAGGTTATTGTATGGCCTTTGGAAACAAAACACATGCAGTCTCTTCTGAATCATGCTTTATGTATTTGAGTAAAGGTTGTTTTCCTGATATGAATCTCCTGTAATTCCTGCAGTTGTCTGTGACATTTTGTAGCTGGTTAAGCATTTTAGTTGTTTTCTTGAGTCACTGTTGTACATGTTTATCCAGGAATGTCTTTTTTTGGGTTGATCTGTAAACACACACACACACGTTTTGTCTTCTCATTCGGCACACTTGTTACTTGTTCATTGCAGATCACAAACCACAGGTGGGTTCACTGCGTGTCTGGCTTGAGCCACAGGATCGTGTCTTTATTACTGTACATGACAGCTGAGTTCTGGAAAAAAAAGTACAAGATATACAGTAAAAAAAAAAGCACAGATTTTGTGTAATGAAATTCACTGAGAATGCTAATACTGTGCTTTCAATCCAGTAACCATATCACTGCCTATTATGGTGAATAGAGCTCTGAAAAGAGGTCTACCCAAATCCTGTTGCTTGTTTAAAATGAACTCAGATTTTAACAGAGTGACTGAAAGGATTAATTCAGTGGATACAGCCAGCCCACCCCCATAGTGCCGATACCTTAAAGATTAAAAAATGAATTACCCACATCCTGGTCTAAGGGGAAACACTTTAAGATATTCATCTGGAACAAGACAAAACAATCTGATTAACATGATAATGCCTAATGTAATCTTGTGAGGTGTAAGATCTCTTTTCCTTCAGTTTCACTCGAGCTACTCCCTCAGATTTGTTAGCTGTTTTTCAGTCGGAGGGAGACATATGAGCTGTCTCCCCCACCAGCTCTTCCTTTGTACAAACATGAAGTCTGATGACATCTGTCTTGAAATCTGCAGTCTTGCAGAACAGAACTCTATAATGTTTACAGCTGTATTTTTTTTCCTTTTGCCTATCTATACCGCACTGTGTTGGCAGCTCACTGCTGTCTCCTCAGTGAATCCTCTAATGTTGGATATGCCGGTGTATGGTTTGTGTTTGGTTAGGGGGGTTAAGGTGAGCTGCCGGGCTCTCCTGTTGTCATCTGCTGTGCGGCACCTTAAAGTGGACCTGCAGTGAATCAACCCTGAAAAATTACTTCTCACTCAGTAGAAGATAGTTGGGTGTATTCAAAGGACCTTGTCACTTTCAATATGCTCTCAATGAATCTCAGCCGTTGCTGATCCAAGGTTTCAACCCACTCCGCTGGAAAACCAATGTCTACAGGCCTATTCTGTGACTGTGTGCAGGGAGATTGTTCCTTCAGAGCCTATTACAGCTTCAGGAATGAACAGGGCGTATATGTGTACATGCAAGATAGCTTGTAGTGGCATATTTTGTGTCTATATAGCACGAAGCATTGTGTGAGTCAGAGAGAGAGGAAAGGAGAAGGGAGGGACCAGGAGAGAATGAAAATGTCAAAGAATTTAAGATATATGATGCAGGATGGAGGTAAGAATCTTAAGATCCGGTTTTAAATCTGCAGGATGAACCTCACCTGCTCGTTCACAACAGTTGAATCTTTTCAGGATGTGCATCCAATAACCAGCACAGCTGTGCATCAATAAACAGAACCACATCAAAACAGATGTAGCAAGGTATAGAGCTGAAACAAATGAGTCAATTAATGGATAAACTGAACAACAGAAACATAATCAGCAGCTTTTTTGATATCCAATCAGTCTTTTATGTCAGTTTTCTCTGTTATGAGTTTATGTAAATTTTTGCTGTCTTACAGTTTAGTTACCTGAATATCTTTTTTGGTTTTTGGCTTTCTCGACCACAAAAAACTGTTTAAAGACATCATCTCCATCTTTGTGAAATATGTGCATCATTTTTTTGTGTTCTTTTGATACAACCCCTAAAATAATGAACAGATTAATCAATAATGAAAATAGCTGATTACAGCTCTAATGATGCACATTAGCCATCACAAAACTGGAAATTATATTTAAGGCTTCAATTTTTTAGTTTATCAGAGCTCTTTGTCAGTGTGATCAGAGTATGTAAAGCATTTACATCCTTTCATTGTCTAAACTACAGGCACCAGTGATCTGGATGCAGCGATGGGAAAGTAACTTTTCCAATGTAAAGGTTCCAGATCATCAGTTTCTAAATTATTAAGCAATGTAAAAAGTTACATTACTTAATAATTCAGTATAGCATATACTGTACTATACTGTATATTACCAACATGTAGTATCATCTGCTGTGTTAATAGCTTTAGGATCAGAAAAAGTCAGTCTGTTTGAGATCGG
>JAPZDY010000012.1:6154901-6175915 GCA_029783645.1 Ctenochaetus hawaiiensis
CAGTCTGTTTGATGCAGTGATATTTTTCTTCTTGACAGCTTTGGATGTGAAAGCTTCTCTCCATCTGTGACACCACTTTTGCAATTTAAAACTCATTTTTTACACCAAACGCCCTTTGTTTATTTGTACTTTTTTTCAGTCCTGCAATTCATAGACACACTTAAGAGACTCACATATAAATTATTAAAAAATGTACGAATGGAATAAGCAGAAATACCAAGGTAATGCTGGTTTGATCCATTTGGCACGAAGAGGTACCAGCTTCATCAGCAACCAGTGAAATCCTTTTAAAGTTCTCTTTAAATGCTATCAGTGATTCGACAAGCTTTGAAGAAGAAACATGGCAAAAAGTGTGATATATTTTCTACAAAATGATAACTTCATAGCAAAATAGCAATGCAGAACAACCTGACCACTAAGCTAATACAGACAGCAGCAGTCCTGTGTTGCTGGAACAATAAAGCAGTTTTAATTGTCAGTTTGATGTGAAATTAGCGGCAGAAACTGGAAACATAAATGTCCAAGACTGACACAGTATTATGAGGGAGGCTGAATGAATCTGCCGACAAAGTTGATAAGTAAAGACGAAGAGTGAAGATCTGACACTCAGCCCAGGGAACCTTGAGAGTTCCTTGAAACCTTTTGAATTCAAATGGTGGATGAAAAAAAGCTGTGTAACAGAAAAAAAATTAGTTTGGAAGCAGAACTGGCTCTTCTCTTCTTCTCATAATGCTTCAGTAAAAAATTTTAAAAGCAAAAAAAAAAAAGGTTAACAAACTCGAACCAATGCAGATGCCTTTTTTTCTGTTTTCTCTGTGCACTGTCTCACTGCTCTCCTCTTTTTCATCTTTCAGGAATTCACTCTGAAGCCTGTGGACCTAAGCAGGCCTGAGGGCTCTGGCATATAGCAAATCCCTGCCCAGGGGAACAGGGAAGATTAAAAACTTCTGATTGAGGTGAAGAGGAAAGAAACACAGAGAGAGAGGAGGGGAGAAACACAGAGAATAAGCTTATCGTTCACCTTTGTTCTTTCCGATGCCCCAAGTGAAGGATCTCCATAGGCGAGTCTTTGAATAACAGCAGATACAAGAGCAGCTGACCACCACTGTGGTCAGATGATGGAGTGAGAGAGTGAAAGAAAAGAAGAAGAAGAAGAGAAAAGGATTACGTTCTGTGAAAAAAGCCAAGCTCATATTCTACATTAATTGAATGCCTGGGAGAGAGGACAGACATGAGAGGAAACCCATTCTCTGCCAGCTGCTTCGAGAGGTATTGCAATTAACCCTCTGGCCATCATAAAATAATACCTGGCTTCTGTCGTTTTCTGATTGCTGGGTTCGGTTGTACAGTGTCTGCTCGGGCCGTGATCATGTTCCAACCCCCGGCGTATAGACCGGATCGAACCGGCTGTCAGCGAAATGGCCTGATTGTGCCGCTGCTGCTGCTGCTGCTGCTGCTCCTCTACAGCTCCCTCAAGGCCGCTCAGGCTGCCAAACCCAAAGGGCCGGGACACACACATTTGAACTCCATCCGTATTGACGGGGATATCTCCTTAGGTGGGCTCTTCCCGGTGCATGCCAGAGGCCACGATGGCAAACCCTGCGGGGAGCTGAAGAAGGAGAAGGGTATACACAGACTGGAGGCCATGCTCTTTGCCCTTGACCGCATCAATAATGACAATAATCTGCTGCCCAACATTACACTGGGAGCTCGTGTCCTGGACACCTGTTCCAGGGACACCCACGCCCTGGAGCAGTCGCTGACCTTCGTGCAGGCTCTCATTGAGAAGGACGGGACAGACGTCAAATGTCTGGGCGGGGGATCGCCGATCATTACCAAACCTGAGAGGGTGGTGGGCGTCATCGGAGCCTCCTCCAGCTCTGTCTCCATCATGGTGGCCAACATACTACGTCTTTTTAAGGTAAGAGTCCACTTATCATTACAACCCTGTTTCTGAAAAAGTTGGGATGCTGTGTAACTGTTTAATTAAGCAGAGTGGAAAAATTAGCTAATTATTTTTGACACATCCTCTATTAAAACATCCAAAACACAGAACAAACGGCCTGTTTGCAAACGACTATATTCTGTTCTTATTCATGTTTTACACAGTCCCGACTTTATCATAATCTGTGTTATGTTTTTATGAAAAGCACAGAGGAAAGGGCGCCGTCTCTGCTGTTTAATACTGTATGAAACTTAAAAACTGATTTTTTGATGCTTTTGCTTCATTGATCCTCTTACATATGTGTGTAAATAATTGACAACACTGGCTGAAAAAAAAAAACAGAAACAAAGACTGAGCACTGTGAAAGAACAATATGTGTTGGATATCTGCTGCCACGCAATGGACACTTTCATAACTTTAGAGAGGCGATCCCTTGGTAAATCTCATCACTCTGACTATTGCCCTGCAGGAGTTGGTTGCTAAGCAGCAAGAGATATTGCCTGTCATAATACTCAGGTGATTAATAGGAATACAACTTGATTTCATTTTAACCCCATAGCCTTTTCTTCCAACCAGTCTTGTATATACATCTGCTTACACTATGTGGGAAATGTGTCCCATTTGTATACATTTGGACGTTTTGTTGAATTATTTAAACATATTCTATTTTCTGACCAGACAGCCATTGTGAGCCATATAGCTCTTTCTGCTTCAGTGGAGGAGTATTTGCTATTTACTGCTCCACTCACTGCAAAATACCACACCTTTCTTTGACTTTGAAAGGAATTACTTTTTATAAAGTACTGTCATGTGTTTGAAATTGTTTCATGGGCAATTACACACTTAAGCACAGAATTTACTCAAATCTCTTTCACCGGGATGGGCGAAGTAGAGCCTTATTTGAATTCAGCAGTGATTAAATTGGGGATTCTTCCTCAGATAACACTCAGACTTCAAAACTAACTTCAAAAAAAGCTGATAATAATCCTTACTCAGAAGTAATACTTTCACCTTGATCTTGCATAAAAAAAATCACGGCTTATTTAAAAGAAAAATAAGCTCTTATCTTGGTTAAAAGTGTTATCAAATCAGGCGGTGGCCCAATCAAAAAAATAATCCCTGCAGCTGATTTAATTTCTTATGTAAGGACACTTCAACAGGCCAGGTGTTTACTCTCACAAAGTGGACTCCAACCTGATTGAGGATCTGCATATTTGCACTTTGCTGTCATTGCACAGAGAAACAGAGGATAACAAAGTTTTACAGAACCAAACTTGTCTTGGAATTACTCAGCTGCAAACATAATGTAACTTCAGCCGAAAAAAGATAAGGGTAATGCACTGACACAATTAGTTAACTGACAGGAAAAAAAATCTTGATCTGTTTTAATAATGGATTTTTAATGTAAATCACTGAGCTTTTTTCAGTTTTGAGAAATGGCTGGTATTCTTTTAATGTGACGGATAAACTCAATTTTTATTTTTTAGAGTGTTTTAATAAGACAAGCATTTTGAGGATGTTCACTCTGGCTGTGAGAACTTGTGATAGGTACTCTCACTATTTTCTGACATTTAAAAGATTAAAATATTGATCAATTAATAAAAAAAAAACACTCTGGTTTATCAGATGTAAAAGCAATCATTAGTTGCTGCCATAAGCGATGGAGAAAGGAAGACATGGCCTGTTTTTTTGCCCTTGTTTATGCTCCCCTTGCTCTCAGCTTTGGTGCTGAATGCTAGACTGCGTTTGAACCAGACCAGACTTTGGCTCTGCTTCCTCTACTGCCTTCCAGTGCGATCAACACCATCCCATCTCTGCCAGCACCATGCAGGACAGACGCTCTGCAGTGTGTCATGTTGTTATTTCTGAACTATGAGTGGGACACAGACTTTATTATTTCATTGACTGCAGAAATTAGTGATTTTTTTTCATGTCACTGTTCATGTAAAGCTCAGAATCTGCAAAGCATGGCCGTGTTTTTGGCTGCAACACGGCTGCTGGAGCTGATCGCGAACACTAAAGACTATGTTTGTGGTTCCACTGCAGCGAATTGCCCAAAATTGGTAGCAAGTCTACTTTCATAGAAGCCGATTAAGCTGCACAGAGCAGAGAGAGTCAGACAGGAAATCAAACACAGGAACGGCACAGAGAATCCTGGGAATTTTGAAAGTAAAACACCCTCTGCAGACTTGCCGATTGCATCAAATTACTAAACAGATATTTGATTTGATACACAAAATTTGACTGTATACATTCCCAAAAACCCCCTCCAGAAAAATAAGGAAATCAACAAAATCTGAGGAAGCCACAGAGCAAAACACTTCGCTTCTGAAATGTCTCCTGTGAACTTTGAAGCTGCATGGAGAATGGAGCAAATTTGAGTCTGAGACATGACATTTCAGACTCGTACGCTGATAGATGTTAGATGTCAGTTCAGCCAATAAAACATGAGTTCTGATGTAAAACATGAGACTTCTCGTGTGAGCTGTTCGACGTTGAGTGCACCGAGGCCATGATTACTGCTGTCTTAGTCATAATTCCAGGTTGTGTGTATTGATTTCTGGTGCTTTTAAAAACAAAAACAGGTTAATACATGAAATAAAGCAGAAATCACCTCACTGAATAATGAGTCTTGAGTATCATCCCAAAGTAGTGAGCGGATTTAAACTATTTTTAATGCTTTTTTTTTGTATTTTTTAATCTCATACTCCCCAGCAACAGCCTGCAGTTAAGCATACGTTAAATTTGAAAAGCTCCCTGATTCCTTAGACTTAGACACCACATGGGACGTATCCTGCTTGTCAAGGCCTCCAGCATTAATCTAGTTTGGAAAAACATGCACACAAGCTAAAGTTTTGTGTATCTTTCACATGTTCTAATGCATTTTCTTCAGCAAATATATGCCTCTATGCACGGGACATATACCTATATATCCCTTGATGATACCCATAGAGGAGCAGGCAGAGCCAAGGGTATGAACTCTATATTTCATCCTGTCTCCCACACATGAGATATGTGTATAAGCATGCTCACACAGGTAGGAGTCGGTGTGGGCCACAGTAATGAGCCTCTCCAGCAGTGCCTTCTTGATCCCTCTCTCACATGGAAGCCTCAAATCCTTCGTCATTAACACCGTGCTCATTGCCTCTTCATTAATGCACGTGAGCGGTGTCCTTGCATATTTAATTTGGATTTCTCTGATCTCTTTTACTCTTTATCCTCAATGTATATATTAGCATTCCCCTCTTCTGCCTTTTTACGTCCAGGCAGCGGGGGGTAAGAGAGCAGCTTCAGTCAGACAGCGGGAGGAGTAGATCAACATGGTGAGATTTTGCCTGTTCATCCTCAGTTACTATCACTTGGGCCTCTGAGTTGCACTTTTGCACCTTTGAAAAAAATCCAACCCCATCCACCAGCAGTCGCCAATCAGTCAACATCCACTCTAATTGAATAACCGTCATTACAGCAATCAAAAAAGAGAAAAAGCCCCCTGACATGATGTGAAGCTGTCCGGTCAGTTATATAGATTTAACAGTAAACCTTCAACGGAGAGTGGTGTGCGGTCATTTAGGCGAGGTCTTGAATTACAGCTTCCCAGAGATCTGTGGATCAGCCAGATGTCCTGATGGACCTGCTGCTGCCCCTGGAAGGTATCCACTTTATGACCATCTCATAACACTCCCTGTGCAAGCAAGTCATCATTTGCTGCATGATCTGGCAGGCAGTGAGGAGAGGCAGAAACTACTACTTGCACTGCGACTACACATAAATGTTTGCTTTAAATGGAGGCAATGCATGCACATGAGTACAAACTCAGCATACTGATGAAGAGAGGCTGACACTTAGACATGTAGACGCAGACATTCACATTACTGTGCGCTTGTACACCCACACAGAGCCATCAGTCGCAAAGCAGAAACGACTCAAGCACATGCAAGATGTATATAAACTCCTCACACGCAGAAACACAATAAAGCACATTTGTGAACCACTTAAACGGAGCAGCAGCCACCCTGGTGTAGTTAGCAGGTTTAGAGAAAAGTGTTTCCTCAGCCTGCAGTTGCATACAGATGTGGTCCAGAGAAGCCTGATGAATATTTTACTCCAACCTTATGTAACGGCAACACGGGTACCAGGAGCTGCAGTTCAAGAGCATTTCAGTGCAGCTCCCTGAGAATTGGGAGCCGCTGTGACAAGCATTCAGGGAAAAAGATAATTCTTGATCACAGACGAGCCATGTCAGATGATTAAATAATTCATTTTTTGTGTAGCAGATCATAAAGTTGACACACTTCATTTACGACATGGATTTTTTACCACGATGTCAGTCCCTCTTGACTAGTGTTTGTCTCAACAGGTTCTGATAGGGATTTCCTCTTTAACGCAACCATGGCAAAAGTTTGGCTCCTGTGTAAATTTCATTTGTTTTCCTTCTGTGGTGCACATGAGTGGCACAATAGAGAGGCAGTGACCCAAGAATAAGAAGCTCAGAGCGGTCTAGCCTTTAATGCTCACTGGAAAGCATTTTTGTGGCTCCTCGTTCTGACATTACACTTTACTGCTGGCTGGACAAAGCATCTCACATTCACTGAAGTTGTTTCAGTAGTAATGGGATCACAGAGGAGTAAAAAAATATATAGAGAGAATTTTGAGAAAAAAAAAGTCGAAGAACATGATTTTTCATGCACCAGCACACAGGCCTGCAGAATCCCACTCATTCTGACATTTTTTCCTTCCATGCGTAGTTCATGCTCTTGTTTCTACTTTTTAAATTTGTGACACAAAACCTGACCTACGGAGTCGCTGAGTTATCATTAACGTGCATTCACAACTAACTTGCGGTGGCAAATCATCTAAGTGTGCTTGGTAAAGGTCTCAGAAATGAAAAAACAAAACATCAACAGCTACGTTATCATTTTCTTCACATTTGATCCACATATCGAACCCGTGCTGTTACTGTGCTGCTCTCGCATGGTATTACTGTAATTAGTGTTGAGCAGTTTAATTGGTCTGAACCCTCAGGGGTTAAGTGCTTCAAACTGTCAACAAAAAATAAAGCAAATGCTATTTAGTGCTGAATAAACACGATAGATTATGAATAGTTGATTAGAGATTGCCCTGAGCTGCCATCTCTGAGCCTTATTTTCTCATGGACTCTTTTGGGACTTTGTACATGAAGACATTGCTGATAAGAGCATGTAAATAATGAACCACGGTTATGAATAAAACATTTTTAGGCGCATTAGCAATTATAAATTTGCTGTCTGTTATTCCTAGTACCCGGATCTACACAATGAATCGGGAAGGTTCTCGCTGGTGATTGTTGGTGATGTTTCTGCAACCAGTTTTTTTGAGCATAAAAAGCACAAAAACCCTTTTCAAAACAATTGCTAGTCTGAAGTTGCTAATGTTTGCTTTTACCAGTGTCATCCACCACCAGCATGACTCGTCCAATTGTGTGTGTGTGTGTGCTTGTAGAAAACCCAGTCACATGAACATTGTGGGGACGATGTCAGATATCGTTAGCAGATATCGACGGTTTCTTTTATGATTCCTTGAATGAGCGGGCCGATCCATTCTGCAGCTGTTTTGTGGTCAGAGCTCCACCACATCCCTCTTCCCCAGAGGTGCTGCTCACCATCTGCTTTGTTGCAACCTCTCTTAGTGAGTTAATGGTTATTTCCCTCTAGTCGATCCTTTGTTCTGTAAACATTTCAGCTTCGGCCCAGTTTGGTAAAATCAGTTAATGTTAGGCCAGTTTAATAAGTTAATGAAAAGCAAAACCTCACATATTCTCCTTTTACTCTCTTAGGCAGCAGTGAGGCAACGAACAGTTTAAATGTTTTTGAGTCTGTTGAGGAAATAAAAGCTATATTAGGTTTGCTTTTGACACTTTAAGTGCGGGAGAGCTATCTGTCCCTCTTAAAATATCTCTTAATAAAACGTAATGCTCATTATAAGATTTCTGTGAGAGCCTCCTCCCTGTCAGCTTTTCAAAACCGAGTATTTGAGCAGCATTTTATCTCTTAGCTGCTGGGCTTGTACTCATTTGGAATGAAGCAATAACCTGAGCCGAGCTTCTATAGAAAATTTAATCAAATCTACAAATTTACACGCATGCTTTTCATGTTAATTTAGAATTTGGGACTCAGACGAAATTAGATAAGAGGTAAAAATTAAAAAATGAAATCCACTTGAATAGCAGGGTTTTTTTCTGTATGTTAGAAGGGAATTGTAAGTTTGACAATCCTTGAAATCTAGAGTGAGAGGTTTCATTTTTTATGGCACTTCTTCATTTTCTTTCCATCGAGTTTCATCATTGCTTGGTTGAAAATTAGTTACCCTGTTTATAACATTTCATCACTGGGGCTGCCCACACTTTTAATGACTCTGGATCGACCTGATAAACGACTTCTTGTACAAAGAATCTCAAATATCCAGTACATTTCTCTCTATTTTAACCTTGTTATGATCCTTGTATGGTCAGTTTTTTAAACAAGAAATAAAACAGGTTCATGTCATGATATTTCAGGCTTCATCTCACATTCTACTGGTGCTTTTTATTCCCCAATAATCCCTCTAGTGGCACAGTAGAATGACGGCCTTGTGTCACAATTGATTTAGCAGCTCATTTGGGGGAATGACAGCTAAATCAAGATAAACTAGTATCAGCCCATCGAGGCATCTCATCTTCCACCAAACCCATTCATTTAGTGAGCCAGTGACAATGTGATAGTTCACATTGATTGCTTCACTATAAAGCCATTAAAGACCATTTTCCTTCTCGCTGTACACCGATTTTAATTTTATGCAACAAGGTGACATGTTTAAACTTTTAGGTGAGAGCTGTTTGGATTAACTGTCTGAATGTGAAGCTCATACAGGTGAACAAAGTTACAAGTTCCCAGTGGGAGGGATACTGTGGAAAAAAAAGAGTGATTTTTGTCAGGTTCACTTACAGGTTTCAGTATACGCATATTCTCAATGAGAATATATTACATTCTTTGTCAGACAGAAGGCTGGACTCGGTCATTATTGCCTGCAAAAGTGAAGCCGCAGCACAAATGGATAGATAGTATAGGGCATTGTTAACTTTGTAATTTTAAAATGAGAGCCATTTTGGCCAGAGTACTGTAAGTCATTGTGGGAGCTGCAGATAATAATCCTGCTCAGTTCACGGAGGTGATAATTTTCCATTTTCTGTATTTTCCTATGCTGTGCTTTTTTTTTCTCTGCACTCTCGTCTGGCCTGTCTTTCCTCCAGCTGCTCCATTAAAACAATGCTGACTATCGGAGTGTGCAGCTATTACACCAACATTTTATTTTTCCCTTCTTTAATATGTAATTCACAGTAACAGTATTGATCTGTCTTAGTTTTTTGATTCTCATCAGTCAGAGATGATTGCACTTGGTAACCTGTTGTTCTTTGACCACCAGAGGGGCTTCAGCTTCACGTCATCACATCATTTCACTCTGCCACTGCACATAAAACCTGTGCATACACAGGAGAGGGGCATTATGGGAAAAATGATTTTTTTCCCCCTGATTTCCTGATCATGAATCAGACCCCCCGAACACTTCAGCTTTTCAGAGAAAGGTTCAGATTTAAAAGATATGCAGCAGAGCTATTTATTGCAGGTCTTCTAGGCCTGTGAAGACGCAGTTTGATGCCAAGTGTTGGCACCGACTGTTAATTCTTGTTGCTGGTTCCAAATCTTTTTTCCTTATGACTCCTTACATTAATTCAAATTAGTGTACATTGAGACTTCTCATACCTGGTAGCATACATCTACCATTCATAAAAGGCTCAAAATTTTTGTGTGTTTTCGGAACAATTTTCAGAGAACTGAAAAATAAATTACCCTGAAATCCATAATTAAAAAAGTAAAGCTTAGAGGAAAGTTCGGTTCAGATTAGCAGTTGGATTTCTTTTCAGCTTTCCTTTCATGTCAGCCATTTTTGCAACACTCTTGGGTTAAAGAACACTACAGTTAATTAATAATACATATTAAGTGAGCCGTGTACAGTGTTTTTATGATGTGATTTCAAATGAATTGCTAAAACATACAATTACCTGGAACATAGGATAGTATTTATAAGGAACTAGTGACCTGTATTTCCTTTTGGACACAGAAGGAGGTACAGAACAGATAAAAGGTGTTAAACGATAAAGTCCTTTGAACTTGAAAAACCAGGGTTCAGAGCTGTGAGTCTGCAAAGGTGTCAAAAAAATCACATGGATTATGGAATCAGGTTTAACTGCTAGAGTAAAAATTACAGAAACAATATCAGCATATGTAGGTCTGGTGACCACTGTCTTTCTTATGGCGTGATTTTCCACTTGTGATATCTTGCTGCTTGATGAATAAGTGCTTATTCACAGTGACGCATTAGTCTAAAAATAGATATGGTCTGACAATACACAAGGCCACAAGACAGACCCTTTACAGCAACTGTAAGAATAAATGGCAAATATCTCTGAAGTTTTACAAAATGTAAACATTTAAAGTGGTCTAATTATGTTTTTAATCGGTGTCTTCTTTCTCTTCACCAGTTGCATAAAAGTCATGAATTACAAGTGTCAGATGGTGGCCGCCTCTGAAAGATTTCAGAGGCCTGCATGTTGTGCATTCCTGTATAATTACATTGTCGTACACTGTAATTATATTTTGCCATAGTTGTGATCTTATCTCACCAATTTCAAGCCGCTGAATCTCTGCGCACATTAGATGTAACAACATTTTGTCATTTTTTTAAGAGTTTACAAGCATCTATCCACAAACCAAACACAGACCTTCGGCCATCTGTCAGTCGTCTTCATGGGCCAGACATCTTGTGTTTGTCTGTGAGTGTGTGTGTGTATTTGAAGACTGTTTGCTCTTCTCTCATAAACATTATTCATTAATTAAAAGATATTAAATCATTTACTGCTCAGAATCCATCATTATTGACTTTTTTCTTTTTTGGGGAGAAAAGTCACAGCTCCAGTGGTGTGTTTCGGTGTTGCATTTAGTAAACCAGTAATCCGTGCAGTCTAATCCTTGTTTACAATGTAGAATTGATGTTTAGTTCATCTGCAGTTCAGCTGCCTGAAATGACAAGAAAACAAGTTAGCCTCGTTTCACACCTCTGAATTACCGCTTGCATCTTAGATTTGTTTAGTGATTTGAAGTGAAACAGTGATCATCAGGATACCAACAGGGGACTTCATGTTTGTTTATGTGGCTGTGAAACTGCAGGCTGCTTCATTTTAAAAAGCAACAACAAACACACCTTTATCCATATTTTCTTACATCTGTGGTGTTAAATCTAAAATGCTCTCACTCATTACCTCTCTGTTTTGATTATCTGTTTTAGTGAAAATAGGGAATAGTTGTTGAATTTACTAATAGGGGCAAAAGGGCAGGCTAAAGATGAGAGGTGACAATGAATTTGACTCCCCCTGCTGGTGGACAAAGAACCACCTATTATGATTTTGCACAGTGAACTTTGATTTGGACACATTAATGTACTAAATCTTAATTTTTTATCCATATTGAGATTTCAGGGTGTTTTTTTTTAAATCGAAATGGACTTAATGTTCTAAACTCGGTCTTATGTATTAACAGCAGATAGAATATATTATATTTAATATTGTGAATCTTTGATGGTTTTACATGCTCCTCTATGACAGTAAATTTAATGGGTTGGACTGTGGTTTTGACAAAGGAAACAATTTAAAGGTGTCACTTAGGCTCTGGAATAAATTGTGGTAGGCATGTTTTACTATTTTGAATATCTTGAAGGCCAGTCAATTAGTCGTTTGGTCAAGAGAATAACATTAATCATTCAGTGATGAAGCAGCTACCTTATGTTCAGCTCTGCTGGCACCACTAAAGGTTTTAAAGGCTTTTTGTTTTTCAGAAAAATCAACACCTGCGAAGCAAAGCATTTCCACTCCCCCGTTCTCTAAAGCTACAGTACACAGCACAAAAATCCCTGTTACTGTTTTCTTCCTCTACTATAATGTGTCATAGACACAGCGCCCACTTTTTTCCAAGCAGTGTTATAGAAGTTGTTCTGGGAAATAAGATAAAAATAGGTAAAGCCTGGGCTTTATTATAAAGAATGGACAGAGCCACTGTGATGTCACCCACTGGTTTGTGCAGCAGCATTTTAAAATCTGAAGTTTGGCGTCATGGCTGCCAGCCTGATTTTGGAGCCTGAAGTGGCCAAATTTAGATGAGAGGGTGGAGCTGGAGAGGATAAGCACTGCTACCAGTGATTTTTCTGACACCAGACAGCTTGAAGCTGCTGTCACTCACAGCAGCCATGTATTTAATTATGCATAAATTTAAGCTTTAATCTAAGTTAAATTAGAGACTTACACAAAAAATCATCCCCTTACAGTCATCATGAATGTGTAAATTTGTTACAGAGACCAGAACTTTTTTGGAACCAGACCGCAACCATGTTTATTTCTTCTTTAAAGTTTGGATTTTTAATATGAGGCTCTCTGGGGATGAGCCAGCCTCAGGTGGCCGCTCAAGGAACTGCAGTTTTGGCACTTGGTGTTGGCTTTATTTTTTAATACCTACAGGCTGCAGCTTGAGACAAAGCAGGCAGTGAGAAAGTGAGCTCACAGTGCATTAACATAAATTACAACACCTCATCTCAAAATGCTCTTAACATCATACATTATTGATATACAACAATATTGCAGTGTAGCATGGAGAGGGTTTTAACATGCTATTTTGTCATAAAAGCATCACACTACAAAACTATGGGTTCAGTTGCTGCTGCTTACTACTGGTGCAGGTACCAGTGGTTTGCAGCAAACTATACATGTATTAATACCTCTGGGTTGAGATTGCTGTGGTTGTTGGAAAATGGGATCAGCATTTGTGTATATTTTCAGACATTTTACGAACAGAACATTATTCCATTCATGCAGAAAGTAATCATCAGAATAATCGGTATAAAGTAATCCTCGGTTGCAGTCTTGGAGGAAAGCTAATTCAACCACTCAGAGTTAAAGGAGTTAAAGAAAAGACTCGTCCACACCTTGAATTACTTCTCAGCTGAAGAATGGCACTGCGCTAAATGCAAATAGCACCATTTGCAGTGTGTCGATGCCCTGCCTGTAGCCATGGTGATCTTCGGCATGTGCTAATCTGGCTGCAAAAAAAAAAAAAAAAGAAAGTGTATTGATTTGATATTGAGCCACACAAGCTTGATTAAATATTTTCATGGCCGGATTTACAGATCAGTGAACTATGTGATTATATCATAAGGTCTGTTCGATCATTACTGGAAAAAACTAAAAAGCAAACACACTGTTTTTTTTTTTTTTTAATCATACCTTATCATAGTAAACACAAGATACCATATGCTTCAGATGTGGACACGTGTTGGTGTAAACTAAACTGCAGATTGCAAATGTCAATCTAACATGAAAGGTCCATATCAGGCTGCGTCCTAATATATCTGTTGACGGGCAAAAGGTCGATGTGGTTTATGATTGGACAAGATGATATATTGATCTTTGGTGGTCAGCGTCGGTCTTTGGTGGCTTAGCTTTGCTCTTTTCATCCTTATCATTCCCACAACACCTATACAGGTGATTACAGCTGCTTACTGATCACTGCCGTAATAGACTTGTGTCAGACAGGGAAAAGGCCAGGCTGTTCCCACAAAATATAATCAGCTGTCTATGTGAAGTCTGAGCACTTCTTATCAAGCAGCTTGGCTTTGCAGCGCAGATCGATTGTCAAGATGCTGTAATGTCACATTCACCAGGGTGGAAAGAGAAGTTAAATCCTGTTATGGCATTTTTTTTTTTTTTTATTATTCCACGGTGACATCTGGTTCATTAAAATTGGACACACAGTATCATGACCTCTCCAAACATCAAGAGACCCGGTGTTTCTCCTGGGGGCTGCTGGAGTTCGGTTGAGTGAGTAATTATTTAGGCAAGCTTGTTGTCGAGACACCTCGGACAACAGGCAATTTGGCCTGACCTATAGTGATTGTCAGTCTGACACTGAATCCAACAAATGCCAAACAGTGCAGTGAAACTGCAAACAGCGTCTCCTTGTGTGTTTTCCCTTCCTGTCGGTGTACTAGTGTTGCCTGTTCACAAACATATTGTGTGTGTGTGTTTGTGTGCAATACAGGCATGCAGGTGCTAGTGTTTGTGCTTAAATGCTTAAAACCCCGAGTTTGCAGTATGGGACATCTATTTTTGAAAAGGCCACCAGACCTATCGGGAATATGTGGAGGAGCATTTGTCAGAGACCCCTTCAACTAGTTGTGTACGTAGTTTTTGCAGACTGACGACAGTCTGCAGTGAGGCATGAGAGAGACCATTACACACATGTCTAGCACGCTCTAGATGATGAAGAGATCTGGGAACTCATCCTTCTATGAAAACTGCCTCTGGCCGAGATGCTGCATGCTGAGGATGCAGGCCGCAGCCAGGCGATGTCGGCCTCTGATGACATAACATACGCATGGTGGAACCTACCTCAAGACTGCTCTGTGTCAAACATAAGTATTAATAATGTAACGAAACGAATACAGTGTTTCTGCCAGAGGAGGAAAATGGAAATAGAAAGAGTGGCCTCATAAAAGAAGTACTTGTTCGCAGAAAGCTGGAATTATCTTTGTCTTTTTCTTTCCTTTTGTCCATTTAACTAGTTGCTGTAATACAAGTAATCCTTTTTTTTTGTTATCAACGTGTTATCAAGTTAGCAAAGACTTGGTTAGCATCAGTGAGCTGTTTTTGGTTTGCAAATATCACACGGAATGATTTCTGAATACTGAAGCTCACAATTTTTTAGTTTCTCCCACAACGTACAAAGTTTTTTAATTTTTAAGTCAAACTATAAATATGCAGAATTCAATTCAATTCAAATCGCTTTTTTGTCCCCAAGGGATAACTGAGAAGGTGTTGATCATGCTTGTAGTTAAAGGAAATACACATTATAATAATCTCTATAATAATCACTTACTTTTCTAGTGATGTTAATTGCCGTGCTCATGTTCTGTGTGGATGAACTGCATCAATGAAGCAATCGAGAGATCCTTAAATGCTCAGGGAAGTTAAGTAGTCACATGGCGTGTCTGTCTGATCAATTCCAACCAATAACTCGTCAGCTGCCTCAGCAGAGACAGCATCTGTCCTCTGTGACTGAAAGCTCAAAGGATGCAAATCTTAAAGTTTCAGATGATTTAATTTTGACTTAGGGTGCTCTAGTACGGTGAAAAACAGTGGCAATCAACAGAATCAGCACTTTCTTAAATCTGTTGATTGATTTGTCTCAATAAACTTCAGGCAGTCAAATCGAAGAGACATTTTTTGAAGGAGATGATTATTTTATAACTTTAGAACATCTGCAGCTTTCAAGAGTTGAGCTAGTGTTAAAAACTGATTTAAAAAAGCACATTTTGTGGCAGAGAGAGCGGTTATGACTTTATGGTTTATTTTTCAGATAAAAAAAAAATTTACAGTCATGTTAATAAAATAAAAAGTCAGTTCATATTGTGCATAAAAAACTTAACAGTCATGCATTTGCTCTCAAAATAAACAAACATCTTTACAATCCCTGTTGTACTAAGTCCTGTCCAACTTCTCTGCCATGTTTTTCTGCCGAGGTGTTATCAGTTAACGGCGCAACAAAGGTCTGCCAACTGGCATTAGCGAGGCACGTTAACTTTTTCCATTCAGTGAGAGAAACAAGGCTTTTTGTTGTGGCAGTAATGTGAACCTTGAACAAACAAAGACGGTGCAGCTGTCGTCTTTGAACAGAATCAACTTATTTTTTCAACAATCTGTTTACTCGTCATCACTCGCTGCTTTTCTCGCTGTCTGAACCATGGCGACTGTCGCAGCTCAGCTGTCACTTCGAGAGATGCATTGTCGCGCTACGTCATGTAAATACATATACATGATTGGACAAGATGGAGCATCAGAGCGACTACAGTCCAGCTGCAGCTGACAGCTCAACCTCAGTCTGATAAAACAGCTGTAGACTGTTGCTGCTCAGGCCTCCTCTTAAATTAAAAAAATAAAACTTACACCAGAGGGTAAGAAACAGGAGGAGCAGTGACTCTGTTAGATTTAAGCCAACTTTAAGAGATCAAAGCTTATTCACACTAAATCCCTGGACTGGTTTGGTTCAACTGTAAAATGGAAACTATATAACTTGCGGTAAAACATTACTTTACCTTTTTATTTTCCATAAGTAAGAAGAAGAATGGTCCCATATTGATGACATTAACTTCTTGTATTTCATCCATACAGCGAATAAAGTGAAAAAGGGACAGAATTGGTTTCACTTATTAACTTAACATCCATTACCTTGTTACCTCAGCAGACTCCACCCTCCTCTCACTGAATGTAACTTCACTATGTTCAATAAAAATAACCAACCAGACAGTGATGAGTGCTATGATATATTACTGCAGGCTGAGCCAAAGCAGCTGAAGTACAACTGAGATTGTGTTTTGACGCTGGGTGTTTCTGAGAATATCCTGATGCATTTAATATCTGTTTTTTTACCTCTTGGTGGCATCTACCAATCTGTTAATCAAGAAACTGGACCTTATTTACATTGCACTTTTCATATAAACTTAGTGTAGCACAAGGACCTTCATACACTTTGTGTTATATGGCCTTTTAGATCAGAAGGACACCACAAGAAACACTCATAGTACTGCAGAAAGGTGCTTAACTACAAGCATCACATGTAAATAACTGTAAATGTCATATATGAATTTAAAAAATAATAAAAAATAGAAAACTTCACATTTGTTGATTTCATAGCCTCACATACTTTTTTAAATGGCTTATGTCATCATATTACAAAGCATTCGAGTAGCTGCACATATATTAGCTGACATCAGCCAAACAAAACTCATTAGAATGATTAAAGTCAGCATATTTTTGAGTGTCACCATGAGTGTCAAGATGTTATTTTCAATCTAATTGCTTGATTAAAAGAAACACAGAGGGAAAAATGGAACAAAAAGTGTTACAAAGACCAGAAATAAACCCTGAGACACAGTGAACACCATTATCAAAAACCTGGAGGAAATATGTTGCCACCAGGACTTTACCTGGCAGCTCAGGCTGTTCCTCCAAGATGGATGATAGAGGCAAGAGGGAGGCTCATCAGGGAAGCCAAGAGGCCACAGCAACCTTCAGACAAGGGCAGCTCTGTACGGTAGAGCCTGGCCACTCTGTGTGCTTAATAACCTCTTTGAGTGTCTTGTGTTGTTGTGGACTGAGTGCAAAGAAAAATGGAAAATGGAACATGGAGGCTGGTCCGGTCTTAATCGTGCAAAAAGACATTTTCAGTCTTGACAAAGGAAGGAGGATGCTCAGGATCAAAGACTTGTGGTAGTAATTACTAAAGAAAAGCGTATGGCCCATCAGAGCGCTGTAACTCTGTGGGTGTAACAATACGAATGCATAACTTTGCACCCTTTAAATCCACAGATGATAGTGTTTAATATAGTGTCTGCATTTAAGCAGGATGATGAGAGCATCATGCTGCTGGCCTCTCTGCAGCAGAGACAAAAGCTCTGCTCAGGGAAAATGAGTGCTTTCAAATACCAGCAAATGCTATGAAAACATGTTGCTGCCCTCTGACCAACTAGCACTGAAGAAAGGATTTCATTTCCTTAACCAAACAAAAGAATGAACATTATCAAGGGGTTGAAATAAACACACTTCAGTTTAAGCTTCTAATGTTATTTTATATCGTTGGCGATTGGTGATAATGTTAATGATGCATAGGAGATATTATGGAAGTGTTAGTGGACTTAAATCAGCTGATATTACACATACTTATTATTTTCAGTACCACTCTGCCTGGAAAAAAACACGTCAAGTCTGAGAAAATAACCTCCTTATCGTATCATCAGAGTTATCTCAGTTTGTGCTTCGAGCAACATACCTTCATTAAAAAGTAGATCTGTGCGGTTCTGATCACCAGTTTATCTTTCTGTTTGCATTAAGCAACATGAAGTAAAGTGTTGGATCCAGGATTTTTGTAAGCCTGTCTTAAAAGTTGCTCCACTCAGGATTTGTGGCACCTGTCACCAGTTGCTGAAAGCAATATCAGCTGATTGTGATAATGATCTGGGATCACTGATCACAATGTAGCCTTACATTTAAGGCTACATTAATTCATCATCTATAGTTATATGGTTATTGGTGGAGTAATGAGAATGCCTTTGAAATGTTCAGAAAAATTATTGTGTTTATTTTGCTCAATTTCAAGAAATAAGTTTAAACAAAGCTGAAATGTATCTTTTAATTGTTAAAAAAAGAATAAGTGACAGAATTTAGAAACAGAAATTGGGAAAAATTCAGTTTCTCAGTCTTTCTACTGAGGAATTAGTACCTTGAAGTCACAACTCCGCCACTTGGTCTCTGCTTGTATCTGTTACTTTTATCTCTGTTAGAAATTTGGAAAATATGTACGCTGACGTGCGCTGTCTGTAACTTTAAATTCAAAATACCTTAATCTCCAAACTCTGCTGCAGGTCTCTAGAGTTTGTTTAAGTCTGTTGGTCACTGCTGCTCTCTGCTCTCACTGGGTGCTAACAGTTAACAGCTGGCTAACTTTTCCTGCCCTTTTCAATACTGCTCTGCAGTGAGTGTTAGCTTTAACCAGTGTAAGATATTTGCCTTGTCCTTCCTGCCTGCAAGCCGTTTGTGACAGAGAAGACATACAGAAGTGTCAGAGTTGTGATATTTTTTTGTAGGTCTCACGCTGAGAGTCATCAGCTGATAGTAACTTTAGTAACAACATGGATGGCTGCGCTCTGTTGCTGTCAGTGCTTGGTTAAGTTGGTCATTTGCTAAGTAATTGTTACCTACATACCTAACAGAGTCCCTACATGAGTAAGATGTCCATTCACCCTAATTGCATTTTCTTTTGCTCCCTGCTAGAATAACTGGTCACACTGCTACACTGTGGCATTTAAGTGGTGTGTAGAGAAACTATCACTCACATTTTATGCAGTATGATCGGCTTTTGTGATTTGTCTTCAGAAGAGCAATTATACATATTGCCTTATTAGTCTAGATAGGTTTGTCTAAATGCTGTTTGATCTGCTTTTGTCTCTGTCCTCATATGGCTTCTTGTATGACTTACTTTGTTCTTCATCTTTCCAGATCTGAGGAATCATTTCAGTGAATGCATGTTAGTAATGACAAACACTACAAAAAGAAAAATTTAAAGTTTTCAAAACCCACATTATCCTTCAAATTCATTAGAAAATATAAAGCCTTGAGTTTAGACGAGATGATAAGTCAGCCCTACCAACTTTTTTCAAAGTAAACAGTCCTTGCCTCCATCTTTCCCAAGTGTTAATTGGGGGCTGTGAATACTTGTGTATCAGAGGTGTTTTTGTTTTGCAGTTTGGCACACTGTCAAACACACACACGGCGCAGCGAGTGCCTTACAGCACATAACAGCAAGTTAAAAAAGCTCCTGGCAGAGCGCTGCTGGATGATGCCGCGGGATGACGCAACAAGTGATTGTTCACAACTCTAAAAAAAAAAAAAAAGCCATTGTAAGTGAGCTAAATATAAGAGATGGTGATGTAGATGTCTGTATTCATGGTGTTAGGCTGTGAGCCGCTTTGTTAATGCTACAGCAGCTGGAGAACGTGAGTAAAAAAGTATTACTGTGTATGACAGGAGCAGGTGTGTTATTCTGGTGAATAGATGTATATCACCCACCGCCTCACAGAGGTGTTACATTTTCCATCTGTTTTTTTATCTGTATTAAGTTTGTTTTTGACTTCATTCATATTCACTTTATTGAAGCTATTAGATCTTAATGAGTTTTTTTTAATCCCTAAAGTCATCTTTTGCCCCTCCTCCTCCACTTACATCCCCTCAGAGGCACTACCTCCTTTGCATTTATGACAGGTACCTTATTTGTTTTTTATTTAATATATCATTTATTAAAATTGGTATGAAGATGGGGGCTGTTTATAAGTTCCATCCCTGACAAGTGGCGTTATGACACAGAAAAGTTTTGATTTCTGATTAAAAAAATAAAATGCAGTCCTGGAAAAAATAGTTTTTTAATTTTGTCAGTTTCATTTCTCTGTTCAGTTGCTGAAACTGAAGATATTAATTGACAATAACTTTGAGGTTGTAGTTGTTTAATGTGAATTGCATGTGGGATGCTAAGTAAGATTTTAAGTCTGAGGTTAGAAAAAACTTCAATCTCTAGCTTTTTGTAATCATTAAGATCTGATATTATTGTAGTTCTTTCATTTAGTTTTTCCCCTTAATGTTTCAATTACTGAATCTTCTTAATGAGGCTTTAATAACTCTCTGCAATTTGAAAAACTGACAAATGAAAAGCTAAAAAAAATTGCATTAAAAAAATAATGTTTTTAAATATTAACAACACTCTTAGTTTCCCTTTTCTTTTCTGTAATTTCAGCCTGATCCTCGCTAAGTTCACTGCTTTTTTTTAAACACACTGGTTTTACTTTAACATCTGATGAGGCAAGAAACTCAACAAGTCAGGCTGTCAGACAGGTTGTGTGAAAATCCACAGTTTTTATTTTTAACCACTTTGTTTTTGCACAACTACTGCAAGTGTAATTGGATATTGATCCATGATTTTAGACCTTGAACTATGATGCAAGTTTAAAGTTTTAATTGAATTTCTTCCTAGTGTCATTGTGTCAGTGAAGCTGCAATTATTTAAATGAGACTAATGTTATCACCGTCATTCAAAACTATGGCAGAGCAAAAAATGACACCCAAGTTCTAGTATTTGTAAAAGTAGTACAGTAAGTTTATAAAATATTTTTTCAGAACTCTACAAATCCTACAAATGATCAATATTTAGTTAGTACAATGAAATTTCATCAGCAGCAAAATTTAGAGAAATAAATCCAAACTGTTATTCTTTAAACGTTATCCAATCAGATAAACCCAAATGACGAAACCTCACTGATCACAGGGTTTATGATTACAGTAGTTATATTTACTAAAACTAAAAACATCTTAAGTGCTGTTTTCAGCTTCATCACAAACCCCCCCCCCCCA
>JAPZDY010000012.1:6176799-6194950 GCA_029783645.1 Ctenochaetus hawaiiensis
ATCTGTTTATGATTACAGTAGTTATTTTTACTAAAAATAAAAAAATCTTTAGTGCTGTTTTCAGATTCATAACAAACCCCCCCCCCCCCAAACACACACACACACACACACACACACACACACATACACACTCGCACATCACAAATCCATCAGAAGAACACATAAGTTGACCCGTCAAGGCAGGAGAAACCAAACATCGGCCCCACTAATGCAAAATAAGTAATCAAAATAATTGGCCTATACATACAGCAAACACGAGCCAGGCTGCTCTTTCCGTTTCTCTGAGTGAAGCAGGCAGATGGACTAAGAAACATTAAGAAATCCAACTTTGAAGTGCTAAAATGTGTCTAATTTAACCATAATTTAACACCTCGATTTGATGTGGTTGCCTGAACCTGACCTTAAATGAAAGTCTTACTTGTCTAACCTCAAAGAATAAGTCTGGCGATCTTCTATCGTAACTTTGTCATCAACAATCCCAAAAAAGACAAAAAACAACAATGAATTGATCAGACTAATAAATATTGCCTGTGTTCACCTGATTCAGTTTACTTCTCTCTGCTGTAGACCTTCTTTGTCATCCAAAATATATTAAAAATGAGCCACAGTATTGCACTGGGTAACCTCCTCCTTTCTTATGATCAACATGGGTACTTGTCAGGGTTATTGGAGTCAGTTGTCCTTCTGTTGTAAATACTTATTAGCGCAACAAATGTGGATTAACCTGCAGATGAAAACAGTCCCAGAAATTGCACAAACTATGACGACTGCTGCTTTACTGCACTGAAATGAACAGAATCTGATTTCTCTTCACTTTGAGGATGAACAGCTGGACCAGTGACAGGATGACAGAAGGGGAAAACACTGACAAATTTATATTTATGACCTGTTTATAAAGACTTAAATCTTCAGAAACTGTTCTCCACAGAGCGGCGGAGGGAGTTGTAAAGTTTGTTTCTGCCTTTTTCATTTGATTCATTGATAGGAGGAAATATGAGCAGCCTTATCCATTAACTTAAATTATTTCGCATGATCAATGGGTAATGCCATGCCCAGTTTGTGCATATGTACACAATCAGATTAGTGGTAGATGAATGTTGTGTTCACATTACTTCTGACTGAAATGAAATCTGGGCTCATTCCCCAAAAATATGAGTGTGTATATGTGTCTGTTGCCTTTTATGAATAGGCAGCAAGCATTCAAGTTTATTTTCACTCAGAGTGAAAGAACAAACACTCTTCCTGTTAATGACTAATATGCTGTTATCAAAGTTTTTATTGTATACTTAATATTCCTAAGAGTTGTTTGTCGAGTCTGATGTAATAGTCCAGGTTCTCAATTGCATTACAAATGATTGTATAGTGGTATAAATGTAGGTCTCATTTACAATCAGAACTGAATGGTTTATTCCACCGATGAGATTAAGCATAACATTTTAATTTTGATGCAGTTAAATATTAACTAGTTTTATTTTCCTCTCTGAACTAATACAGTTTTAATCAGCTGAAGTTAAACTCTCAGGGCACCAATTTTACTTTAAACTTGCTATATAATCATCTAGCATAAATAAAAGTAGCATGTAACGTCGCTGTCCGACATGTTTTATTGATTATCGAACATAAGTGATGTCCATGTTTTAAATGTTTTACAAAGAAGTGAGTTCCTAAAAAAGGAGCGATGCAGACTTTTTTAGTTAAGTTTTAAATTCAAAGTCAGCAAACATGAATTCCCAACGATGATTGGTCAGCATCACAGAGCATCGCTAAGCCTCATAATCAACCCATTTTAATGTGTTTGCCACAGTTGTGAACCGTTTGCTCAACCTTCATGTTCCTCTCTAATTTCCCGCCGTGAGGACAAGAGGAGGAAACCCCTGAATAGCTGGAAGGAGACATGTTTATCACTGTCTCGCAGATACACGCAACAGTAAATCAAATCTTGTGATGTGATGCCGAGGAAGGAGATTTTCCTTTAGTCACTCCGAACACTGGCTACCTCTGACATTTGTGAAAGTGATCTGAGGTGGGAATATTATCTGTCCCTTCCAGCCCTCAAAGCCTGCATGCTGTAAGCAAGTTAAATACAAGCCTTAAAGTCGGAGCAAAAACTTTTCCCCAAATGTTTTGCTGACTGGAATAACTCCTAAGATCCTAATTTTGCAGTTTTTTTCCTTTCTTTTTTTTTTTTTTTATGATCGTATTTAAGTGATGAAGTGGGGTTGAAAATGTTCTGTGTGAAATTGAGACTTTTTTGTGTTTGATGATGATTGAATTGTCAGGAATAAGTGTAGCATATAATTGTATTTTTGACGTTTTGCGAGGAGAGCTTATTTAAAAAAAAATGAGCTCAGAGGTGAACAAGATGAAGTTAATTAAGCGTCACCTCCTTAGAGCAAGTACTTGAACCTGTGGGAGTAAAAGGATGAGAAATTTAACTTTTCAAGACATTAAAAAAAAAAATCCCTCATCTCCTCCACTTCTGCCTCATTGTTACATTTTCCTCTCTCATATTTAACTCTGTCAACCTTTTTGTTGTCTTTATCTGAAAATGTGTTTTTTGTCAGTTTTCCTCTCTACCATAGTTGACCCATACAAAAGAACTTTTGGTGGCTGAATGAATTCACTCCCATTCTTTTATCCTCCTTGTCGCATTCATTCAAATCTCTGAGGGTCCAGGCGGTGAGGCAGGTGTGTGATGTCGACCTCTCTGTTACAGTGATGGATAGCATTTGTTGAACCATGCAGTGAAATAATAAGAGTACAGTGTGTCATCGAGAGTATTATTTGAAATATGTCACTAAGAAGAAAAGAGTTCATCTACCTCCAGTATTTTTATCTCTTTTATTTCTGATAAGCTTGTAGACTTGGTCATAGTTACTTTAATTAATCTGACCTACTTTGAAAGGTTCCACTTCCATCAGGTGTATTCATCTTCTGTAGCTTTCATAAGGGGGGCAATGCAATTTTCTTCCCTCTAGTACATATCACAGGCACAGAAAACCGAACTCTGATGGCAACTATAGAAAGAAGTCTTTCAAAGGAACAGTGGGTATTCATGAAAAATGCATGAGTGGTGACTGCACATGGATGCTCCCTTAAGCTGAGACTCAGAAAAAATGACAGTGACAAACAATGGTCTGATATGTCAGCCTTCCTACAAGGAAGAGGAGTATCTGGATGAATGCGTGGGCGTGTTGCATTCTTATATGTATATTACAGACTCAGTGGGACTGGGCCACAGTCCCTCAGGCCCAGACTGTTGTATGAAGAAACCTCAGAGGTATTTTCTCCGCTGCAGCGCTGGCTATGAGTACAGTAACCCCAAAAAATGTACAAGAAGAAACACTCAGGCTGCCTCTTGTTCTAGTTACATGTTAAATCAGGGATTGTCGGACTCCATCTTCCTTCCATGCCTTTTAAAATCAACATTATGAGATCAAACGAAAACCCACTTAAAGAGTAAATCATTATTCTTTTCTTTGAACAACCACATAGTCCTAAGATATTTTTGGGAATGCAAACAGAGGATGGAGTAAATCGTGACATTGCAATAGTGTTTGATCAGTTTTCAGTGACAGACTGTGAAGATGGGTTCTACTGTAATTCACCCATCCTGAGTGGCACATGTTGCTTGTATTCCCACAGTGAGCTTCAGCCGATTAAAACTATAATTGCAGCGCTTTAGCATTTTATTAAATACGACCTTTAAATCTTGAACCTTTGCCTCAATTCTCCAAACAAGGGCGTCTAAATCAAATTGAGCGATTGAAGTATGAAACAAGGCAATAAATTAATTCTTGTAATGTGTACCTGTAACGCTATTTTTGTGATCACAGTCATCACAGGAGTGTCATGGCGTTGGGGGGGCTGATGAGCCAGAGTCAAGCTCACATGAAAGACACGAACAGCTAACAGGGCTGATGTTAAGCCTGTTTCCCCTCTAATGCTGATAGTCATGGTCTATTTTATACAGACCGCGCTGAGCTGATAACTTCCGCCGTTACATGTTTGGTCCTGCATTGGTACAAGCAGTAGCTACAGGAGGTGAGGAAAGCTGATTGGGAGGCGTAGAAGAGTTGGTCTGCTGGCCAAGATCCATAAAAGTGAAGCAAATGAAACAAGACAGATATTCTCGACTGTGTTTTAGAGAGTCAAGGAAAAAACATCAAGTTAGTGAGGCAAGAAAGAATTAAAATTAACTAAAAAGGATGAAAGTATGAGAGAGAAGATGAACAGTTACTGTATTATTGTTAGCGGAGTCAACTGCAATATCAAAATTTCTTCTAAATGTCAGCAAATGCATATTTTACCAAAGGGATGACAAAAAAAACAGCTGGTGGGCATGTCTCTTTAATCAGCTGGCAAAAAGTGTCATGAATATAATGTTTCCCTTTTTCACAGATACCTCATTTTCACATTTTTTTGTAACCCGAGTCAACCTAATTATTTTGGGACTCATTTTGGCTGGTTGTTGCCGTGCTTTCACTTGCCGCTCATGCCCAAAGCCTCCTTGGTAATGGAATTTGAGCTGCCCTTTTTGGTGACTCATCCCTCTTCCATGAAAGGAAAAGAAGGTCACATTAAATGGGGATTTAAATAAGGGTATCTGCACAACCGAGAATTCCCACGCTATTATAGCAGATTTCAAAAGACACAAAAATGTTTTTGGAGAGACATCAAAAATTCACAAGACAAAATGATTTAAGAATCTGTAAAAAAAAAAAAAAAAAAAAATACACTTTAGCTTTTTTCATGTCTGTTAGTATTGTTTCACAACGAGTTATTGGACCATTGCTTTTGAAATGTCTGCTGTGTAACAAATGGATGCACATGCAAAAAACCCAACATGAAACATAAATAAAATCAAATTTCTACCCTAAAAAAAACCAAACTTGTTTGCAACATGAGCCCTTTTATTGTACCTGTCAAAATCTGTAAGGCTTCCCATCACTCAGAGAATAACAGGAGAAATCTCTGATGTTACAGCAGGGGACACCGCGACAAAATTGAAAAGTTCTCACTTGCCAATATTAATGTTTGCTCTACCCTGTTGAGCAAACTGTTTGTACCTCAATTTGACACGCAGACTACAATATTGTCCAAAGATTTACATCCCAGGTGGCCCTGTTCATAATATTGGATATATTTGTAATATTGGACAGCACATAAAAGATACTGATCTATTTAGGTTGGTATTATTCCATACGGACAGGCCATTGATAAGAGGTGTCTAATTGAAACAGCAAGTTGAGAAAATGGATCGATGGATACACTGGTGCAGAGAGCTCTCCTTGTGCGTGTCGTATTATTAGATTTCATACAATCTGATAACCCTTTTGCTTTTGATTGATCTTTTCCATTTCAAACATTCGGGCCTTGGATCAATGGTTCTGCCCTGCAGAAGCTGCTGTCAATGCAGTAGTTTGGCCTGGAAAAGCAGGACATGGTCATTCTCAGAGACCCACATTTTGGGAAAAAAACGGTGTGTTGTGAATGTTATGACGTCAGGCACGAAGTCAAGCCTTCTTTTCAATATCTGAACACTACGCATCATCATGATCTCATCGAAGCGTCACAAAACTAGTTTGTTTTTTTTTTGAGAAGCTTCCATAGAAAATAATTATGAAACAGTGATGCTATTATAAAATCTATCAGATGAGGGTCAAAGAGAGACTCTGACTCTCATCGCCTGCACATTATGTCATCTGATCTTTCTACAGTGTGTTTCTAAAGATCTGGGATTTGAGAATGAAGGGAGGAGAGTGATTAAGCCGAGCTAAGTGCCCCTCTCTTATTCTTTCAGCCCAATCTCTTGAGATAGCCTCCTGGAGCTGGTGGGTGTAGTTATATGAACCAAAGGGCTGAATGAACCGTAATGAGATTAGTAACTACAGTGCACAGGAGCAACCATTTTATGGGGCTCCATGGCTGGTATTAGATATCCTGTTCATGGTCACATGGCTGAGCTCGATCTTGGTGTTTTGTAGTAGATGAAAAGTATAATCTTTAAAGAAAAAGCCTATTTCTATAGTCCTTCATTGAAAAAAATTTGATCTTTTGTGAGGTCACAAATATCACTCATATATCTTATAATACACACAAGTAATATAAAGGCACATAAGAGACAAGAAGTGACGAAACACAAACATGCTTTCTTTTCTTTCAAAGCAAAAGAAATATGTTGATAATGTGTCAGCCAACCACAAAAACATTTTGGTAAGATTTATCATTCATCCTTACTTGCCTGATGCAAATGACATCATTAAGTCAATTGATTCATCATAAAAAAAATCAATGAACCAAATGCACCCTTTCATGTTCAGCCAGTAAAGATTTGCACGTGCACTGTAATTATGCAGAGTTACAGGACAACCCATAAAAGTAGCACAGCTTGTTGACCTGCTGTCCATGTTAATGGAATAAAACTTAACATCAAAAACTATTAACAGATTTTTTTTTCCTGTCAATTTACTTTGGAGATTTTTGCAAAAAAAAAAAACAAAAACAACCATCTGCCAAAAATCCAACAGCACTCTGTGCATGTGTGTGGGGACTTCATCCAAAAATGAAAGGTCGTTTAAAACAATGTGCTTTGCTCATTTGCCACTCCATGCATTTTGGGATATCCTCATCAAAACGTTAGTTAAACGAAATGACTGCACAGTAACTATGTGGGACACAACAAAACACATCAGTGTAATTTCCATTTAATGTTGCAATATTGTGAAAGAAAAACAGGGAAAAAAAACAGAAAGGCACCATTTACCATGTTTCCAGTTTTGTAGGTCGTGGCATTTCTTTACCATTAGCCTCCCTGACAATATTATGATCTGACATTTGGTATTTATAATGAAAACCCTCTATAGTTCACTCACTGCATGCTTTTTACCCTTGAATTTGTCCTCATGAAAAGTTAATGTGTTACAAGCAGAGAAAAGATCAACAGCTAATGAAGGGAATAAAAGCAGTGTGCTCTTCCCAGTAAGCATCCCAGCTTTAAAATAGTTTGACCAAAATTCTATTTACTCTTAAAAAAGAAGAAACTGGTTGGAGAAAAATATTGCGAGATATTATTTTTTATTTATTTGTAAAAAAAAAAACAAAACAGAATTTAACAATGAAATACCAAAATAACAGATGCTATTCATGGGAACATGTTTACCTTAGAAATACTGTCAGTAACTCATTTTCTGGTCATTAGTGACACCTTGAAGAAGGTCTTGTTATCACCAATAAGGTTATTTACCTCCTAATCAGGTTTAACTTCCACAAGGACCTTTAGTGTTTCCTTGACCACCTTCTCTAATTATTCATACTGGCTTACCAGGAGGGATCCTCCCATGGTCCTCCTTGCTGCTGCTGTTATGCCTAATTTAAACACTTCTTCAGGTCATGTTATCCAAATGAATGAAAAAGAAGAAATGGAAATGCATTCACTGGCTGTAATTTGTACTCCGCGGACGCTCGGGTGCCACAATTCTCATTTTGATAATTGTTTCTCTGACGCTAAACAGTAGGAAAATCGAGAAGGGGCTTAGAGCATCTATATTCTCTAACCTGATTTAATCCATTTGGTAAAACAAAACTAAATTTGGTACCTTATTAGCCTTTTTTTGAGCTTCAACCAGTCTGCTTAAAGCCATTATTGATTAACATATTTTTCATAAGCTGGCTTCTCCACTTGTAGCATAATAATTGCTCACCCCGACCCCGATGATCTCACTAATGAGCTTTTGAAAATCATAAGTTCCTGGCAGGAACAGCTCTCAATATTAATGAACAAACCCCGAGCTGATTTAGCATATGAAATGAAATATGAAGATAAACTACACTCTATATCAAGGCTCGGATGTATTTCGTTTTGTTCCAGCTGACAGCCATCGCAGAGCTCTCCCTGCCTTTGCCATATTACAGAGAGAGGAGAGACAATAGCAGCGACTGGGTGCAGCCCCTTGTTTTTTGTTTTTTTTTTTGTAAGCAACAGGAAACATCTCGTAACTTTTTGATCAAACCTTGTAATTGGTTTAAAAAAAGCCCATAGTGGATATACATCTTCAGGAGGCTGATCAAACACATGCCAGAGACATATTGCTCAGCGGGTTCGTGATGAAAGGTAGCTGCCGAGGAAGATGAACACATGATGTATTCATTAGTTTTGCCCATGTCAAATGACTGTGAAGATTAAGTGTGTTGGCATATGTAAACACCAGGCCGTATTAAATCACATCCCATGTTGACCCAAAATCCTGAGTTAGAATGAATTCCCCAGCAGCTCGTGTAGTGGGGAGGGTCAAAGACAGCAAGATTGAGAGGCAGTGCATAATTAGGTAGAGTAATTAGGTTGTATTAATCAGTCACACAACATAGCAACAGAGTCTTGGAAGCATCCCTTGAATTATGCAGAAGAAACTGGAGCTAATGGTTGAACTCTAATGCATTTCATTAATGATTTGCAAAGAGAGTTGAAACAATTATTCGATTAGACAATCAATGGTAGCAATTTTAGCGACAGAGGAATTGTTTACTGATTTATCAAACACAACATTTCAAATATTAACTGATCCAACCTATCAAATATATGATAGTGTGGGTGTGGATAGTTTGGACTGCTAATGGAACAAAACAAGCATTTTAATGGTACAACCTTGCGTTTCTACAGACTGTAACACAACAGTGACAACACATGATTTATTGATTTGGCAAACTTAATAGCAACAGTGACTCAGTTCCGGTCTCCACACCAGGTTTATCAGAGTGTTTGTGCTTAAAAACAGCTGGAATTCAAGTTATATAGTGAGTTAAAACTGTAAGGTTGCAGGCTGGCAAAAAACAAACCAAGGAGATGAAAGATGCTAAACTGATTTATGGAGCTGCTGAAGATACTCAGTCAAGTGTCATTTCTCTTTAGGATCATAAGTGTGAGTGACCACATTGACATCAGACGTATACATTTGATCTACTGTCATTACAAACACACGGATGATTAAAAAAACAATCCTTAGTTACAGCCCTAATTATGGCATCACTCAGTTAAAACTACAGTAACCTTGTGGAGTGATTTTTGGTGTCACCTTGATTCCTATTTTTTTAAAGACGGCTGAATTTAGTGCAATACATCAAATCCAATTTTCATCCTAAGGTTATGATTATGATCATAGATTACATTTTAACTCACTCTCTGCTGCCTGTCAGATCTAATTAGCCATGGGCAGCTCTGTGAGTGGATTCTTTTCTGTCTCCCTTTCTTCTTCCTCCCATCGCGGAGTGAATTGCTGGCCCTCAGTGACCTCATCTGTGTTATAAAGCTGCCCATCATGCCGTTTTAATCATTTATCCAGCCAGTCCTGAAAGCAAGCTGTGAACTGCCAGTCCCTCCCACCATGTGCCGGGCTGCCTGAGCCCACTGATCAAGGAGGACATGCCAGAAATGGAGTGTCCAGGGGCCTCTTCCCAGGGCTATTTGAGGGTTGCTGTGACATATTTCCTCAAACCGCCCTTTCTCTAAACTGTCTGTAGTTGCCTCTGACAAATGTATGCTACGATGTTTCCCCGCATTGCAGGAGGTCTGCTTCTTTGACATTTACTGAAATGCAAGGCATGCTGTGTGCAGTATTTAGTTTTTTAGCCTTATTTTCATAGGTCGTGACAAGAGGTTTTAAAAAAAAAAAACCTCATCATATTTTCCAGTGTAACTGTTTTCAATCGACAGTCTTATCTCGATCAAAGAACAATGGCAGGGATCAGGAACCCCCACATCCCGGCATGTAAACAGAAGAGACTGAACGTCATGCTGAATGTGTTAATTACTTCTGAATTCTGACTTGAGAGGTGATAAAGGGATCTCATTATAAATATGCCACACCTTCTAAAGAGGAAAAGCAGGATTTCATGGGAGCAGCTCACAGCTCTGAGACTTCCATTTTCACTGACTTGCTGTGACCAATAGCATTTTCTCCAGCTGTTGCAATTCTCCAGCTTATTCTTGGGGCCGGGGAGACTATCTCACTGACTTGCCAATAAAATGTCTGTTGCCACTGGGAAAGAGCAGGAACCGTCAATTGGTTTCACCTTATCTACCTTAAACATGCCTCTGCTGACTTCATGCTTCTTTCCCTTTTTCTTTTTCATTGCAGTTTTTCATTGTTTCTTTTCTGCCCCATCCTCCCTCTGCACATGCACAGAGAGAACATGAAGTGAATTACTTAAAATGCATTATACAGCTGAGGTTTTTTTTAATAAAGACATCAGACAAAGTTAAAACAAGTAACTGCACTTCATGAGTCAAAACCGGATGGTCTTCAAGTTTGTTTAACCGCTTTTTTTCCCCTGAAATATCAAAGAACGAACAGGCAAAGAACCATTTTTATAAAGATTCGTTTAAAAAATTTCACAACCCTTTGGTTTGATCCTGTTTATTTTCAGCAAAATCACTTATATGGTATCAGCAGTCTTATTGATAATTGAGTGTTCATGCAGTATTTGACAAGGACCTGATATCTTTTTATCTTGGGAGACAAGAGAGGAGGTCATCACGGTAAAACTCATTGGTCCCTTGGTGCTCCTCAAAAATCAGGACTCCAAACAATTGTGGAAGTATAGATGACAAAGCCCGGCCAGGGAATTGCTCTCAAAGAGTCTGATTGAAAGCTCGTGTCAGGGAGGCTGAAGCAATCAAAGGACTTGTGTATTTCAAGTCAAAAGAGGTCATGTTGAGAGCATGATAAATCCAACATCCTGATGCACCATTCAAAGGCAGCTGTTTTTTTTCTATTGCTCGCTGGTGTTCTGAGCTCTCTGAAATATTGTCTCTCCATCCACCTTGATGTGCGAGTGTTTCCCTCAGTGCGTCTGAAGAGAGACTACAAATTGTTGCTTCAGTGGCATCTCGATTCATTACCTGTTTTATACCACTGATACAGTGTGGTGACACAAATTTAGAGGTATATAGAGAATATAAAGACAGAGAGAAATATTTAGTTGAAAATGTTTTTTAGGTTAAGGCAAACTGCCACACTGGCAGGTTGTTAGGGAAACTACTGAGTAATTGAGAAGCTGCCTGCTGGCTGGTAATGCTGCCAACATGCCAATTAGCTAAGGCATACAGCACCTGCCTGCTTCATTGGGAAAAAAAGTAACACTGGCTAAAAATACTGTGATACCACGAGCTAACATTGGCTTCAAATACAGTGATATTGTAATACAGCTTAAATTCGGTGCTTATTGCCATGTGTATGCTTATAAACATTGCACACATGTCCACAGAAACAGACCTTAATTATTTTAAAGCTGCTCTAATCAGTGTTTAATGGATTGATTTAGGACTAAACAACTTAAGGGAATATTATTGATATCACATTTTGGTGTAGTACTATATCCATATCGCAGCTCAGCAAAAAATTATATTATTATCAAGCTTATGTCATTGTCATCATTATTATTATCTATCTTTGTGTCCATCTTTGTATCTGCATATCTGTGTTTCAGTCCTTAGCTTCTTTTAGCTCTCAGTTTTCGTTGTTCGGCCTGCAGTATCACTTGTTATCAGCAACTGCAGCTGGTGGATGTTTTCCGCCAAAATTTTTGGAATAACCTGTTGTACTCCACCTGAACAGAGGGTCTTCCACCAAACTGTCGTCTGCCAAGGTTATTGACTAGCTGGTAAACAAATTGAAACATTTAGAAACTAAAAAGCCAGATACTTCCCTCAGGAATCAGCGGAGAGCAAAACACAGCTGAAAGGAGAATGAATATTGGACTTTAATGCATCAAGGGACTTAAACATGACTCCAAACAAATGCAAATGTATTTCTGCGTTTGCTGGATGTGCAAATAAGCAACTTATGCTAACATGTCCGCCACATCGACCTAATAAGGTGATAAAATGCTGGAATTACAGCTTGTTTACTGAGCCCATCTACCTAAAGAACACAAAAAAACAACAATAAAACACACACACAAACAAACAAAAAAAAGACTGCAGATTTTAAAAAAACATCATTATCTTTCCTTTGCTGCGGAGATGAACCAAGCATATGAAGTGTATTTTTGAACAATACAGTATGTAAACTGCACTCTCCTTTCCTGCCAGTTTTCACGCGACACCATGAACCAGAACAGAGGGCACCTGGTGCTAATCATCACAATTAAGCAGAAGGTGCTCCTTTTTTTTACAGGGCTACTATATCACCCGCATTAACCCCAGCACTGCTTTCAACTACAGGCGCATTTTAATAATTAAGGAACTCTGAGATCATCAATAATTGAGCCGTGTATTCATTAAACAACAAAAGGGAAGCAACAGGGGCAGAGTCAGTAAAGAAGCCTGTGCTCGGTTTTATCCTGGGCTGACAGGGAGGCCAGATCTTTAGGCTGCAGATTGGACTAAACAAGTTTATGAATTACATAGTGGGAGCTGTGTCTCTTGCAGTCTGCAGACAGGTTCTCCAGTTGGATGACAGATAATGTGGTATGGATAATTGGGCTGGCGATAACTGTCATGTGGCCACTTAATGAAGATAATAAGCTTTTAGTTTGACAGCTCTGTTAAAGCAATCCAGTTTTTTACTCCCTCTACATACGTTTTTTAAAAATGCGACATATCTTGCTGTCAATTATAACTTCAAAAAAATATGATGTTTGATGTTTCTGTGTTTTTTTTGCTTGCTCACCAAGAATTTCACATTGTCCTAGATTTAGGCTTTTTTTAGTATGTTTTTCTGCATTTTTGTGTTAGTTTTATCATGGAGAAAAAAAGATAGAAACTACAGCTCTCTTGCCTCCACCACCTACTCCTGATCACAGTCAAGACAAAAGCTTGTCACGAGCCTGATTTTATAGCTGAACTGTAAAAGGAAAAAAAAGACAGAAGCGTGCAAGTATCTCTCCATTAGTTTGGGGTTTTTCAAATCCTCTTTTGCTGCATTTTTCTTTCACTTCGCAGACTCTGTGTGGATATCGTTAACAAATACCGAGTTGCTGCCATCAGCACCCTGCATACTAATGAAAATCATGGGAAGAATTTTTATTATTGCGGTCTCAATTTATTCACTATTAACAGCTAGCAACTACCCATCCCATGAACAGAAGAAAATAATAAACAGAGAAAGAAAGAAAGCTTCCTTTTATACTTTGCTTTTGCAAGCTTTGCATGCACCTGCCAACACAAAATGCTACTTACATTTTGTAGGAAAATACTGTTGTTTTTCTGAATTAATTAAACCCCCATTAATTGAGTGGTGAATTCCTGGTGGACAGCTTTTGAAAAGGACATACTTTAAAGTGGGGGTAGAGGTGAGAAAGTGGCAGCAATCTCCTTCTTTCATTATTTGTGTAATTAAATTCAAAACAGGAAACACTTAAAGATTCTCTCCACTCAAAAAATGTTTTTTTCTTATTTTTATATCCCCTAAAATGACTAATCTCGACAATACTGATTTTTACCTGTTCACAGTTTGTCACTGGAGAGGTGTTTTGGCTCTGTGATGGGGGTCCCTTAAATCTAAAAGCCAGGATTGCTTTTATTTAAAATCTTTTTACATCTGCTAGAAACCAATTATGTTGCACATAACATAACAGAACAGTCTCCTTATCTGAGTCTTGTTCTGACTGAGGCTCAAACATGTATGGCTAATAACTGTATGCATGGTCCAAAATAACCTTTTTGGCTCACCTGTCAATAGCAGGTAAACAGAGGAAATTTACCAGCCAAAAATATTTTTGGCTGCAGGTTTGAGCATCGTATTTTAGCTGCATTGTCTAGACGCCACCTCTCAAGAAAATGCAGCCTTTTGTGAGTTTTCTCTTTGTTTTCCTCATATTTACTTTTTGGTGGCTTAACTCTGGGAATATCTCGCCACATCTCTAATAACTAAGTGGTTTTAGAAACAGTCATTGTGTTACTTTGATTTGACTTGTAAAGTCACTAAAGGTATGGTGGTCAGTGAGGGTCACATTAGTCTCAGCCACATAGATATAAAACAGCCAGTTTAAGTGCAAAAAATATATGTATATATGTATATAAGCTGTGATTTAAAATTATTTATCTACCAGCTGGTAGATCACCCCTATTTAATAACTCGCCAAACCCAGAAATTTAGTTGTATTTTGCGCTTGTTGGGTGTTAAGTTTGGACCCTGACTGTATGGCTCCCCTTTGCTTCCTTTATCAATAGCCACCATGATGTGCATTGCTCTTTCACAAGTCACCTCAGTGCAGGCAGATGGGACATTATGTCTGTGATTGATTGATTTCAAATTTCTCAGTGAGGGAGTTAGTGTTGATGTGCTTCTAGCCTCTTTTCAGGAGTTTTTGTGTAACTCTTGATGAGGCAAAACCATGTTAAACTACTGTTGCTATTAATAATAGCAGAAAATGTGTCTCAGGGGGAACTTTAGGTTGTTCTTGCTGCAGATGTTACCATGTTGTTACTGTCTGCAGTGTCACCTATATTTGTTTCAGCCAGAACTTTTAACAAGGCCGTTGTTATTGTGATTTATCTCAGTGACTTGTAAGAGGAAGGAAAAAAATCATTTTCCTGGTACAACTGTAACTCTAACCCATGGTTGCAGTCACAAACTTTAAATCATGACAAACAGACTCACTGACTGTTCTTATGAGATTCATTTTAGGTTATTTATTTTCCTTGCACTTCTGTAGCAGTCGAGCGGTGGGTGTGATTGGTGCAGTTGTATTGGTTGGGTGTTTTATTGTTTTAAAAATCCTATTTAACACCTTTGCATTGGACACTGGACCAAGTATGGTAAACAACAGGGCTGCAATTGATGTTTTTTCCATTATCAGTGAATATTGTTGGTTGGATTTTGGTCTATAGAATATTTATCATTCCTGGCTGCTGCTGGTAATAATAGGTCATTGTTTTTTTTAAAAACAAATAAAACAAATAAAATACAAAAACAACCAAACAAAGGAACCAAAAAAACACCATTATGTATATTTTTTTAATTGTGTAAATGCTTTACTTCTGTTTGATTTAATTAATTAGTAATTTTTCTTTGCTTCTGTTTGTCCCTTGACCCTCCTCCCACTTCAAAGTGTCTTTTATTAAATGCCAGGCTGTTTTTTTAATAAAAAATTCTTTTTAATTTCTTGTCTGATAAAATAAAGGTTAAATGGATAAAATAAATTAGAAAATAGGGAAAAACACCTGCTACAATATCAAAGAGTCAAAGGTGAGCCAAGATTTTCATTTTACAGAGATGTAAAAGCAAAGAGAAATAGCAAATCCTGACATTGGAAAGGCATTAACATTGGTTATTAACAAACTTAACTTCACTGTGCAGAATGTACACTATTCAAATTCCATCATGCCTTGCTATAACATAAAGCCTGACAGCTATTTAGAAAAATTAGTTTTTGAAAACCTTTAAAAGTGACACAAAAAGTGGCTTGAGTGAAGATCATGAGCCATGTTCACATTTAAAAATTTTTTATAATAGATTGTTAACCAAAAGTGAAGCAAGGCTGTTGGTGCTGTGAAGTTTTTTCATCATTGAAAACTCTCAATATTGTCACCACCGCTCAGTTATTTTGTATTTCATAGTATTTGACATGATGGCAAGGCGTTCATGTCAACGTGTAATCCACATGAACACCATGACCGGGGATTCCCTGAAGAGCGTCGCATCCTAACGACAGCATCAGTGTTATTGACTTCACCTGTCAGGGGTTTTGATGTTGTGGCTAATTAAAATGCTGTGCATGAATATATCAGTGCATATGTACTTTAAGTTTCTTTTCAGCATAGACACTTTGAGCACAATGTTATGACTTTTTGCCCTTTTTATCTTTGAAGCAAAAGGAAGACTGTGGCATTTTCTTTTTTTTTTTGTTTGTTCAGGAACCTGGCGTGTCAACATTAAAGAACAGAAAATCACACAGAATTTTAAACGAGCCCTCAAATGCAGCCGTTACTCTTGTATTCCCATCTGTTGGATGGATAGCTGCAAGTTGAAAATGAACACTGGAGACGTTCAGATATAAACCACACATAAAAAGGCAAACATAACCCCCGAACATAACCTGCCAGTGCTGATAAGACTCCAGATTTCACTCAAGATTGTCTGTTTAAAGTCGGGCGGATTAAACGTTGACATACAAGCAACAGGCCTTTTTTTAAGGGTCACTGACTGTGACGCCCTGTACAGCTTTGTTTGCTGCCCAGTTTGAGAAAAATAATTTAAGGGCCAAGGCAAACATCTTGCCTCTTTGTGTCGTTCCAAACCCAGCGGTGCAGTAACCTTGATGGTCAGGTGTTGATGACATCTCTGGGTCTTTATGAGGGCATTTGGTACCTGTGTTATTAAGTGGCATTTCCTTGGCTTGTGCAGTTTTTATTGTTGGGTGATTTTCAGCAAACTGCAGGGAAAGAAACCTGGCAGAGGGAAGCTAACCCTCCCCTTTTTTCATTTTACAGCCGTGATTAATAATTTCTGCCAATTGTTGTGATGTATTAGTCACTTTTACTTAAGTTTGGAGTGTTATCACAATACCTTTTGAAGCTGGTGGGTCTTTTAGAAGCCAAAGAAGAGCAGATAATATTCTGTCTTGAGGATTGTTTCTTTTAAAAATGTTCTTCTGCTATTCATCTTTAAGTCTTGGTTTCATCTTTTATTTGGCCTAAACCACCTAAACCACCTCTGAAACTCCTTCCTCATTAGCCACCTGCTGGTGGATTGGCAGAGGATGTCTGTGTGTGTGTGTGTGTGTGTGTGTGTGTGTGTGTTTGTGCTTGTTTGTGTGTGTGTTTTCCACCACCATATGGTTTCCAAAAGTGGGTTGTCACTGTGGGTGTTGCTGCAGGTCTCAGTTCGGTCACTTGTGAACCCAGAGCTGCTGCTTTGTTGTGGCCATTTTTCATCTTGCAAGAGCCATGTCGATGTCTTGGTGGTTGCATCAGTGTGAGTGACAGACAATCAGCCATGCACAGCAGAGGAATCCCCCCCCTTGTATGCTGTATGTTGTGGAGCGGGACACAGGAAGGAGGCTGGTGTAAATTGTACCCTGACTGCACCGATTTGTTTTGATTTGTAGGAGAAATATTGGATGTATTCAATCTTACTGGATGCTGTTTTTTTTTTTTTTTTACTCTGGCAAATAAAATAAAGAGTTGGCCACTGTGAGAGCTGTGATCAGTGAAGGAGCTGGCCACCACACAAATGTTAACATCATGCCATATTTCAATCGTAGCTGTACTTAATCTTAGCAGTAAATCACCTTCATAGGCCTTTTTCTCAGCAGGCCTTACTTGACTTGTCAGGCAGGAGAAGCACAGGTGTAATTAGTAGCATTAATGATGGTTACATCCCATTTATTTCAGCTAATTTGAGAGCCATGTTGCAGTGCATCCTGACTCAGTGGGATGGCTTTCCCTCACTCATAAATAGAGCTGAGTGGTGTTAATGGTTGGGGATGTTAGTTAGTTTCACTTGTGCTTCCTCAAGTGAATAGGTTTACAATAAAAGCAACCACTTGTGTTCAAATGCAACTGAATATGTAGCAAAGATATTATTTTTTTAAAAGAAATTTATCTAGATGTATATAATTTAAATTTCTCTCTTTTTTGTAGGTCTAGAAATGTGATTTTAGGTTATTTGGTGTCACAATTTCATATCGACATTACTATACTTAAGTTGTTAAATAGTATAAATATAATATATAAAAAACTGTATAGATGCTTGAGCTGCGGCTCATTTTCAGATTTAAAATGTAGCAATTAAAACTCTATACTCTGCTCTGTCTTTCTCACGGGCAATTATTACTGACACACAACACTGTGGACAGGTTCCCTGAAGAGGATGATTAGATGCCATGGGCTGAAAAATGGAGGCAAAGAGAGAAAATAGTGAGGGGGGAACAAAAGAGAGAAAGCAACAACCGAAGTTTGGGAACATTTTAAACTGAAACGATACAAAAACTTGGTCTAAACTTGGTCTAAAAACTTGTCTATTGTAGAACTGAAATAATCTACCAAAACAACATGAAGTCAGTAGCTGGCTTTACATGGAGCCTAATATTCCGATTAGAATCGGGTTAGAAGCCCAAACCGAATAAAAATATTCCATATAAACACCTCAATCAGAATAAACAGGCCCAAACCGAATGGAATTTCATTCGGTTTCACAGGGGTAGAATA
>JAPZDY010000012.1:6208448-6225992 GCA_029783645.1 Ctenochaetus hawaiiensis
GAACAGCTCTGGCTGAGAAGGGGAGGAAGGAAACAGGGATTAGCAACAAAAAATGACAAAACACAAATCACAACCACGACATTTCTCATACAATCATAGATAAAATATCTAATCCTGTTAGCAATAAAGACTCCTTCATACAAGGGGCTGTCTAAAAAAAGACATAACTAGATCAAGCTGGGACCCTTAAAAACATTCAGGGGCTTAATGTGCATACCTGCATTTAAAAAAACTGACATATCTGAGCAAGTCAGAAACCAAAAATCAGGGTTTTTTACTTGCTGTTATCTTTATAGGAACTTAAGTTTTAAAAGTTAGATAATTTATTTCAGCCTCCCATTTATTTACTTTTGGAATTAACAATCAACTCACCAAATCTCTATTGCCAATCCAGTTGTCAGAGCTCAGTTGGTTGCACCAAATAACTTCACATTTGCACAATGCTGGCACTGCAGAGCGATTTAAGTGCGAGTGAAGCCTGAGGAGTTATCAGGTTGTTGTTAAATTTGTTTTAGATTAAATGGAAGCTGAGCTTTTCAGGTTTTTTGAGTCCAGTGTGAGTCACAGACTCGATTTTAACAAAAAATCTTTTTAGCATGTAATCAGTGGTGCTGTTAGCAACTACTATAAAAAAATTAGATGTGAAAATCCTCTTTGTTGATGGCCAACTATCCAATCACTCTGTTACCTCTTTACTCCTCTCATCTCCCATCTTGCTGTGTCCTCCTTGTACTCACAGTCAAAGTCCTGGTTGAAGCTGCTGTGAATCACTTTGTTACCATAATCCCAGTCATTAAACTGGCCTTAGTGTCCGTGTTCAGCCTGGTTGGACTGTGTTCACTGGGTTGTTTAAACACCAACACTCATCTCCAAACTCCCATTCCAGTTAGACTGATCAGTAGCTGCACAGCTAACTGAGCAAACAAGCTACAGCCACAGAGAGCGGCAGAGTAAGAGTATTTAATGAGCAGCTGTCAGGGGTTATTTCGATGATATTCTACCCCTGATCATTTTCACAAATTGCACCGTTTAACAAAGTTGAGCATCTAGATGTTTTTGTAAGGAGTCTGTAAAGATGAGCTGCAGTGGGATGATCATGTTGCTTTTTGTCTGCAAAGTGTACCCAAAGTAGTATTCAAAACTTACTTAATACACTGAATAAAGAGTAGAGCAATTTTCTTTCTTTCTTTCTTTCTTTGCACAAAAGTGTTTTTTCTTTTTTGCAACCTTTAAATTAGGCTCCAGCATTAGTATCATGTCTGTGCTGCTGGAAGTGATTTTATTTAAAAATCATTGATTCCAGTAACCTAAAAACTAACCCCAAGATCTAACAGACCTCAGTCTTTTTAAAAATTCGACTGGGAGCTAAATGTACAATCAGCATTTTATGGTAGAGAACAGGAGGCGGAATATAAGAAACAGAGTGTCTCCCTCAGATATTTCACTCATAAAGATATTTCCTTTGGCCCACTGTAAGACACTTTGGATCCTCTTCTCTTTGCATTTATCCTTTTCCAAGAAATTACTCCACTGAAAGAGTTCCCAAGGAGTTAGAGCTTTTTTTTTTGGGTTGGCTAAGTACGAGTGTAATTAAAAGGATGAGACTTAAAGGTGCCCCGGTCATGTCTCTGGTTTGCTCTGTGCCTGAATAGGCAGAGACTGGCTTGGCTGTGGTTGCTCATCAATTATGTCTGTCACTCCCTGATCACTTAATCTGCTGGCCACACATCAGGCACAGCTGAGGGATGGAAAATAAGTGTTGTCGGGTAAAACATGCAGGGGATTTTTTTTATCAGTGCAGAAGAATCAGGTAATGCGTGTCTGCACAAACTGTTTCCGAGTATCGAGACGGAAAGATCCCATCTGATCAGTAGAATACATTACTGAAGCTGAGTCGCCGTTGTTTGATAGTGTCACAAATGGCGTATGAGACATCAATGAAAACAATAACCGGCACCTGGCTATAAATCACGATGTCGTGCTCACGCTACTGTTGCATGATTAAGATACATGGACTGCCTAGAGGTCACGTTCAGTTGTCTGTGACAACTTTACATGATCATCCTTATCTGATGATCCGTTTCATGCCACATTTCTGGACACGGCTGACAGAACAATGAAGGGTAAATTCATGAGGAACACACAGTGTGTCACTTTAAATGACTTTTCTAATGTTTCTAAAGAAAAAAGGGCCGGACTATGACAAAATTTATTTAAAGGTGTTAAACTCAAAGAGACCACCATCAACAAATAAGTAATGTTTACACATATTTGAAGCTACAATATTATTTATTTTTAAAAACAGAAGTTTGGAAAATTAAAGGTAATAGTTTGTTGATGAAATATTCCTGTTTTGCAGCATAGACCTGGATTTAATTGCTGGGCTTTATTTGCAAAGATATACTGGCCTTTTAATTTTATTAAGCTTATACCTTTATTTTCATCTGCACATAAGAAATGTTGTGCAGATTATCAGCAGCATCCACTTTCTACCTACCTTGATTATTAGCAAAATATCTCTTTTAATAGATTAGTTTTAAATGAAAAATACCAACAAATAGTTGATAAATAAATTTGTGGAGTGGTATAATCAGCAAATATTTTGGCATATTGGCAGAATCAAAAATGTTCTAATGTGGAATTATTAAGTATCATAATATTTATCAGCACAATAACTGTTGATTTAAAGGCTATATGTTGAAATTCAGATTTTTAAATTGTTTAAGTGTGACAGATTAATGACAATAATTATTATCTGCTGCCATGAGCCATTAGCTGCGGTGCCTTGCATGCTATTGATGTTTGTGTTGTTGTTCTTGTTGCCACTGACTTTAATGTATTACTTCCATGTTTCATGTTTATTTATCTGTCTGCCAGCTATTTTGTTTTTCTCCTCCAGTTACTTTGTGCATTTCTGTTCATAGCGTTAAGCTTGTCCATTTAAAATTAATCAGGATTTGTTGATGTAATCATTATAAAGTTCCCTCCAGGTTTATTCCAGTTCAGCTGAAGGAATGATCGACTATCATTTTTTTCCATGCCGATTATGAAGACCATTTAAAATAACCGACCATCAGAAATAAGATGATAATAGCCTAAAATTATGTCTATAATCTGATTCCACATGACCACAAGTCATCATACTGTTGGAGTGCATTGACATTGCTTCCCAAATGTTATCTTTAACCTGCAGCCAAGCGTGACAGCAACAACCTCCCAACCCTTGTTCAAACTCTAAGCAGATACATATCGTTTTAATGTGATATTAATAATTAGATATATTCCTGCAAAATGATTAACATTTAGTTTGATCTCTTGATTAAAATGCTGTTCATTTTGTAAACGTCAGGTATTTGACCAGCAAATCATTTGACAGCAGAAAAGATTTAATGTTTATATATTTTATGACAAATATACTGATAACTCACTGCTACACTAGCCAGTTGCTTTGCCAGGTATCATTGTTTCGAGCTTAATGTACCAAGAAAATAAGCCGAAAAAGCAAATTATCTGAGTCAGCTCTCACAGCAACAACCCTGGCAGCCCAGAAACCTCCTGCTTGGAGTTGCACCAGCACAGCTTTCTCCCTGAAGAGAGCTAGAAAATATAACACGGTACAATGTGGGTAAAAAGGCAGATGATGAAAGGTAAATATGAATTCCAGGTGGGGTTTTTTTGATCTCTGCTTTTGTATCTCTCTTCCCTGGCACATAGCGCCTAGAGCCAGGAATCGGTGGCCTTCAGTATTCCTCTTTTAGGGGTATTTTAAGTGAGCTGCTTCTCATCTCCCATGTACTGACCCAGGATGTGATCCCTCCTAAAGGGAGAATTATAAGAGCAGATGTAGGATACACAGAGATGGAGAGAGAAATCACTTTACTTTGTGAAAACCACTTGAGGAGACATCAGTTTTGCAAAAATATTGAAGTGCTGGTTGTCCTTTCAAATGCTTACATAGACCATCTTGTTGACAGTGTGATGCAGTGAAACTAGTGTGTATAAAACATTTATAACTAAGCTTGCATCTATCAATGTGCATCTTGCAATAATACTTAAATAGCAAAGAAATCCAAAGCAAACAGCAGGATGATGATGTAATGAGCCTCAAAATAAGCACTTACTGTAATTTAATTCTTACAAATAATTCAGTAGGAACATCTCTAGTGATGTATCCCTGGCTGATATGTACACAAGATGCTTTATTTCCTTAATTTCAAAGAGCCTATTTTCTGGAACTCACATATAGTTTCTGAAATGGAAAGTTCATAATGATCATCTTGGGTCTACTTCACGGTCTCTTACCGCTTACTACTTTGGTATTTATGAATATAAGATTCCTTCTGAGTGCAGCCTTTATGAAACAAAAAGGACATGAAGAGGCCAGTCAAGTGTGGGCAGAAGAAGCCCAGAGAGTCCCATCCTTGACTGCAGACGGCCCCTCTCTGCAGAGATGTTGATTACTGTGGAGCATGCTCCAATAGATGTCATTAATCAAGTTAATGAAACACAATGTCAATAAGAACCCTAACAAGATTCCCTTGCAAACCAATGGCCTGCCTGACATCAACATGAGAAACCCCGCTAATGGAGTAACTCCCTTCCCTGTTTGACGAGGAGGATTACAAGCATTAGCCACAGAGCTGGGATGAATAAGCCCACGTGGGAAATGTAAAAAAAAAAAGAAAAAAAAAGAAGAAAAGAGGAACACAAACAATTCTGGGTCGCTCTTGGCGCATTTTTTCGGAAGATGCAGACAACAGACAATATGCCTGGTAACAGGAAGTGAAATGTGAGCTGTGGTAGAAGTCAGAGCCTAATTATACTTTATTAACTGTTTCTTACGAATAAAGATCTTTCAGGTTCACCAGAAGTTCTTCCTTTGAATAATTTATTTTAAGAGTTAGGCTGAAAATATTGTGCATTTTTTCATGTAGTCAACAAATTCTATGAAAAGACCAAAAAACAGCACAGTCTCAGTACATTTTTCAATACATTCTGCCTTTGCTGCCCTGTCTGATGCTCTCAGCTTCAAAGCCCATTTACTCCTACTGAAGACCTAACTCTTCAAAAATAGCTCACCTACGTATACTCCTGCTATTAAACAGGCTTCCTAAATGAGCTGGCCACTGCAGTTTTTAGCATAGGTTAATGAATAATTAGTGTATTTACTGAGGACTATTTTATGCGCCAAATTGATACACGCTTAGAGCAGCAAGGTGAGTTATGTGGGCTCAACTCAATATAAACTGTAGAGTCTATGTTCATAATAATGACATATAATATTTTAACAGTGTTTGGACTACAAAAAGACCAAGCTTACACAGACAATACTTCAAATCAGATCGATTCACTGTTGGATTTGGTCTTTGGTCATTAGTTGTAATGACATTAAGAAAAATATCGCAAAGCATATAACCTTGAAAACAGCCATGAAAGTTGGTAAATTAAGGTAAATTGACAGAAAAATATTGCAGGTTGTGGTGATTTGAGTAGAGAAAAGCATGTCCCCACCCAGAGGAGCAGGGAGACATCTGAACATCTGTATTCTAAATGGCCACAGTCACCCAGGGAGGAGATCACAGCACACTCAGCAATGTTTCCACTTCCATATGGCCTTTTAATCTCTAGTTCACACCCATGTGCGGCGTGTCAGCCAGTTATGTCTTTATTTATTATATGACATCACACAAATGACCCCTGAGTGCCTCGGATACGTCCTGTTGCAATTTGTTTAAACAATTACTTGTCATTGCTTAATTGGACCAGGTGAATGGCTGCATAATAATCACTCATCTTCCCCTTGCTTTCTCCTCTCTCTCTCCGTTAGTGACATAATGGTTATGTATGGCTCATAATGCAGAGATATTGTAAAAGACAATTTTCTTAAGCAAGTGCTGCAGCTTGAACTTTGATCTTTAGAATTAGATACAGTTCCCTGCGGAAACGGTAGGCAACCTAACTACTTATGGTCACATCATGATGTAATGCACATGGCGACATTTTCCCATATGGAAGGATGTACTTTGCAATGTTAATGTACTGTACATTAGTGAATATTCAAATGAGGCAGAAAATTAAAAAAACTATGTCTTGCCGATCCAATCAAAAGAGCAGAAACCCAAAGCAAATGATTGGGGAGGTTACAGGGGATGCTGCAGATTAATTTAAACAGAAATACCTTGTGCATTATTCGCAAAAAGCAACATGAATCCACGCAGATAAAGTTAGTGGCTGCTAAGCTAATAGATTATGTAATAATACCTGTAAAAAGAGATAAAAAGAGGATACTGACTGAGAGATCAATACCACATTTGCTTCCAATTGATACGCTGCTGTGTTATCACATGCCTGAAAAGTAGCTTAAATTGCATCCATTCAGTGTAATATTGCACCCAAGACATGAGATAATTATTTTAAGGAACAGAAATGATCAAAAGCTACAAATTAAACGTGTCTGTGGGATAGATACTGATGTTACAAACTGATTTTTGGTGTGTGATGACTCTATTCTTCTGAAGATTTGGACGAAGCTCATTTTAAAGTAATAACAAGGTTGTAAGGATAAAGGATTTGATTTTGGAAGATATTTAAAGCAGCCTTTGTCTCTGTTAGTGTTAGGGAGGAAAGAAATTCAATTAGACAACATAAGACAATGATGTAAATTGGACAGCTCATGGAACTAATCTGGATTACAATTCTGTAACTAATCCATACAGCTCCTCTTCATTAGAATAAATCAATATCACTTTTGTCAGAGGGATAAGATTTCTCTCAGCCTCCACTAAGCACTTTCTAAACGGCTTCATATTATCATCATTAGGCCAGGCTTACATACTGAAGTGTGTAATTCAGTATTACAAAGATTTGATGACAACCTGTTTCAAACGCCGATATCTTCAACTGAAGTACTATAATAAGAATATTGAAATTACAAATGATAATAGAAGCAAACAAATTTCATAAATATTAAGAATAAATGCTGAAATTAACCTTGCTAAACTCATACCACATACACATACACTCCCTGGCTACCTAAACAAGTATACCCATACAATTTCATATACTCTAATACAACAGACCTGTGCTGTTTAACTATGTTTTTCACTGAGGTTGTAGTAAATGGTGGTGTTGTCCAGGTTTGAACACATTAAAATGTGTTGCTAATACTCTCACCCCCTTGTGTTTGTAAATGCTGTGGGCCAGGGTCCAAAATTAACACCTGCAGGGCACCAACTGTCGTAAATTTGGGGTTTGGCGTAATAAATTGGGGTCACCTGCCAGGTGGCTGGGCTGTAATGTGGAAACACAGCGTATGTTTACATCCCTGTGCTTTTAATGTGCACCAGCTGAAACTAAATTGACCAGAAGTGTCAACTATTGTCACAATGAATGAAATCAGAGCAGTTTTCTGCTATTTGACATTTTCTTGAGTCTGTCTATGTTTTTTGCCGTAAGAAACAGGGGTTACGTTGTTAGAGGTGTGGAGACATGTTTCCAGTGTTAAATCATGGAAAAGAAAACATGAACACAAAGAGGGAAAGATGAAGAGAAAAGTCACTGAGGTCAGTAGAGACACAAACACACCGGAGACTTTCAGACTCTCTGAACTTCTAACACAGGAACCACACAGAAACTTTCTCAAAGGGCCATGAAGATGTTTCTAGTGACTGTCAAAGACCCAGCAGACTCGGTGTTTTCAGCTCAGACGTTGAGAGTCTGAGAGCAGCTGACTGGTTAGCTCTGACTACCAGCTTTATATGGCTGTTATATATATAAATAGATACATATTAGTGATGTCATATTTGATAGTTAATTGTTATCTTCCACCTTAAGCCTCCATTCATGATATATAAAAACTTCAAATCTGTGATCTGTTGCTCTGGTAGAGGAGACTACAGAATTATGTTTTGCTCTCTTCATTTACTGCCTTTGTGTAGAGGGACAGTCTGAAAATTAATTCTAGCATATACAGGAAGGCGGACAAAAGCAGATTCTTATGAAATACTGTGAATATAATGTGATTCAGAGAAAGTTTTTTGTTGGAAAAGTTCTCAATAAAGTTGTGAATCTTATATATTCACATTAGTTTTTTTATAGAGAGGCTTGCATGCTATTATATTACCACCTTAAGTTGAGGTTTTTATTTTTTGACAAATACATGGTGCAGTTTTACTGCTTATAAAAAAAAAATCTATATGGTTAAAGTCCCTTGTTCACCTGCCATTTGCACATGAGCTAAAAGTTAATTTTGGATCCTAAAGTGAACAAAAACATCTAGAAAGATATAAAGTTTAACATCAACTATAACATCTAGAATAAACATGTAGTCAAACAAAAACTTTTCCAACAGTGTCAATAAATTGTCCTTGTACAAGCAGAATTTATGGCTCAACTGTTCCAAATAAGGTGGCCACTGAGTCTATACACATAAACTATGTCGAGTAAAACACCAATATATTTTAGACTTCTTTTTTTATGTTCTAATAGCTGTTTTTTTAAAATATATATTTGCTACTTATGGTGTTTTTGTTCATGGTCTTTCCTGTTTGTTCTATTAAAAGACGAAAAACATTCCTGGTCACACAACACTGGTGTGTTTGTGCCAATGCCAGGTTGATTTCCATCTTTTCTGGCTGCCTCTAAACTCTGATCATAGGACAAAGATTCCCCAAAAGGGCCTGGTGGCTTTGGGCATTGCTTCTCAAAAAAGCTATTTACACTGTTTTTGACTTTATAAGAAAGAGCTGTGTAGTTAAAAAAAAAACAAAACATAAAATCTACAAAACTTACATCTAAAGAACTTTCTGTTACTTATTTTAAGCGTAATAATGCAACCTCTGACTAGATTTACATGGCAGCATTGAACTTAATGTCATCTAAGGAATCAGCAAGTAAGAGGACGCATCATGAAATAAATTTAAAAGGTTTGCATTTTCATATACAAGTACAATTTGGCATTAACTCATACAGATTTGCTTTGAGTTATGGACTTTATTAAATCGTCCTATAGGAAATGTTTTTGTTTTGTTTTGTTTTTCAGACTTTAGTAACATTTTAGCTCTGCCTCGTTTTCATTACATCCCTTAGAGATCACTTGGCAATTAGTCAGCGTGGGCAGAACTGTGACATCTGTTTCCTCAGCTTTTTGTTGCTTTTTATCAACAGAAAAATCTTTTCCTTGTTCGGCGGTAGTGGCTGCTGCTGCCTGAGCCTGGATACTGAATTGTTAAATGATTAATACACACAAATCAAACTGCCTCTAAAAAATAATCTTGTAGCACTTGGAATAAACCTATTGTTGTAACAGAAAACAGTGGCAGTCGAACCTTTTTCCTCGGATCAGTCCCCAAACTTGATTATCTGTTTTATATTAAGAATGTTTCCAGGAATTCTTGGTTCTTCCTGGTTTTTCTCTGACTAGGCAGCATTAAGGTGTTACTGGGAGAAGTCTGATCATCATTATTTTTAATCTAGACCCTCTGTCAGGGATAATATGTTTTGTGAATTAATCTCTGCCGGCACTGCTCATAACTCAAATTGCAATTACTTTTTTTTATTTCATTGTAGTTGTGACATTGTGTAGGTCATTTAAAAGGAAACATCATGTAGTTTTCCTGATCTAATCCATTTGGTATCTGGGTTACCCGGCTTTTGTAGCCAGTGGCAAAGCAGAGCAGCTTTTGTCTTCAAATTAAGTTATTTAGTTAAAGATATTGATTCTTTTGGTATTATTAGGTCACTCCATCTGCAGAAGAAATGAGATTTACCATAGACAAAAGACAATGAGAATATAACCACACAGATTTCAAGCAGTTAAAAGAAATCAATCTACATTGGAGCTAAAAATGTCCTGTATATAATTTTTGTAACATGAGTTTTTTATAATGAAGCTTTGAATGTCAGTGATCATTTTTCATGACGTCACCCCCCCCCCAAAATCTCAATTTAAATAAAGTGATGAATGCAATTTTTTTTGAACCAATCCATTTTATTTTGTAATTATAAATATAAATTATAATTAAAAATTTATGTCAATATTCATACATATCAGTACAGTACTTATGTATTGTATTGTATTGTATGTATATAGAGCTCTGATACAGTCACCTCACTGTCTGTGATCACCACTCTCTGGTCTCGCCTGATGTCCCGCCCACAGCCCTATCTGATTGGCTTAGTGTCATTAGTAATAGCCTATCACAGGAAATGCTCTGATAGGCCGGTGGAGCTGTGTTTTGAAAGAAGAGTAGCAGATAAAACAGAAGTTACAATTAGAATCACAATCCTCTATGCCTAAACTGCAAAAACAAACAAGAAAAGTTATGATTTATCAAAGGTTGATTAAGAATTTGAATGTCAACATTTTGTAAACAGATTCAAAGCTGCAAGCTATTTAATACAAAGCTAAGGTGAGCACAGTTTGATGAACAGCAAATAACTTAAGTGGAGAATCTTGTTAGAATTAGTTATTGTCCTGTTTTTGCCAATTGTGTCATCTCTTATAACTGTAGTATAGCAAGGAAGGCTTTAGAGGGCTTTTCTGACCTTGATATTGACTAAATAATTGTTTTTGGTGATGCAGGGGAGTTTCATTCCTAAACACCATCTGCATCAGAGTAGACTTTGCTTCACAACTCTGTTGTGTACAGTGCTGCTCAGCAGGGTGCCTTGTGTGACAAAGTCCAAGAGGAAGCAAACACATCTGTTGGTACATTTTCCTTCAGAACTACTATTTCTTTCATGATGGATCCTGTTAATGAGCAGGTGGAGTGTAATATTGTTTAGTCAGCTTTTCATCTTACCTCAATCTTCATCCGGATAAAAACCCTCTTCAAAGACAGCTGCTTTAGTGAATACAACAAACTTCTACTGTAACCCCAGTTTATGCATTTCCTGTTTGTACTGGAGGTGTTTAATCTCAATTGTAAATCAATGGCCTGTTCAATATGGAGAGAAAGGTGGTTTGATTCAATTGTATGTGTAGAAAGATTGTTAAAAGATATGTGTATTTTTGTTCGGTCTGTTTCAGTAAAAGGTAATGTTCAAGTGCAGCACCAGCATGATTTACTTTTCCAATAATGAATAGTTTTCTAGAAATCTGAATTAGAAAGGGTCCCCTCTTCTGTTGATGCATTTGCACTTCTCAGGAAAGGGCAAAATACATGTTTATGCACAGTATATATTTTGTAAGTATAATCCTTATTAAACTCCAATATTGTGCCTCTCATATACAGTTAACCTGACAAAAGATCTTTCAACCTTAAAGCCAAGTATCCTTAAAAATAGAGCAAAAGGTATTTGTTCACCCAAATTCTGCAAAATCCCTCCCTTGAAGCAGCAAAGATGCAGCAGAGGCTTACACAGTATAACCACTGCAGGGGGCGTGGCCTCATGACTACAAGTGTTTGTAACATGACTTGAGCTGTAGTCGGAGCTCACCAGCATGAGAAGTTTTTCTTCACTTCTCTTTGTTCACACTTGAAATGTGGTAAATGAATGGATGCTTCTTTTGCACAGAAGTGTGTGTATATGCACAGTAGTTCAGTCGTGATATGAATGGCTGCACAGGAAAAGATGTCATCTAAAGTTTTAGGACTTAAAGAGCTACTTTTGACTTTATCTGCAAGCGCTTCTGCACAAGAGTTTTGCAGCAAGATGCGTTTCAGGAGAGTGAGTGATGAAAAACTGGCTTTAATTTCAGTGTGACAGTTTAGTAAAATTGTTGCCAAAATAAGAGCTAAAAAGATCAGATTCCAATTTCATGAAAAAATAAAAAATAAAACAATAAACGACACAAGTCAGATATTCACCAAAATATGGATTTGGGTCATTTGTCATTGCAGATTGAGCCTAAGTATGTCATTCATGAGGACTGAACCCAGCTTTGAAACTGTCCCAAAGTACAATTGTCCATCTACACTAATTCAGGACGAACGCTGGCATTATTTTGCTGTATTCTTCAACAGAAGCAGACTCAATGTCTTGGTCATTTATAATTGAAGTATGAATAATCTGTCCCTGTGTCTGCCTTTAAAATTTAAAGACAATAATCTCCCAAGCAGATTATTAACATCTGCTCAGAGGGTCTTTGGTTTGTTGTAACAATGAAAACCAACCTTTTTTTCTTTACTTTAATGGTGCTCACTACTGTCACAAAGTCCCCACAATTCCTTAAGACTGTTTGTTTCCTTTAATGGGGGAACAAATGAAATTTAATCCCTACACAAGGACCTTGAAGGATCAATTTAGAAGGGATGGGAAAGGCCCCCTTATGTTTGCGAGGGAGGAAGATCACTGTCACAAGGAGGGATGAATAGGAGCTTTGGTGGCTTATGTGAGAGGACAACATTGCATTAACCAACCACCAACCATCGAGGACAAGCAACCTCCATACACAGTATGCTGAAATAACCTTGATTGTGCAAACTGAATTAGATTAGAGAAAAAAAACAGTGAAGCTCAATTTTCAACAAGATTTCCATATGGTAATAGGCCGCACAGTGGGACACAAATAGGATTACAATTGTTCCATTAGCCCTGATGAAATCAGGAAAATGTCTAGGCTTGGCTAAACATCGAGAATTGATTGAAGGGAAAGTCAAAGGAATTATAGTTATTCCTAACCCAAAGCATTAGCTGTTCTGACTACAGCTGCAGAAAAGGAGAAGTTCTTGCATGCATTAATGTATTGTGAGGGGATTTTCATCAAAGCATCCAGTTAAAAAAATATCTTCTTTGAGGATAAGCACCATTGGGATTTATGCTCCCCCCAATATGCTGATTAATATGTTTCTCTTAAACTGAGTCTGAATAGTTTGTATTTCTGACCAACTGGGCAGTTTTCCCTTTGGCTCTCCTTGTTTCAGTCCCTATTCCCCCATTTTTAGAATTAAAGTAACCTCAGATTTAAAAAAAAGGCATTTCAAAGCTTCATAAAAATGTGACGCTACCCATCAGTCTCCCAGACAAACAGCAGGAGGCCGAGGCAATGCCATAAAAGTCTGTCCTTTGTTCAAGTGTAATAGGAGGCAGCCATTTCAGTGGATGGATAAAAAAAAGAAACAAACAGCCTTTCATTTGTTTGTTGCCATTTAAAAGTTGAACATAATCCCCCCCTTCCATTTTCTCCGGCAGATTTCAGACTTACTAAGAGGTACGAAAGGAAGTTTGGAACTATCTCAGCAAAAAACTTAAACAGAAGACATTGGCTAGCATTCTGGATTTTCAAGTGTTATTGAAGACATTACACTATAATCTTTTTGAAGTTATGGGGGCTCTGAAAGAGTGTGTCTAATTTGAGTCTGAATGAGGAATAGAGCAAAAGTAATATGGCTTGGCAGGAGTCACAGGATAGAATTTTGACATAATGTCATTTTGACTCAGGGCGTGTCATTTCCATTACAAATGACAAGGCTCTTAACAGTCAGCTGAAGCAGAGAGAGGGAGAGGGAGAAGGACGAAGAGACGTGTGGGTGAGACAAAGCAGGATCGGATTTGAAGCCTTGGAAAAAAAAAATGTTTGCAAAATGCAGAGAAGCAGTTGTTTGATCAGCCAGTCATGAGTGAGCTTCTGTAACTCTACAGTTTCACTACTAATTTGCTCTTTTGTCAATCTACTGAAGGAGTGATCAGAATGAAACGGTTTATTCTTCACTGTTTATGTTGGAAAACAAATGTGTTGTGATCTCCCTGCAGAGTGCACCGTTTCCCTGCAGGATTTGTCTTTGAAAAACACAACACACACACACACACACACATCCTTGTTTCCTGTAGTATTCGGGTCAATCACTTTCAAAGGAGCAGGGTGGGATATTGCCACATTTTTCAGGGATAAATCTATAAATTTTAATCTCATACTTCCATTTCTCCTCTTACATTGATCCATTTTGTACCATCAGAGCGCTTTGTGAATGGATTAAGCTACCAGGCAAACAAAGAGAATGTGGTGTCCCAACATCAACGGCGTGATCAATGGCAGAGACAGCCCGGGTCAACAATTTCGATGCCTGTGTTTACTGAAGCAAAGTATTGGAGTGAGAAGGGCCAGTGAAATAAAGGGTGCAAACTGGAATCGATACAACAGCTATCATCATTTGCAGGGTTTATTAATGGCTTCGCTCCAAGCCGTCAATGAGAGTAACACTCACTTGCATTTAGGGAACCAACACTTCAGCGTTTATGCAGCTCGCCTCCTATCAATCATCACAGTCTAAGTTGCTCTCAGCGTCGGTCTGGCTAGCTCCCCTCACCACACAAAAAAAAACACCCACTTCAATCATGTAATGAATGGCATCAATTATGTGGCCAGGCTGCCAAGACATACAAATGATTCGGAATGGGTCAAAGTCTAAAAGGCTAGCACAAGTGATTGTGCACAGCTTACTTTAACTCACTCTCTCTCTTCTCTCTTGTTTTTTTTTTGCTGCAGCCTGATTGAGTTTTCATAAAATTTAAAAAGTTACGTATACGTGTTTGAAGACTGACAGCAGCATCAGTCACACAGGATGCAGCCACAAGGCATCGAGCGTTTCCACCACCAAGAGCTGCCTTTTTCTCTTGTGGTGTTCAGGAAATTCCACAATGCTAAAAAGCTGTCCTACTTAGAAACTACAAAACATGTCACCTGGCACATTAGACAGCGAGGGAAAAGTTCACATTGCTTTTTTATGGCAGTTGAAATGTTTCTGCAGTATGTGGCTGCTGATATGTAGAAAGAACTGGCTCTGTTCGTGTCAAATATCATGGCAGTATAAAGCAAATGAACAAATCCATTTTTCCTACTGTCAAATAAAACTGTTGAAGTCCAGGTGATCGATGTCTCAAAAAAGAAGACATAAAGGTCTGCGATATCAGAGCTCACAGAGACTTTATTGAGGATTCATGATTAATGTGGAGGAAGAGATATGATTAAAAAATGTGCTCGGACCGAGTGTTATTCAACCCATAAGCTATCAACCTGAAGAAATGACATTAATCTTTAACTGAATATAGTAGGAATTTCAAAAACAAAAGGGATGATGGGAGGATTATAACTTCTTATGATCCTTGATGGTGCAGGTTGATGAGTTTGCTGACCGTGCAGACCCATCATGGTTCTTGCTCAGTATGATTCTCTACTCTTGAGTCTCCACATAGATTAGAATGAGGCTCTGGCCTCGCGTTACAGTAGCATGTCCACGGGATTAGCCCACTTTAAAACATCTCCCACTGCACTGACCTAAAGACTTAAAATTGTAGTCCCGCTTGACAAGGTCTGCTCCACAGGCTGGGCTACCAGAGCCAGGATTACCATATCTGGACTCAGAGCATTAAAGCACTGTCAAGTTTAAGGTGCAGCAAAGATCTTGGAGTGATCCTGTGTCCTCCTTTACTATTTTCTTTGTGCAGCAGTGCAAGGCTGAAGTAAAAACGCTACACTTTGTCTGAGACCTTGGTACCTTCAGTGACACAGTGATACAGGAGTCTGTTAAGCAGTTTCTGTTTTTACGGTGCACTCATATTCATATGTTAACATGCTAAATGGTGGTAACTGCAGTAACACTGTAGCTGCACTCATTTCATGTGTCACACAAGACAAATGCTTTAATTTAAAAACAACAGAAAAAACATGAGTTAAAACTGCAGTGGTTCTTTGCTTCATGTGTCTTACAAGGCACAAGAAACTCCTTCCTTTATAGTAATTTGCCACAGGACAAAGATGTCATGGAGCTTTTCGTTATTCATTTCATGTTTGGCCTGTGTTCCTCCATCACGTCTCCTTTTTATTGTACGACTGTAAAATGAACAATGTGTGCAATCTGCTGTGAATTCTCCACAGAATCCTTGACAAGGTTTGAAAGATAAAGCAGGCATGGAATAGTCAAATCTCCATGTGTTTGATTGTACAAGTGGAGTATCTGTCTCTGCATGCAAATGAAGCTTCCCTTTTTTTCCCCCCACTTATTTATCTCTTACTGTAAAGTGGGAGTTATGGCCACAAATCTTCATCTACGCAAATCATACGAACCAATTTGCAAAAGAGAATGAAAAGGGAGATTTTGTTTGCTGCAACAAAGGTATTAAATACATTTTATAGTTATGGCACATTGCAGTAGCATCAATATTACAACCATGTGGTGATGCTGACTGAATAAGGTAGTTAGCAAGTTATACTAGTATTCAAGTTGACACTGCTCATGTTTAAATCCCTCTTTTAAGCAAAAGCTGCAGCATAGCTATTTTGCACATCTGCCAACCCAAATTATCTTTAAATACAATGCTCATCCACAGTTAGCCTTCAGTCATTATTTTGGAATATTTACTACATGCATACTTAACACAAATTAGCACATGAAAATAAACTGCTTTGGCTGAGTGGTTGATATGCCATGTCTTCAGGAGAACATCAAAATCTTCCAGTAGCAAGCCCTAAGGCCACCAGCAAATTAAAGTCTAATCGTTATCTGACTTAACTCATATTGTTTATACCGTATGAACTGAGTGGAATTGTGTCTGTAAAGAACGGGTGAGACGTTTCTAGCCGATGGCGCTAGTTAATGTGCCAGCGTGCATTTAAAAAAATATATATATATTAATTAGCTGGGGTACAGTGGTAGCCTGGAGGTTAAAGAATCCAACTTGCAACAAAAAGTTTCCCCACTTTAAAGACTCACTTGGGCTGGGAGAAGCTGGCTGTAGGGAGCTGAATTGATTTTGCAACTACTGTTAGCATGCTCCTGACCAAAGCACTGAAGCCACATTCTTTGGCCCTGAAGGCAGGGCAAGAGAAAATATATGCATGCAAAAAAATATATGCCCTCCTGTCACTGTAGACCCTTTCAATGCTTCTGTAGCAGAGCCAGTGGAGATGCACTGTAGAAGTGTTGGACGGCTCTCATGTGCAAATATGTGAATGACCGTACACCTGGCTCTGATCGCACGTTAGCCCAGAAGCCATTTATGTTAATACGCATGTATTTTTAGTGAACTGTTCAGTCAAAAGAAATCAGTGTTTATTTATTATATGAATGGTATTTTTTCATAATAAAACCCCAGACGACTTGTAAATTAAAATTTATACTCACATGCAAAATTGGCATCATATATTCAGAAAAGTGAATGTAATTTTAAGTAGGACTGGTGCATTGAGAATGTGGTTATTTACATAGCTAACCCTAACCCAGGGTTTTTGGTATATGATTAGACCGTGATGTTATGCACATCATGTAGGTGCAAAGCAAGCAGAATAATAGCATTAATAGAAGAAAACTGCCACCTGCACATGTGCTCCATAACACAACAGTTTTTAAATTTATTAATATCATCATTTTGAAAGACACCATGTTGTGTTATGGGGTAAGGGTGCAGATGAAGGTGCAGGGGCACATAGTTAGTTTTATCCAAATTAGAAATTAGCTTCAATAGATAAACATGATCAATGTACAAACATTATTCCAATGTTTTCAGTAGTCTGATCCACCTCTCCTTTTTCTTCCAATCATCAGAAACAAAACAAAACTGTAAATGTACAATAGCCTTTCCCCCACATATCTGTATGTATCTGTC
>JAPZDY010000012.1:6260036-6293944 GCA_029783645.1 Ctenochaetus hawaiiensis
GAGGCTAAATTTGTCTTTAACCATAATGAACACCATGAGAAAAATATGTTTTCATGCACCAGCTATTTAACCACCGAGTCACTTCAGTATTTTTAAAATTAAAAAATGTTGCATCAAAGGGAACCACTGTTTTTATTTCGTTTTTGACTGTCCTCACAAGAAAGAGTCTCCAATTTTTGTGTAAGGGTTGAGATACTCTTCTGTCATATGCAGATCACAGTTGGGAAACACCTGACTTTAAAAGAAGTAATGCATACATAGCTGCTTTAAGTTGTCCATTTATTTGTTGGAAAACATTTGATATTGTTACAGTTTATATAATTATATGCTTATTCTTAATCCTAACAACTTTGGACAGGGGCAACTAAAGACTAGGATTGTTTGGAGAGCTCCAAAAACACCAGTTTGAAACATTTTACAGGTAAACAGATTAACTGGTAACAGGTGATGATATCAGGACCAGGTATGAACGGGGCATCCTCAGGCTCAGCTGTTCAAAAAATTATTGAAACAAATTATTGCTTAAAGGAAATAACAGCATGAGCTCAAGAACAGAGTTGGTTTGAAAATGCTTGTATTCTGTTTTATATATGTTTTTAATGTTTTATGACGTGCCAGCATTTTGGTAATCAGTGTTTTACAGTAACTTAAAGCCACAGTAAAGCTGTCAATATGTGAAAAGCAAGTATGGCCAAAAGACAAGTAATCATGTAGTGCCAGTTGTGTAATGTTGGTGGTTTTGCTGCATTATTCTCTCTAAACCTTCAGTGTAGCATTCAGGAGCCATTTTCCTGTTTCAATAACAGTGTTGTCCATGTGAGCACTTACAGCTGGAGAACATGACCCGAATCGTGACAGAGGAAGGCAGACGGCTTCAAAGCGCTTTTAAAAGCTTTGAAACCAAAAAGAAGGGAGGAAAAAAAGCTCAAAATGATAAAAATCTCTGATAGAAAATACGACAGTACTCATAGTGTTGATGTTCTTAATATGTTTATATAAACATAATACCTCTCTGCTTTCTGAAGTCACTGTAATCCTCCCATGATCACCCACTGCTTCGTATTGTGGGCGGCATTGTCACAGAGGCAAGGCTGAGTATAACAGTAATGCTGTAATCCAGCAGGGCTGACTCATCGAGATGTGGATTAGGGCACCGCATCCTCCAGCATCTAAACAAAGAGCAAGGAAAAAAATACTCATCAGCAGAAATCCATCAGCAGCAGTTGGCTATGTTTAGCTCTTGTTCTTAGCTGCGATGCTCCTGTTTTGGGGGAACTTAATAATAAACCAGGCGCAGCAAGGAAAACACAGGGGCTTACAGCTTTCATCAATGTTTGAAGGTACTGACGTTTGTAAAGTTAATTTGAAAAGCAATTAGACATGAAGTTTCCTCGTTGTCTCTCCAAGGGAAACCTCTCAGTGTTGTATCATGATTAAACGGATTGCTGGACTAGAAGTGTGGCACATCCAGTTTCCAACAGGGAGCTTACAGAGGAAATCTTTGGTGTGCTTTCTTTGTGACACATCATTACAGCTCGTCTTAAAACAGCACACAGGAATACACCCTCTTTATCTCTGTTGTTAGAATGACAGAGCAGAGAACACCTTGCTTCGACAGCACTCGTGTGGTTGGAAATGTGTGTTCAAGGTCAGGAGGAGGTCAGTTGTCAGTCTCTGGATCTCTTGTGGATTTCCAGCTGTTCATAGTCAGTTCTTCACTGTCCAAAGACGATTGAAAGCACAAGGCCTCGCAGTTTAATGGATGCTGCTCGGCCAGAAACACAAAGCGTGTGGCAAAAGGCAGTTTGGGTCTGCATGTGTGCACTTTATGAAAAATACACTCAAGAAAAAATGTTGAGGGAAGATTCTGTGAAGCCCACAATTATTTTCTGACATTTTTTTAAAGTTCATCACAACTGTTAAGGTGATATTTTTCTACATTAATTGTACATGACAACCAAACTAAACACTTGATTAAGGTTAAGATAAGACCTTGTTTGATTGACTGCTTTTTTGTTTCACTTAATTAGTTTAAATTCTTGTTTCTGTTCTTTTGTTATATTTTTTGTAATATTTTTTGCTCTATTCAGTCAGTCACAGTAGCTGTGGTGCCAATTGCCAGGAATTTTATGGGAATAAATAAATAAATGTGTCTGTGACAATTTCCGACACCATTTTATATGGATATTTCTAGGTTGCTAGCAATTTATGTTTTAAAACTGCATCCCTGTTCATTATCTAATGCACAAAACTAATTAAATTACTTATATAAGTTCAACATCTGGATCCAGACTGAGTAAGATGTTGTCTGAGTTATTAAAAAGCCAACTTTAGTCTTTGGAGTGAAAGTCAAACAAACTATTAGTCAGTCATCACCCCAACCTACACAGCACGCATATGATCCACCTTGCAAAGCAAAAGGAAATCAGTTTCCTGAAAAGGCTCTAAAAGTTCATGTTGAATTTACATTATATACCAATGACTCATCCAGTTTAAATGTCATTTCTGGTGTGTATGTGTTTTTTTAAAATGAAACATCTCCTGCTGCCGAAATAGTTATGTTGAAAAGGGTCTAAGCCATTAAGAGAAGAAAAATATGTTTCAGATCACAGTCGTTTTAATTTCTAATGCGGTGAAATGACAAGACATCAGTTTACTTTCACATAGCAGATTTATGCTCACTACATAAAAAATAATTCAATATTGTGCAGTTTTATGATTTTATGACAATAATTGTTCTCTCATTCAGGCATAGCTGGCAACCCGGTGCTCTTCAATGAAAACGGAGATGCTCCTGGACGCTACGAGATCTACCAGTACCAGATCAGCAACCGAACAGCTGAATACAAAATAATCGGCCACTGGACGGATCAACTCCATCTCAACGTGAGCACTGCCTTCTCTATCCGTTGCCCACACATATCTATACATAGGGACTGACAGCAGTTATCCTAAAAATGTTGTGTTTGTGTTTGAAAATGAGAATGCTTCTCTGGAAAGTTGTTTGCTCCAGCTCTGCAGCTGCGTGTTTGCTCACCGACTCCTCCCACACCATTTGATAGTGCTTCGTGCCATCTTCAAAGGTGTAAATATCCAGAGGGCGCTTTAAATGATTAACAGGGCGGACTGTGATGAAAGAAAGCCACGAGAGCTTAAGGACAGACATATTCAATATCATCTCTCCAGACGGCATCACTGACTTCCAAAACAACACTGTGAGCTGAGGCTGTGATGGAGTATCAGTATTATAACAGTAAATTACATAAAGGGACCATACAAATTATGTTTTGACAAAAATGAAGAGGAGGCCTAGGGCAGGCAAATCAGAGTACAATTGAACACAAAGCGGCTTGAGAGGAGCTCTGTCGTCTTTGCCTCTTTTAACAACATGTGATGTGGAAGAAAAAGGGGGGAAAAAAAGGGTTTGCGTTGGGCACCTACTGTGAAATGTGCCAGTTCTGACTCTAAAGTCGGCTTTATTTAATTAAGGTTCTTTGAGTTCTTAATTAAATGTACATTTAGAGACAAATTTACCGCCTCTGAAAGAACTGCCACAATTGAATCAAATTGATAGCATAACATTGAAGAGAGCAGACCCGTTTTGAATAAATTGAATTCAATTTATCTTTACAAGTGTGCTTGTAAAAGGGGTAAAATCCACAAAGGAGAGGAGCATTCTGAAACAGAATTTGACTTTTATTCCTGTGATTGGAGACAGCTTGATTTTTTTCAACACAAACAACTATTTACCAAAGCGAAAAGAAGAAAAAAGAAAGAAAGAAAGAAACACCGTCAGTTCTCTGTAGAGCCAAAAAAAACAAGAGTTTCCTTTTTCCTCTAGTGTCTTGTCCTTCCGATAATTTGATCTCCCACTGACAAATTTTGCTGAACCTATGACGGATGCTTTATTTGACCCCCGGTTTGCCCTTTCCCACCCCCCACCCAAATAAATAAATAAAATCAAGAACCATGGAAGCATCAAGAGTGATATTTTTAGACCAGACGCAAACACCAAACAGCAAACTGTAGTTTGTCCTTGACCTCCAGCGGAGCTGAGTGTATTTTTGGATCAATAAAGCATCACCACCTTTACATGCCACCACTTTACAGGACATTGAGAGCTTAGTACTCCATAAATCTCTTCTCCTCTGTCATAGTCTCTCTCTGTCAGTATCCATATGTGTCTATATGTGTCCGTCTGCTTTTATCGCAGGTTCGCTCCATGCAGTGGCCCGGCGGTGTCCGTCAGATCCCTTCTTCAATCTGCAGTCACCCCTGTCAACCGGGCGAGCGCAAGAAGATCGTGAAGGGCATCCCTTGCTGTTGGCACTGTGAGCGGTGTGATGGCTATCAGTACCAGGCAGACACCTACACGTGTAAGATGTGTCGCTTTGATTTGCGGCCCAACGAGAATCACACCGGCTGCGTTCCAATCCCCATTGTTAAACTGGAGTGGAGCTCTCCATGGGCAGTCATCCCTGTGCTTATTGCCGTCGTCGGCATCATGGCAACGTTGTTTGTGGTAGTCACATTCATCCGCTACAATGACACTCCTATTGTAAAAGCGTCAGGCAGGGAGCTGAGCTATGTGCTGCTAACCGGCATATTTCTCTGTTACGCCACGACCTTCCTGATGATTTCCACCCCTGATGTAGGAATTTGTTCACTTCGGAGGATCTTCTTAGGTCTGGGCATGAGTATAAGTTATGCCGCCCTGCTAACCAAAACCAACAGAATTTACCGTATCTTTGAGCAGGGTACCATGTCTGTCAGCGCACCCAGGTTCATTTCTCCGGCCTCACAGCTCGTCATCACGTTCACACTGGCCTCCGTGCAGCTGCTCGGGGTGTGCATCTGGTTTGGAGTGGATCCCTCTAAGGCTATTATTGACTATGAGGATCAGAGGACGTCTGACCCCACCATGGCTCGCGGTGTGCTCAAGTGTGACATCTCTGACCTCTCCCTGATCTGCCTCCTGGGCTACAGCATGCTGCTCATGGTGACCTGTACAGTCTACGCCATTAAAACCAGAGGAGTGCCGGAGACCTTCAACGAGGCCAAACCCATTGGTTTTACCATGTACACTACCTGCATTATTTGGTTAGCATTCATCCCAATCTTCTTTGGCACTTCACAGTCCACAGAAAAGGTAAGCTTACAGCTACTGCTGCATTTTCTTTCTTTTGTCAGACAGCTTTTCTTTTCAAGCTGGCAGTACTTCAAGGGTTTTAGAAAGCTTTACAGCTACACAAACATTTCCTGGATTTCAAATCAAATTGGCTTTCCTCCTTAAAATCTATCTACATTTCTTTCTTTGCATGTTTCTTCTTGCTTTGTTCACAAAAAATGTTACTTTGCAAGAAGTGCAGATAAAAAAATCAAACTTGACAAAAACAGATGTGGGAAGTACTTGAATACATTAACTGAAGGTAAAAGATGAGAAATAAATGCAGTGCATTACAAAACATACTCTCTCTGAAATGCAATTGGTTGAAAGTTGAAGTACAGTGCTTGTTACTTTGAAGAATAAGTTTTATATATAAAACACAGGAAAGAATAAAAATATGTATTATAAGAATAAAATATGATGCATTGCGTCAAACCGGAACTTCCCAACTTTTTGGCTTGTGACCCTTTAGAAGGAAAAAATGTCTTCATCCTTATCACAGGTTGTCTGTGTCTCCCACTTGGTGCTTGTTCAACCAAAGAATAACTTTCTGCCCTTTTTTTATTTGTTAACTATTTTCAGAGAACAAATATAAGAAAAATATAAAGTTATTACAGGAAAGTCTGAGAATAAGCTTAATTTTCTCTGCAGATATGAATTTTTTCCTGCTCTTCTGTCCTGTTAATATCTCTTGGTCCCCTCAGATTTGTCATGTGATTCTGGGTGAAAATCACTAGATTTAATTACCCAGTGGCAAATTAGGCTGCTTTAATGAGCTCCACCTAAATTAGCTACATTACAATTTTGTTTACATGCTCAGTTAATAATAAGATATGGTATGTAACAGCTTTGAAAGGGGTGGTGTCTAATGAGTACTTTTAGTTTGATGCCTACATTATTAACTTATTAGGTGCATTTTTTACAATAATTATAATTTACTGTAAATATGCTTTGCACTTCATATTTATGTACTTGAATGAAAACTTGAATGCTACATTTTTGCTCTACTTCTTTCACTGATCCAAACCACATTCATAGAATAGTTATTATTTAATTATTTCACTAACAAAACCATTTCTTGATACTGTGCATTTTAATAGACAAATTATTAGCATGGTGCATTAATAATATAGTGGCAATGCATCTACAGCAGATGTATGGAGTTGTATCTTGCAAGTCATGGTTGCTATGTGTGACATTATTATTGGAGTGTGTGTCGTGTAAAAGCAGGAGACATGCAGAGAAAGCAAGAGGCAGAAAGAAACACGACTGCATGTGCCAATGCTAAACTGCAATCAACAGGAAATACTTTGGAGCAGATGGTTTGAACAGTCATTTCTATGATATGACACCCTACATGAAAAACATTTTAGGCACTGAGAGGACAAAAAGGGCTTGTCGTTGCAAAGAAGATGTTACGTTTTTACTGCAGTCAACCAAATCTCTAGCTTATGCAAACCAGCTGTTCACTGGTTAGCACTCCCTGCAAACTTAGTCTAATCAGATCTTGACTAATTTATAAGCAGCCAGTCAAGAACTCTGCCATTTCACCCTTCACACTTTAATTAGTGAACTATTTCATTTGTTATATATGCGACTTTTTAAGAATTGAGTCGATTGTTATTAGATAGAAAGATTTGATATATCTCACTTGAGTAATTCACTAGTTTAGTACTTTTTGAGAAGAAGTTGATTATTACTAAAATACAGCAGCGGTAAATAAAAACTTTCACGATTGAACTCTCTTAAACTTTTTCAAAACAGTAGTTCAGCAATATTTAAATTTGTGCCTCAGTCCCACACAGAACACCAGCTCATTTTCTCATTAAAATATTTTACTCTGCCTGTATTTTATGGCATTTGCAAGTTTAGAAATAAAGTAAATAAAACTCAGGAGCTGAAATAAGTAAAAAGGAGATGTCATGTGGGCGCCTCATATTTCAAATATAATAAAAACATACGAGGTGTAGACACGGTTTTAAAGGTGCGTTTTCTATTAAATCTGCTGGCAGCACACAGTGAGTCACGTACATGTGACGGCTGTGTGCCGCTGTGAATTAGGGACCCATGAGCTGTTTACCCAAACACAAGCTCACACTCTTATTCCCATGTCAAATCAATGTGTCCGACCTCATGAACCGTGGACCTGGACCCAATCCAGTGGGAACACTGGGAGGCTACAGGTCGAGAGGGATCCAAAAGGGACATGGAAATGGAGGCAGGGCTTGGAACTCACATTCAGTGGGGACAGTTTTGGTACAGAGCTGAAGGGGTACAACAATGGCACATGAGAAATGTGTAGATCCAATTGAAAGAGGTCTTTTGGCAGTGTAACAAAAGCTCAGTGGCTACAAGAGAGGACAGTGGTGAGGGAAAGCCTCATACTGGCATGGACACTATCAGCAGTGCCAGCATGAGTCTGACAGATGCAACAAATTAATCCTTACCTCCCTCCCTTTGGGATAAAACAGAACAATGCATCAAAATGCTGCCCTGGAATACTGGCTGTGATAGTTACCTTTGTGAAAAAAAAAATGTTCTTGAGAGACCGAGCGTGTGCATTGTGTCACGCTCAGCATCCCAAATATAATTTCTGTAGTCTTCAGCATTGAAGAAAATCTGCATATGACAGCAGCCAATTGAATTACATTAATAATGCAATGTGTGACCAGCAATACATTAACTTACTTTCATATGCTGCATGTTAACACCATGAAGTCTAAACTGCTGTGAACCTGCATATTGGCCTCTTCATACCTCATTAATTTACTAGTGATGGGAAAAAAAGGACAGCATCTAAATAATGACAACAATGAGACCTGGTGGGCTAAATAGATTCTGCTTATATATTAAATTAACTGAAATATATTCAGGAAAATGTACTGAAATGTCAGCTATTATCACTGTTCGTTCTTGATCATCACAAGCTCGCACACACAGTAAGAAAAAAGCAGTCCAAGGCCACATTATTTTTTAATGTGAGTGTTGCACATCTTGAGTCGCATGTCAACAGCAGCCATGGATATCAGCAAGTTCTTTGTTTAATCATTCCATCTCCTCTCTCTGAAGATGAAAGAGAATTATACAATCACAGAGAGATTGAACAGCTCTTTTGGAGGATGAGGTAATCCATTAGCCAGCATGGCTCTGAATAGTAAAATAGAAGTGAAAAAAAACTTTACAGGATGAATTAAGTCCTATTTTTTGTTTCTTCTTTCTTACCTCAGATTATTTTACTTCACATCCCAGAAAAACTTAGTTTAGACTCAGCTTCTCACTCTATAAATATATATTAATCACTCATGAATTATTTCCTGTGGAAAACTGTAAACATATTGGCTGGGAGAGAGTTCCACTTTTATCATTTAGAGAACTTTTACAATTGCCCTGAGCATTGTTAAGGTAAGACATGAAATAGAGCAAAAATAGAAATCTTGCTTCAGGGGAATGTCCCATATTTTTGTCTTTTCTCATTTGAGAGGGAATAATCATATTTAATGTATAACTAAAACAGCCTTTGAGTGTTGAGTCTAAAGCTAATTTAACTCACAGTTTCATACAGTTAAGTCTAATCAATCCTTGCAGCACTGGCTTCTTGTTGTAGTCTGCTTTTAAAGGTACTATGTGAAGCATTTTGTGTGTAATATTTTCTTTGTATTGCCAAAGTGTGAGCAGATTATAACCAAACTTAAAAGTGAGACCTTCCAAAACGCTTCAGTTGCCTATAAGAGCCTGTGGGATAGTCTCCATTTAAAGAATGTTTCTACCAGGTAAAAACAAAAAATATGACATTTGCGTTTGGGTGCCTCTCCTGTTTTCAGCGCCCTTGAAATGCTAAAAGTGTGCATCTTGACTTAACATTTGCATGGACACTGAGTCTGTTAACATCAGCAAATGTTAGTCAAACTATAAAAACGTACCAACTTTATTCACCACAACTATAAAAATGATGCTAATGAATTATGTTTGTTCATGTTTACATCATGTTTCTGTTTTTGGGCAATGCTCAAGATGTTCACACACGTGAAGGGACAGTGAGATTGTGCATATGCAAACTGGTTGCAGTTCACTTCATAGCCACCGTTGTCATTAATGACAAAGATTTCCTCAAAGTTCCAATTAGTAACTTTAAGAGGATGTCCTTGAGTCCTCATGAGACAGCAGGGGTCATTTAAACAAGTTCCAAAAAACAACGCAGTTACCTTCAGGTGGCAGAGTTAGCTAAGAAGGAAGTCACGTGAAGCTTTTTCACAGGCACAGTGTTTGCAGGGACATGGGACTTTGTTTCATATTTACAGCTTGTCACATTTTCTACCAACAATCCACATTTGATTCTTTTAAACCATAAACAAAATTGTTCCCTAATGCTAACCAAGAAGTTAGTGTGTTAACTTGACCACAAAGGTTAATCAAATAGTCATTTTAATCCAAACTGTGATCTTTTTCTAACCCTAGCCAAGTCTTGTCGGCCAGAAATTAATCATAGGGTTGACTTTTTTTAAGAATGATTACTAACAGTTTTGGAATGACCTATCAAATGATGTTGTTCTTGCCACATAAACAGACAAATGGAGGGTCAGATCAGATAATGTGTGTATCAGCCTCAAAGCTCTTACTGCTTCACAATAGCCAATTTTGTGATGCTCTGCTCCATTTAAAAAAATATTTAGAAAAATCAACCCCTGTGACTGGTTATCTGAGCTGTTACATAAACAATGTTCTTATTTAAGGAATTAACATGTCAAAGCAAACACACCTCGTAATCATCGTACTGTAAATGACAGGCCCCCACAAAGCCTCACAGCCCACGCTGACACGTCTTTCACAGCAATTAAATGCTCCACTTCCTCCGGGTCTTGATTTAGCTTATCTAGCTGCCTATGCGATCATCACCAGTTTACAGCAGCCCTCTGCCTTAGCATTACAAGCAGTCATTTATTTGTCATCTAGTGCCAGGATTAATGTAACAAATGCCACAGGAGGCTTTCTCTATCATTCCAACAGGGACATCTGGTCTAACTATGGTGCGTTATCACCATACTTCATGCTGGCTTCAGGAATAGAAGTGACACCTGCTTACCTGGAGAACAGTGTAAATCAGTGGCCGCCTCAAAGACAAAGGCAGGAGGAGAGGCGTCAGACAAAAGCGTGCATGGGAATGAGGCTTTAACACAATAGACTCAGTTCGAATTCAATCAGCCACAACAACAAGAGGTCCAGCTTTTACAGTGCATGAATGGACAGATGAATTGAGTGGTATTGTTTATTTCTCTATGAAGTCTCTATCAGACTGTTGGCGCTGCCAACTCAACGACAACAAACTGCTGTAAGTGCACTAGTCAGACAGAGAGTGGGAGTTGCAGTGAGTTCAATGAGACCAGATGTCAGACAGGAGTGTGCTCATCACTAAGTTGGCTCCATGTTCCTCCCTGCCACCTGTAACCAACCCCGACCCTCATCCATTCCTCTTTTTGTCTCTTTCGCAGCACAAAGATAAACAGTGTGATTCACAATAATGTCCCGCAGGCCCAATAATACAATAACAAAGATTAATGCCACAGAGCAGAGGGAGCAGCGCATCGTCTTTGGACTTCAGATAGCAGTTGTTGCGTTCATTAGGCCTAAAGCACAACAGTCATCTGGGTCTTGACTGCTGACCTCTGGGTCCTCTAATATGTGAAGAGGCTGTAAAGCTAATCAAGGCCAAAGAATTGTGATTTTTATAAATGACTTTCTCCCTTAAAGCTACATTATTGTGTCCCCTGAGGCTTCTTTTTGTTTATTAGCTTAATTGGACGGCAATTATGGTGAATTCTCATGCTGCAGGCCTCTTCATTGAAAGATTCTATAGCACGCTGAGAAATAATACAGTAGCTTAATGTGGAGTGGGAATCTTTCAATTTAAACAAATTTGATAGTTTGCATCCTGAAGCAGAAGCACTCAAGAGTCCCTGGTTGAAAAGAGAATCTTTTTACTTTTATTAACTCACAAATTAATTACATTATGCTATCAGTTATTGCAAATGTGTTGCTCTCTGTAGATACACTGATGTAGGATTTATTTTGACTGGCCTTATCATAAATGTCCTAATAGATTCCTTTACTCGCATGTAGTTCAATCATTAATGCTGCCTTACGCTGCCTCTCTTATGTTTTGCCTCAGGCAAGATCTGCTAACGACAATGTGATGATAGGTGTGTAAGATATACAGCAGCTTGCTTTTATGAGCTCCACGCTATGCATGCTCAGGTGCACAGCAATCAGGAGGAAACAAATTAATGGATTGAAAACTGGAGTTGGTCTGACACTTAAAAACAGGACTCCATTTGTGAGAAAACACACTGTAGCTCCGTGAGGAAGTACAGTCGGCTTTGAAAGTGCTTGTTCTGTTTTTTGTTTTTTCTAATCTAGTGGTAGTCTGATAAAATACCAGACAGAAATATATTGATTTTTCCACTACTGGCTAGGAAATAATGAATTTTATTATTATATAATGACTCTTGGTGGAATCACACTGTGACCATAAGGTCAAATTTTACTTTTAGTGAGACCAGTAAATCAGCAGACCAGGTATACAGGCCAAAATTAGTTTTTTTTTGCTTTAAGAAGATATGAGGTATTACAGAACAAAAATGCTAAAGGAATATTTGAGATAATTTGGAAGAAGTTACATACTTCATCCAGCTAAATACACTAATTTAGGAGATCCATTTGAAATGTTTATGTTTATGATAAAATATATTAATGACTATCAGCCAAAATATCATTATCTGATTGTGTAAATCCCAAACGTCACCTCTGGCATCAACTAAAAAGATCCAATATTTAGAATAAAAATGTATTTTTATTGCCATAGGGGTAAGGGGTTTCACCTAATTTGTTCTGTTGATATAATTTATTAACTTATTAATTAAAATATTTTTTAGGTTGACCTTCATATATATTGGAATAAGCAGCCTTTCCTTTATTTATACTGTTGTAAATTTAAAATATTTGAAATCTGGACATTTGGTCACAAAAACTGTCATTTACAGATGTAGCCTTGGTCTCTGGATGTTTTTTTCCTTGTTTTCCAATTCTTAAGGTTAATTGTCAGAATACTCTGCATATTTACTGATAATAAAACATTTATTTAGTTGCAGCCAGCACTAGAATGGCCAAATAATAACAAATTTTAACTTGTTCTGCACACATATTTAATATTATGATGTGTAAATCTCAATCGGTGTCTCCTATCAACTTTCAGTTATATTATTTGTGCCCTCCTTGGGTAACTAGGAGTCAGAGTTAGAGACAATTGGGAAAACCTGAGAAAAATTGAAGCGTTTTAAAAAACTATTTTCATACCTTTTCTTTCAGCTCTCTTCCCAAGCTCTTTTTTTCAAATTATGTTTAATTAACTGGCTGTGAGGATGGCATTGAAGATGGTTATTCTTGGTTGAAAGGCAGAAGCTTTTTCTTTTTTTTTCTGTTCACAGTAACAGCTTGAGTTCAACAGTCTGTCCCTGAGGCAGCAGTGAGCCGAGCCCAGAGCTGTTCACTGGTTAGCACTCCCTACAGCTGGGAGGGGGACCACTGCAGCTGTCCCTCTCTCATACAGCCTCCATTCTTCCGTTCTACTCTCCAGCCAGCTGTCCCACATGGTACCAGGACTGGCTGAGATGAGACGCAGCCAGTCTGGGGGGAAAAGCACCGTGGAGAGTCACAAATAATAAAAACAAACAAGATATTCAAGCAGGGGTCACATCTGGGGAGCTAAATGTTACTCTGCTTTGATGAAAAACCAGCAGGGATCCACTGAGGGAGAGATACTCCTCTAAAGGTAGAATCGTATCAAATATTTATAGTTTAAGGTACAAAGCCTATGAATGTGAGCCTGTTAGAGTCTTCTTTCAAGGCCCCAGAAAATGTTTGATCCAGATCTGCAATGCAAGGGAACAGTGTACTTTGGGAAACTTAAGTCAATAGCAGTTTTATTGAAGCTGTAAATTAGTTATGATGGTGGCCTAGGAACAATAATACACTATTTTTAATCTTACACCCACTCGTTTTTCCTGAGATTAAAAACACTCTCACCCACAGAAGTGTTTTATTGTAAAATCTGTCTCATCCTACAGAGAAAATGAGACACATGAAGCCATTATAGATTTTTTTCTGTAATCTGTTACCGAAGTGTTTAGTAAACTGTTTGTAGAAGTCTGGAACTAAAAATTAGCATTAAATGTCTTTGAAAATGACAAACAGACTCATCTAAATGGAAAAAAAAATATGATTTTATTATGTTTCCCATTGCAGCAGACACAAACCTGGAACCTCTTTTATAGAAATGCTTTTCTATTTTTATACTAGAACTTAGTCTTATGATATTTTTTTACAGTCTGTTTTATTTCACAACCTGGCCTTGGACAAAAAAAGAGAGAAAAAATAGGAATCCCATTTGTAGTTTGCCCTTATGTAATGCCAAAAAAATTGAGGTTTTAGTCAGGAATAGCCATTAACTGAAAATAAACTTTTTGGAAGACAGCATCATGGTGGAGAGGACTGAACTCAGGCGACATGTATTATTCTGTGGACTTAATAGCGGGCTGACAAACAGCTTGATAGTGTGTCGCCGCTGCAGTAAACGAGGTGAGGCAGAAAGACAGAACTGTGGCTGGAATAAAAAAAGAAATGGTCTTTATGGACTTTAAACTACAAGGGAAAAGAGAATAGTCATGTGTGATGGCAACTATGTTAATTCTTCTCAAATTTAACTGCTGAATCACATTATTCATAAAAGCTCATGCAGAGTTCCCCGCATGCTTTGACTCCTATGTGCTCAAAACTGCAATACCTTTACATAACCAGGAGGACTATCTCTTCTGTCAAGTCTAGACTTTGTTTAGAGATAATTTCATTTTGTGCTTCAAGGTAAGGTTTAATAAAAAACCTTAGCCCTTCTATGTCAGTCACCAGAGGGCAGGCCAGAGAAACACTTGCTATGGGAAGAATAAGAATATGTTGTGTTATCTGGAATGTGAACATTTGAGTTACACAAACTAAACACCTTGCATTAGATTTTAATGTTGTTTTACAAATTTAAAGCAGTTTATTAACAAGTGTGACCACAAACAAACAAATAAATCCGTATAAGTTAGTTCACATTTTGTTTTATTTAACTCGTGTGTTTGATTAACACTTAAGTAATTCTATTCATTAGGTGAAGGATATCGTAGCTTTTAGAAATCTCCAATATCTTTAACTCTTAATTGCAGGTTTTTACCCCTCGCCTGCTCATAACTACAGTCTGAATTATTTGATCTGAATGCCAACTATTACTGATGTAACAAGCAAATGGTAAAAAGCAAAAAAAAAACTGTGAACTAGTGTTTCTGCAGAGGTGGAAGCATTAGATAAAACACCTGATCTTTGTTCTGGTATTTAAATCTTTGACCTATATTTTCTTAGTTCTGTCCAAAACCAAAACCTCTCTTCCTCAGTGGATTTACAAAAGGAAAAGACCTCCTAATGTAGAGAACACTGCAGTGTTAAGATGCAATATCAATATAAATTGTAATTTTTAAGAGGACAACTTATGAGTTAATTCCCCTCAGCTGGCCAGTCAAGCAGCCACAACATACTATGATGTACAGAAATTACACAAGCTTTCCCTTTTTTTAATGCTTCCCTGAAGATGAGTCATTAATTTGCTGCAGCTTTGGAAACAATTAAAATGGAATGAGTGAGAATGATACTCAGAGTTGCCCTCCCCCATGATTCAGAGGGTTTGACCATGTGTAAAATTTTCATGAGCTTGTTTCTTTTTTTACGGGCCTGCTTGTTATGAGTCAAAATAGGATGCAATTGACTGGCGTTATCAAATCTGTGTTCAGGTTGACGTGATGGCCATATTAAAACTAGTATGGCAGAAAATTAAACAAACAAGGTGGCCTTGGCTGGCTTGGCAGACGCACCATTAAAGCAGATGAGATGCTGATTTAAAACAAGTTTTATAACACCACTTGTATTAAATAGTTTTGAAGCCTCCATTGGACACAGCAGAAACTACTTCAACAACAGCTTGGCCAACAAACGGGTCATTGAATGCTCTAATTAAAATGATACACAGCAGATGTCACTTGTACTGTACAGACCACTAACCATATAGAAAAAAAAACTAAATTATCCGGTGCCAAATAAAGACGCTTAACTGTTTTTGTTGTGTTTTGTTGTTTGCTCCCTGCAGATGTACATCCAAACAACCACTCTGACCATCTCTGTGAGCCTGAGCGCCTCGGTGTCCCTTGGGTTACTCTACATGCCCAAAGTCTACGTGGTTCTCTTCCATCCCGAGCAGAATGTGCCCAAGCGCACACGCAGCCTCAAGGCCGTGGTAACCGCCGCCACCATGTCCAACAAATTCAACCCCAAGGCCGGACTTAGACCCAACGGAGAAGCAAAGACCGAGCTGTGCGAAAGCCTCGAAACACAATGTGAGTGCACAAATGCTAATGAGGAGGAGGTTGACTAAAAACCCACCGTTTTCATTTTTTTCTTTTTTTTTCTTCTTCCCCAGGGGCATGTTTCGTCCTTGTAAATCAAACACATTGATGCAAAGATTGATAGCAGAGTAAAAAATAATTACTTATTAACAGATGTGTAGCATGTTATTTAACACTTCATTGAATTCAGTAAATGTTCGTTTAAATGGGGGGGGGGGGGTAATGTTTGCAAGTCAAAGGAACCATTACGGATTCCTCTGTGTTTGGGTGGAGGGGGTTGATGTCACGAAGGAATGGATGACACAAAACCTATTTTGCAGTTCAACAACATAACTTCACTAAAACCTTAAAACAAGGCAAGTGGAAAATGTAGTTTTTTTCAAGATTTCAATTAATATTATCTCACTGAATTAGTTCCACATGCAAAAATGTGCATCCCCTCTTCAAATATCCCTCTCTCTGTTTACATCCAGCACTTTTTCAACTTGTGCTGCCACAAATAGTTGATAAAGCAACCAGCGTAGTGACAGAAAACAGGTTTGGTAATAGAATACTTGTTTAAGTCACTGGTCATAAATTTGAATAACAAGGTAGTTGTCGCCTGCTCGACCTTTCAGGTTTAGAAAGTGACAGTTTGGTGTCTGGTGCTCTGCAGTAAATTAGGAGTGCTGTTGGTCACTGCTAAGGGTTTTACGGTGACAACACAATGAATCGTTTTTGTTTATTAAATGTCAGCAGACTGAGAAAATGCCCACAGCAATTTCACAGAGCTTAAGGTGACCTATTCAGATAGCTTGTTTCTATTTAAACAACAATCAAAACCCCAAAGACATTCGGTTCACTCGCACACAATGATGAAAAAAAATTCCTCAAATCCTCACATTTAAGCAGCTTAAACCAGCTGCCAGTGTTTGGCATTTTTTGTTTGAATGATGATTAAAACATGAATCAATTATCATAAAAAAATGCCCTTTTATTTTGGGTCCATCGGTTAATTAATTGACCAATTGTTTCAGCTGTGAAATCAAGAGACTGTTTCTTTGCTAGGAAATTAAATCATAATATGAAAAATTTACAGCTGAATGAAAATCCAAATGTGAAAAAATTAGAAGTCAATTTGCGGTTCAGATGAATGACCTTTAGTTTAATGTGGTTTAATTCATAAATTATTTTATCTCAACATCAATTACAGTCTTATAAATGACTCAGACTTCTGAAAAGAGTTTGAGTCATTTATGAGGCCAAATATTTGCTTCGTCCAGCCGCTTTGAACCTTTTTACTGTTTTATATTGATGTGGATTTAATATCTGAGCTCAGGACAAACACTAAATTTAAGGACCTCATTTTGGGCTCTGGGAGTGTGTGATGGGCATTTTTTTATGGTTTATTGTCCCACAATAGATAAACAACTAATGAGATAACAACTGAAACATCAATAATGAAAAACATTGGTTGCTGCCAGAGTTTAAAAACAGGTTGTAAATGATAAAGAGGCATCTGACTCTTCTTCTGAAGCAGCTGAATCTCTCATCCTGTCTCCTCTCTAATCTAAATACCAATAAAACGCTTGGCTCCACTGTATCAGCAACACCCCCTTAAGTTATACAAGTCAGGTATATAATGACTTCAACAACTGAGTCAGCCGAAATTACGCATCTGACGTCAGGTGTGCTCCTCATCGGCTTGCTTCTGGCAGGAAAAGGTTTTAATTGGTCATGTCAGTCACCAGGGAGCCCCCCCCTCGCCCCCCGTCAGGCCTGCTTTAATGAGCAATCCAGCCTAATTTCACACATTTTAATGCCGCGTTTCCTCCTTTCTTTTAATCCTAACACCAGTGAGAAATGTTTCCCTTCATGGCAGAATAAAAGAGCTGACACAGAGGAAACTGAAATCGATGTGAAGTGTGAGCGTGCATTTGAGTGACAGTGGCTCACTGTGGAGAGGCCCATCAAAACAGCCATGTGTAAACACACACTGCAACATGAAATCCCATTTTACTTTACGTTCCTGTGGAGGGTTAATACGGCCTTTTGTTACAATAAGTGGCAAGAAGGCAAAGACGCAGAACTGATGGCCAGCAGCAATTTATCCTGATGGGGATACCGTTTACAGGGGCCGTACAGTGCATGGCTATTTGAATATGCACCATTTGTCATTGTCATGGCCACTCTGGATATATGGCTTGATGAAATTGAAAAATTCCTGTCCAGGCTAGCTACCCTAACTGCCGAGATGTGGTGGTGATATGTCAGGATTTATCTGCTCCACCTCAGCGAATCAGCTAACACAGTCTGGGGAGACAGCTGGAAAGTTGAGGCCTGAAAGCTGAAGGAGCAGGAGGTGGAGGGATGGGCAGCGGGCTTTACTGCAAACCCCCATCAGTCGTTGATAACACAAGCATGTTTCGAGGGAAAAAATATAGACAGAGTGTTGAGGAATTTTGGGGAATTAATGCAAGTCACGCTACGCTAAAACATGAGTAATAAACAGTCGCTGAGCACTCGTTTACAGCCGTTATTTGACATTTCATCTTAAACTTGTTACACTGGGGGAAACACGACAAACCAAAGCCCCCATCATCCTTGTCTGAGACATTACAACAGCTCACCTCATCTCTGTTTGTCCCTTAATCCCTTCTCACATTCTTCTTTTTCCAGCCTTCTCAACAAAGCAAACCTACATCAGCTACAGCAACCATGCAATCTAAGGGACAAAAGTTTTGCCATAATTCGGGATTTCACCCTGACGGAGAAAAACATGCAGTGGAATTTCACACGGCTGGCGATAAAAGAACGGATGCGTTATTGTTCGGGTGGAGATGACAGAAGCGTTGCCCAAAGACATGACATGGCGAGGAGAGACCACAGGGATGGACAAAACACGGGACCAAAACAGATAAAAGTACAAATGTAAGGTTCCATCTTCTGTCTGCCTCACAAGAATACACACAGAGAAAAAAAAAAAAGAAAAATGAAAAATACTTGCATGGCAGAGGCCGGGAGATTGAAGGATGGAGCTTTCTTTTTGAGTGTTTACATTTCAGCTATGCCCTCTTTCAGACTTCTCTGTCATCCTGAGCAGTGCTGACTGAAACTGAACTTAAAAATTGAGAATATGTTCAGGTGTTGTCTGACAGTTTTGCAAACTATAAATCATCTCAAAAACCTTCGAGGCATCACAAGGGATTAATCAACACCAAAAAGGCATGAAAACATGGTCCATGGATTACAAAGAGGGGTTTGTGTTTGTTTTTTATTTTCCAAATGTGCTCTGGTGTCATGAATCAAAAGGACTGGTGATCATCTCAACAATGCAACATATGTGTACCAGACTCCATGTATTTTTTTTTTTTTTGAGTTAATAAGAATGACTACACATATAAGATGGTCTCTGCCGATTTTGAGCATGCCAGTTTCAACATCCTGTGTTGTGTTGTTAAAAAAAATGAACAAATAAATAAAAAATAATATCTTTGGAATGCGTTTTAAACTCTGTTGCAGCGTTGTTAAAAATTGTTTGGGCCCGAGCCTGTTGTGCGTTTAAAAAACTGTTCTCAAAATGGTGAAGGTCTAGTGAGTGACTATTTATCTGTGCTTAAGTGAGGCCATGATTTGTATTACCAGCTCGCCTAAGGCTCCCACTGCCCTCTGCATACCTGTATGTGCTTTGAAACAGTGGCTCGTGGTTAAAATACAACGCTGTTTTAGCCAGGAAGCTGTCATCCAGGATGACCCCCCTCCCCACAAAACACACACACCCACACCACCATCACTGCCACCATCTCTTCTCTTGGTCACATGAAGTGTGATGGTATAGCTCAGCTGTACAGATCCATTAAGAGGGGAATTAGGATGAGGTATGCCCTTGAGAGGATTGTGCAATATGTCCTTAAGGTGTTATCCATAATGGACCAGCTACAGAGAAAATGTATTACTATACATTTCCTCCTCAGGCACTCTCATGATAAGAAGGAGGTGTCAGGAAGTTGTAGGGCTCTTTAAGAAATGAAAATCTAATTGCAAAAGTATACAAAATCTCTATCAATCACCCGGAGCGCGCTGAACAGATTAATATTTGGCATTGTGCGGTATAAAAGCCCTCTTATGTCTTGGGGAAAAAGATCGTGGGGTCATTTGTGTTGTGAATTCAATGCTGCTTTTCATGCCTCCCTCTGTATTACTTTCAACACCATTTGTGTTGCAGAATAAAATGTGAGTGCTGACCAAATTAAATGGCAAGTTAATGTATGTTATTAAATAGATTGATGATGTCTGCTTTATGTCCTGACATATCCTACAATTGGGGAAAATGTACAAAAAGATACAGTGCCTGGCTATCTGACTATGTATTTGTAAAACCTCATGAATCTAATGAAGTGTGTGAAGCATGTTTAGTTTTTTTATACCAAATTTTATTTCTATTAAAAATGTTTTCAAACTTCAAACATCCATTTTCAGGTTTCTGTGAAAAAAACACCGGTTTCTTTTGCAAGTTTGTGTGCTAATTTGACCCTTAGCCTAAAAAATGAAAGGGGGGGGGGGGGCTTACGAAAGGGTGTTATGATCAGTACATGATGAAAAAAAAAAGATTTTGCATTAGAAATCGTACACTTTCTTCAGTCAAATGATTGGCAGTTTTGTCTCCGAGTGTTTCTCATTGTAAACTAATAATACAGATTAAAAACCAGTTTGTATGCCCTGAAGAAAAAAGACAATGGCTGCCATCTTCTGAATAATATGTTGCCACTATTGCTCAGATAATAGCACTGGAAAGACACAGAATTGTTGGAGAGAAACATGAAATTATTTTAAATGAATGGTTAGCTGCTACTTGAATTCAAGGCCTCTGCATGCAGGGAGCTCTCAGGATCTATCACTTTCCCCACCCCTCCGTGATAGTGCGGGTCCACTATACAAAAGACTTGGAAAATAACAGTTCTTGCATAGGAAGTGTGTTAAATGCATGCCCAAGTACTAAATAACTGCACTATGCAGAGCACAGCATGCATCATCTTCACACAGCGGAGACAGAATGAAGTGCGTGCAATGTTTGGTCTCAAGAGGCTGCAAGGTTTTTGCAAGAGACGCTCTTATGATGATTTTTTTTCCATTTTCTTTAAACATATTTAAAAATGTATAACTCCTGCGCCAAAAATAATAAATATATAATATAAAATAAAAATTTAAATAATGTAAGGTATGTGGACCACAGCTTTTAAAGTATCTTATTATAATTACAGTCAGCGAAAATGGGAAGCATCGCTATCATGTTTCACTTTTCAAGTTGCAAACTGTTGAGAATTCAGTGTAAATTCTCTAGTGTGCAAGATTCTCTCAGTTCAACTACACGCTGACTTTTAAAAAAGAGGAAAAAACATACAGACACTTTTCAGCTGCCAAATGAAATCTATATATGGGAGACTCAAAGCAGCACGCTGATATTATGTACCAAGTTAATTAATCAGTGAATCAGAACACCATTAATCCAACACTTGGCTACAGCCGACACAAGTTACGACTAACTTTTATGTTTATCTCTGAGAAATACAAGCTGCAAAAATCAGGCACATTAAGATCTTATAAAAAGGTTTTTTGTGATTATTGAGACTTTTCTGAAAGACATATTGAGGAGAATTCATTATCTCTTTTATACTGAAAAAACACATAATTTATGTTTTTGATAAAAAAGAATTGAAGACAGTTAATTACAGCCTATGAATCTTAAGCTCAATAGAAAGGCTTTCTTTCAGATAGTGTAACAAAAAGAATGGGTCACTTTGTTCTGTCACACATCAAATGTGGGCAACACATGATGCATAAAACCAATACATCACTAATCTCCCCAGACCAAACAAACCCCGAAATAATTTCATGACAGCAATAAATGACCCCACACTACAAAAGTACACTGACTGATAGTAATATCGTGACTCATTACTCTGAAGCTACAACTGATCCTCTCTAATAATATTAATGCAAACTGTGTAACTCCTGCATCTTGCTGGCAGCTGCAGAACAGAGTAGAGTTTTCATTCAGCAGTAGAGAGACAAAGAGAAATGCATGTACACTCAGCACTGCTACAACACTAAACTCAAAACCAACAAAGATGTGCAAAAGACTCAAGTTTTTCAATTCACAACACGTCGACTTCCGTTGCTATTTGTCCAATTTATTATTATGAGCTGGTCTGTGTTTGAGAATCTACTGTATGTTTAACACAACATACAATAAATGTACTTTGTGCAATTTTTGAATGCTAATTCCCCCAATAGGGCAATGTTTTTAAGATTGAGTCCATGTTTTGTTCATTTCATTAGACCCAAAGCTCAGCACTTGTCAGTCTATCGAGCTTTTCTGTTCTAAACGTGAACATTTTAGGTTTCAAATTATCCAGAAAAGTCAGATCTGTAGATTTTCTATGAGGAAGAAAACACCTTTTGTCCTTGAACGAAACTCAGTAAATTTAGTGAGATTGTGTAAATATCGGATGATGTACTGGCCAAAAAAATATAAGGGGAAAAAAAAGCCCCAGCCATTTTTTGAAATGACTTTTGGAAATTACAGCTCCACCAGAATTCTCACTGTGCACATCAGCAGCAGCCAGGAGAGACTTCAGTTTCTATAACCGAGGACTTCCCTCCCGACTGTGAAGAAGACAGGTGAGAATGTATTTTTTTACCTCAAACAGCTGGCCTCTCCTCGCTTCAATGCATCTGAGTATGTAAGCCAGCAATTTTCAATAAACCTGACGAATGTTTAAGACAACTCGAGAAGATGTTCAGCACCATAATTGCAAAATGTATTCAGGAAAAAATATTTTGGGCACTCAAAACGAGGCGATCAATGCTACCTGCTCAGCTGTGTAATTGCAGGTAGGGAGAATGTAAATGTTCAAATAGATCATTTGCATCTCTGTGTACACACAAACTAAAAACTTATATGAACTGATTACACCATAAATGTTACAACTATGCCACAGTGTTGACGAGTTGGTCTTATGATGCAAGAGCTGACAACATAATCCATATTCCTCCCATGTGTAGGCTCCTCTCCATCGCTATGTGATCACAGTCACCATGACAGCTCCTTTACATTACTGGAGTGAGTAAATTCAAATACTGCTCGCACAGCAGTGTGCGAGCATACGTACCCACAAAACCTATCACACAACGACTTGAACACAGTGCAATTATCAGTTCTTTCATATGATCTCGAAACAGTCTTTGCACAGTTTTCTAAGACAACTGGAACAAGTGATAGTCTGGAAAAGAGTGTAAATGCAAACTGTCGTCTCTTGCAATTAAGCTCTTGAAAAAGTAATTTAATTTGGTGTTAGTCATTAAATGACAATTTAATATTATTAAACATTTAGAGAGTAGCTGATTGCAGGGGATGGGGGATGAGTCAAAGCTTTCTGCAGCAGTAAAACACCAACGCTGGGACGAAATGTGGCTCCACTTGGTAGAATCCTTTCCTTAAGATAATACAATACAATTGCCCTTAGGTGACAGAATGAGCACAGGGCTGCATTTGTCTAGAATCGAGCAGCGATATACAGCAGGATTGAGAGAGGCGATGCAGTGATGTTTCTCTCAAGGGCCCTTTGACTGAGCTCTCTCAGCTGTGCAGCACTGCACACCATCATAAACAGACTCAACACTGACAATGCCTGCTCTGCTGTAAAAAGTCTGATTGAGAGCAGGAATTTTTCAAGAGAGGAGACGGCAGCAGTCGCAAAGGCTAAACAATTCACTGCGGACGGCGACAGAGGAGCGAGCTCACGGAAAAGAAGTGATTCTGAATGTATGCATGAAGGAAAATAAGAAAAAGAAAAACAGCGCAGACTCTCAGGATGACATGATCATAGCCTGACATTTTCAAAAATATTCGACTAATATTTCATTCACATTTTGCCTTTGATAGTGATGGGTGATCAGAGACGTGGTGGTGTAGCTTATACACAGTGCATACACTATGTTGCTAGGAAACAGCACCTCATGAATATCCTGCAGTTATTGTACAATCAAAGGAATAATGTTCGCATAGTTCAGAAACTGCGTGAAAGCAAAACGTTTGGAAGGGTTTTATTCCCTCAGAAAGGAAACACTGCAACATATTTAAATACATACATACGAGTTTATTTTTCAAAATATTGTGTTTAGACTATAAATACAGCACAGATGAGCCTTTAATGCATTTGGTATATGGAAAAATATTGACACTAATTCCTCTTAACGTTTACTTGTGAAGTGCAACATTGTAACGCCTTATCATTTTTACTCCTACTATTTTAATTATTATTAATATTACTATTACTTACTTTAATTAATCAACAGTATTGCTGTAATTTTAAAAACGATCATTAAAAGCTCTTGTTATGACACAGTGTTCCTGTGTGTGATGGCACCTTATCTACTTCTTTCATTTATTTGGTTAATTCAGATTTGATTATTTCATTAACTGTTCTAAAGCAGCTGTCTGTTTCTGTCATTATTAGCAATATGCGGCTGCCATCCACAGCAGACAAAGATGTTATTACTCATTTTATCTCAAGTTTGTGTCTCAGATAGAAGAACATGCTCGTCTGTCTGTAACACACAACCGGCAATCATCATGACTGTGAAGTCAGTCGAACGCCGGTTCTAATTGAGCCCGAGGGAAGGCGGGGAAGCAGACGAGTGCAGTATGTAGAGATCCCCAGGTTATAGAGACACTTGGGTAACATGTTTCCCTCAGGGAGGGGAAAAAAAAAAAAAAAAACAAGTGTGAGGAGGTGGGTAAAGCCTTTTCAATGAAAGTAGGCCATCCTAACAAGGACTGGGAAACACTGTGACAGTGGAATAATACAGAGCCGAGTACACGGCAGCCAGGGTCTCTCATATTCACTGCCAATGATGCTTTCATTTGCTTTGCACCATTTCACTCTGTATGGTAAATATTTTTCTTTAGGTGTTCTGTCAGTGGGCTGTTTCACATGAACTGTCTGGATCTTGGTTCTTCAAGTCATGACAAAGAAACATTTACATGCAGACTAAACAATTTAGTGCCACGTGTCGTCAATGTTGCATAATACTCTACCCTCCTTTTTGGGAACCAACACATATTCTTACATTTACTCATGTGGATTGTAGAAATTGTTTTCTAAAACCTTACACGCATTAAGTTGTGCGACTTAAGTGCATTTGTTCTGATATTAAATTGTTGCATAAACATGAAGCAAAGAGCAGCATTTTCATCACAAATAGCTCTTTTTTGACACCCTTTGATCTTCACTATTTCAATGACCACAACCGTCCTTTTATGGTGTAATTTTACTTCCGAGAAAACACAAAATAATTTTACAAAGAGCTGATTAGACCACTTTATGTAAGCTCCAGCAGAAGCCTTCAGTTAAAACAAAGTAGCACTCAGTCTCACCATGCAAACTCCTGGCTCTTAGTGCAACTCTCAATACTGTCGACCAACTACAGAACACAGCTTTTTTGGGTTTTGTTGTCGAAGTCTCTCAGGACACCTCGCACTCTCTTTTGTTGCACCTCCCTTCTTTGCTAAGCTTGTGAGAATACTGAATGGAGGGAGGGAGCTGCTTTAGAAGTAGCAAGCTGAAACCCAGAAACTCAATCTGGAGAAAATGGTGAGACGTCGGTGTTGATCAACAGTCCTGCCATTCAGTTTGTGCCACGGAGCATTAAAAATCTTAACTTATTGCTGCTTTCAATTACTTTTATCTTGTTTTTACCATGAGAAAGTACTAGGATTAGATGTATGTCTTTGATTTTATTTTTCTTGCTAGTTTTCTAGCCAAAAAGCACTGAACAACATTTCGCAAGAAGCTTTGAAGCTACAATTGAAATCCACATCTGCTTTGTCCACAAGTTCGAGGCTTTTTATGCTAACAGAGATTTTTTCCATATGTTTTTTACTGTTTATCAACACAAAAACTCAGCTTTAAGTCACTGAAAACTGATATTCTGATATTCCAGCCATGGTTAAGTTCTGGACACTCAGAAACATTATTAGCGTGTTGTTGTGTGGACAGAAAAAGCAGCATTTTGGTTTGTGACGGCAAAATGAGAGTCATTTGCTCCGAGAGATACAGACCTTATACAACTGTACTGTATCTGTTAATTTTTTTCCTTTGTTTTCACATGGGGCTGTATAGTGCTGAAGCTAACGTTGCTAGCATGTTTTCTTGTTTCAGTTATCTTTTTCTCTTCTGAGGAACAGAGGCATCAGAATGAGTTAGTTTAATCGCTACAAAATCCATCACTCCTACAACACTGTCACCAGCATTGTCACGGCAGGTTTTAGACTAGAACTGGTCAAACATCTGGACTCTTATTACCTGCTGGTAGTAGCCCTCAGGCTGTTGATTGGTCAGAATTACTTTTCAGGGTACGGATTACTTAAGAAAAACATTTCTGAAGACATCTGCTTGGACCCCAAGAAACAGTAAGGTGTTTTAAAACAACTTTTCTAGATCTATAATGAAATGAACTGGCACAACAAGACATTTATAGAAGGAAACTATGAGTAAATGTGACATAAAATTACAGGGTACACAGTTATTGAAAAATTTTTTATCAATAGATTCAACAGATAACCAAAAGTAGTTGCAGCACATGGCTTTTACTTTTAAATCAACATTTAGGACTTTTAAAATCCCTCAAGTTAAACAAACATGTTTGATGTCATGTCAAACTCTGTTTTTCTGTCTATAAATGGATTTTTACATTCCCCGTTCTTTATATAACAAACTATTGAGGACAAAGAGGAAGTGAAGGCAGTAGATTTGTGACTTGGAGTTGGATTGATCCGGTAATTGCATAGTATGTTTAAAAAACGGGAAGACAAATTGGACAATGAGTGTTCGGGAGAAGATCCACATTTGTCTTTTCCCACAAGGGACTCTGCGTCCACTTAGTTTGTGTGGACTTTGTGAAGAAGTAGGTCGAGTCTAGATGGAGGTGAACTCAATCCCTGAAGCTGTTTAAAATCATGATTTATTGCGAGCCATTCCAGCCGCCTCACCACAGTGACACTGTGGATGACACTGTAGGTAAATGTGATGCATAGGCTAAAAAAGCATCCTACTTTTATAAGCACGGAAGGGCGGATGGTCACGGAGAGGATGGGATCTCATACTGTAATATATCTGCACAGAGAGCGCAAGCTGCAGCACAGGAAATTGCTTCTCATTTTTTATTCTACATCCACTTTCTAGGTAGTTAGCCAGCACGGCTCCCTTAATATGACCATTTGAATTTCCGCAAATGTGGTCAACACTTAGCAACACTGTGCGACACTTGATTGTGTTCATAATACTTTGTTCTTCCCATCTGAGAGAATTAATGACCAAAGCGAATCTGCTTTTTTCCTTTGAGGCGAGTTGTCAGCAAACTGTAAAGATTATGAGCTACCAGGGAATGTTTATCTCCCACAGACTTACTTTTCTACCACAGAAACTATCATTTTAGTGGAGTGATTGCGCTGTTAAACCTTCTATTGAGATTTATATTAAATGCACATATGTTCCAGACCAGGAGTCTGTTGTAGCCATAAATAAAGCTCCACTTAAAAAAGGCTTTGCACAATCACTCTTCCAGCCAAAAAGTGTTGATCCAGAATTTTTGTGGGAGAAATTCTGTGTTTAGCGGGACTTTTGAAAGGAATATGTGTTTATCTTTTTTCTTTTATAACTTGGTTCATGTTGGCATTGAGCATGGTTTCAAAAAAAGGAACCAAATAAAATCACATTCTACATTCATAAAACTGCAATGAAGATAAGTACAGCTGAAATGAAGTTTTGAAAGATTAATCGAAGCTTTGAAATATTAAAGCACAAACATCTGTTGATGTTGTACTTCACTGGAGCGAGAGTGATTGGACCACTATGTGCGTTCCTGCATAGCTGTTTGCAGCACGGCCATAACCAGTAATGTAGAAATACTGAGCCTTAAACTCTGCACCTCCCATCCCAAATGCAACACGAACCACTCTCAGGTTTTTTTTATCAAGATTTCGAGTAAGAAACCAAAGGAAAAACCATAAATTTCTTACTTATCTTTATTTAATTTATGCAATAGCTCTGTCAGCTTTTGATTAAGACAAAATATTTTTTAACACAAAGGTCTAAGTGGTGCTTTACTCTCTTATTCAAAATGCCAGATGTTTAATTCCAGAAGGGAAGTGTTGAATACATTAATGTTCATTTATTATGTTGCTGGTTTAAAAAAGGCAAAATTTAAAGATATAAAGAATAAAATAGAGGAATTAGCTTGTGAAATACCAACTATTCCCAATCTTTTAAATTCAGAATGTGAAGCATCCATTAAAACACAAAAATTTCCTGAAAATACTACATCTCAACCGTAATTTTATGATCAGAGTCATACTGATCAAACCAAGACTCAGCAACGGTCTGTAGGTTCATGACGCCCCCTTAAGGGCACAGATTCATTTTTAATGGACCTACAGCATCACATGTTCAACAACACTTGTAGCTTGGCTTTTCTTTTTTGCATTGATATCATTTCAATTTAACTGTCAAAACATAAAGCTGATACAGCTGCAAGGAATCACAACTCATACTGTATGTTTTTCCCAGTGCGGTAAGAAAAACATGACACAATTGTATTTTTTGCCTCAAGGCAAATTTTAAATTCACCACTGGGTCTGAACAAAGTCTCCACATGTGAAACCAAAAGCATGTTCAACAACCTGTGACAAACACTGTTAGTCATCAAGTCTCCATGATGCAGAAGGTCTCTTGTCAAGACTGGATCACTGGGAGTTTTAAGTCTTTAAGTGGCTCTTCCTGCTCACTTCATCTGTGGCTCGTAGGATCATGATACCAAAAATCTAAAAATATGACACAAAAACTGCCATGTTTCTGTTTTTTTCTTACATGGGACTGAACGAATAAACATACCCATGAAAGCAGATATCCTGCACAAACACAAAAGCCAAAGCAAACAGCTGATTAGGCTATGAGCCCAAGCTTTGAGCCAAAATGAGAAATACTCTGGAGCTAATGGGCACACACACACACACACACACACACACACACACACACACAGTAACAACTCTGTATCTTTCAGCAAAATCTCCACCACACCAACCTTCACTGATGTGTCAATTAGAGGTGAGGAATACGAGGGTGAAGAAGTGCAACACTTCTACAGCGGAGCCATAAACAATGCTCATAAAAATGACATATTTCTGCCTCCTAATTATCAAGAACCATCTGCATAGTGAGGCAACAGGATGTTCTGTTTAGAGAGTCCTAAACAACGAGCCCAGACAAACAAACTGTGGCTCAAAGAAAAAAGAACAATATATTCGAGAGGTAATTGATAAAATGAGAGACTGAGGTGAGTGAGAGGAGCTGCACATTACATACACATGCATTTGACTGCTTTCAGGTTTAGCAAGCTGACTTTTACAAAGAAGAGATCTGTATGCTTCATGACTGCTGGACTACATGTGTAAATGTAAGAGGAAACTTTGGTGAAAAAAGAATATGCCAGGTTTTCTAAAACTGACTCCCTCTGCCTTTTTTTTTGTTACGGCGTTAAAAATACTATTGAAATATAACTTTTTTGAGAAGATACATGTTGCTACTCTCCAAGTGATAAAGTGATGCCATCACCTTGTAGGTTGTTAGATGCTAATTTACAGCAAGTGCATTGATTATAAGGACATTATTATTCATGTCTAGCATCTCTCTGTTAACCCGATCAATGCTTTTAGCTCTGTTTTGGTCTCCATTAGCTACTATAGCTACATAACATAAGTTAACATAAAGTATACTGAACATAAGAGTATCCTCTACTGCTAAATGCAAACCATAATAATGAGCTAATAAAAATGCTCTGTAGGGCTGAAGTTGAGTCAAAGCATGCAAATAATTTGCAAGGTCAAATTCAAGGATGAGAGACATAAAAACAAGTTACACAGATGAGACACACAGTGATAGTGAGTTTTATAGGTGCTGTTGGTCCTATTTTTTTTATCTTTTGGCAGATCAAGGCTGACTGTTCCCTCCCTTATCCATTCTTAACACTAAGCTAATAACCTCATGTATGCAGCTCTACACTTAATGCACAGACCTGACAGAGGAATTCCCCTCATCCAACTGTGGGAAAGAAGAGGAAAAGGAAGTAAACTTCCCAAAATTATCTCTTCCTTTGATACCATTATACAAGTGCTACTTCAGAGAGGCAAAAGCAAAGGACAGAAAAGAAGAAAAAAGCCCGTAAAAACATATATATATATATTTGCTGCATCGTGTCCGTAATAATTCACAAATCTAAAATCAGTCCCTTTGTGCATGTTAAGCTCCCTGTAAGCCTAAAAATAATGTTCAAAGCAACAGTCCTCAGCACTTCAAAAGAATCTGAGCCAAGTTCTTAAGCAGTGCAAAGAAGTCGAAAGAAAGCTGTGGAACGATTCACAACATGCACTCCAAAAGCCAAACAAATCTTACAGAATTGTTTAGAGCACTCAAGGAAATGAGCCCAGGGACCTCCTTTGCTGATGTTTGGAAGTTGAGACAGCATAGGAAATCATTGCCACTCACTCCACTCGCTCTCACACAGTGTGACAACTTACACATGCTTTCCAAGCAGCCTATCTGTCTGATTTCAGTCTGAAAATTGTGCTGCCAATGGATATAAAGTCCTAAAGACCCACTTAAGAGGCAGAAATGGAGGGAAGTTTAAAGTGTATGTGTGCGTGTGAGTAGAAAGATACCACACTTAAGGCTACTGTGGTTTAGATGGTTGCTTTTACTCTTCGTTTAACAAGCAAAATTATGTTAAAAGACAAAGAGGCTCACCTCTGAGTTTAGACAAGTTAAGAGTTGTAATAAGACAAACTGGTCAGCTATCACACACACACACACACACACACACACACACACACAGTACACACAACAGGAAAGAAAAAGCGAGCTAAAAACAAATGGATCTGAGTGAAAATACAGCAGATACAGAGATGGCTGTTGAGACTAATAAACTGTTCAACCTGGTCAGGTCAAAGTTTATCCAAATCACAACAGGTTAAGAGTCAAAAGACATCAGCTGCTTGTCAAATATGCTATCAAGGCTTCTACAACCACAACGAGTGGGAGCATTAAACAACAATGTTAGTTGAGGCCAGTGAAAACATGATAAAGTCTGCATGGTGCTCTATTTAACCCTATTATTAAAATAAATTCAAACTCATTAATGACCTTTTTCAAAGGAGCACAGTCAGCTGATAATTGTTTAAAAGTTGTATAAGCACTTAACTTGTTTTTCCAGGTGAAATGACAGAAGTTGAAGCCAAACAGCAAAATTCTGCAGCTGCTCCAGGCTCCTTCTGGCTGTACTGGTTCAGGAGTTGAAGAGCCAGGCTCTGGTGAAGTTTTTTTTTGTTTTTTTGTTTTTGACTGTATTTTACTTTTTTATGACCTTGTTCATTTGACTTGTTTAGAGAAGCCTGCAGTCTGCTGTGCGGTTGATAACTGAGTTTATTTCAGTTAAATTAATGGTTCAAAAAGAATGATTTGTAACGTACGCCGCATTAAAACAATAGAATAAGCTGTAACACTGTAGACTGTTTAGAGTTTAATAAGTTTGAAAACATCCTCCTTCATTGTATTAAAACTCTCAGTTTCTTCCTGCTTTATGTTGTCTGCATTAATGAGCTTTATAATTAAGGGTAAACAGGGGTGACTGACACAGTGATAAAGTGATTTTAAATGGGACAGGGACATAGAAGAGGGGATGGAGATGGCTCCTCGTTTTTACCTCCTGTGCCCTTGTGAAGAGCTGTTTCGAGGAAAAGATGCATAGAAGATACAGAAATATCTGTCAAAGATGTTTTCCTGAAGCTTCTTCCTGTCCTTCCTGTCCTTCCTGTCTCTCTCTGCCTCCACAACGAACTCTCTATCTTCTGGGATTTGACATGTCTGGCCGTCTGACTGATACAGTAATTGAAGGACAAGGGATGAACTGTGTGACAGCCTGCTACTACAACATGTATGCTTACTGCTGATAAGAGAATGGATTAAACCGGCCGTGGAAACCAGCCAGCAGTCTGAGGCACCATCACTGTCCAATTAGAGGTGAGAAATTACAAATAACTAACATCCACATGGCAACTAATTCTGTCTGTACACAGATTAGTGAGCTGTCTGTGTCTGAATGTTTAGTCTGTCTTCCTAACAACCAAAACAAATACAACTGTTATCATTAATGTTTAATAAAAAGAAAAAAGCTTAAAACTTTTAGGATAATTAATCTGTTTCCTTAGCTGTACAGGATATCAACACACTCCAGTCTAAATTTTTAAAGGAACTGAATATAAATTTAACCTGTTCACACCTACAGGTTCACCTGTGAGCCACTTTAGTTATTTCAAAGCGGCTGAGCTGCTTATATAAAGATTTAAGTGTTTAAGCTTTTTTTTTGGACATGTTATGCATCCTTAGATTTTTTAATATATCCACTAATCCTCTAGATATCTTTTGTCTTACAGTTGTTGTGTTGTGAGCGTTTATTCCACAAATGTAAAATCACCCCAAAAGCTAGATGTTGAAAGGTTTTAAAACATTTAACTATATTCAGTAAGTAAGTTAGGATTTGAAACTCTAACCAATGGCAGAGCAACAGGAAACAGCTGTAATGTGCAAAAACCCAAAACTTGGCACAACAAATAATGCTAATAATTTGTGACTGACATGGTTTTTCCACAAAATAATTAAAAGAACTTCTGTTTTTCAATGAGATCCTATGAATATGCAAATATATTTTGCTTCAAAGTTTTACTGCAAGACACAGGATGTTTCCTGCTTTACTGAAAAGGTTATTCACACATTTTGAAAAGAGGAATTTTCAACATTACACTTGTTTGTTTTTTACACCTGCTCACATGTACATGTCTTAAACTCAGAGAAACTTTCCCTCCTTCAGCAGATGAACCTGAACTCAGAGTCAAACTGCACATACATCAGTCTGCACGCTGAAGGTCAAACATCCAACAAACTAATGACCAGCTCTAAATGGGGCAGGGGGTTTTAATGAAGCACATTAGTTCGTAACCATTAAATCATAATATCAGCTCGTGCTGAAATGATGACTTGCTTGATTAGTAAATCTGCAGAAAATTTTTAAAAAGTTTGTTGAAATGTTTAACTTGTTGAAATTTAAATTCAAAATGCTGTAAACTTAGTATAATTTTAAACTCCATATCCTCGGGTTTTGGTCTGTTGGTCAGACAAAAACATGCAGTTTGGAGATATCACCCTGTGCTCCAGGCAACTGTGATGGACATTTTTCATTATTTTGTGAAATTGTGAGGTGTGGAAAGTGAATGTAATTTCCCTGGATGCCGGGCTGATGTTACCTTATCTTGTGGGCCTGTATTATAGTCAGACCATGTGTCATTAAAATCTTTATTATTTTAGGTGATATCGTGTTAAAACAGCACACTTGCCTAAATAAATTTTGTTTATCAAGAACCAATTTTACACACGTCAGACCTGCTGATAGGTGCTGTCGTGTTCCAGCTAAAGATCACTGAATCTGTGGCTTTTGGCAAAATATAATGAAGCTTCCAAGTGTAAACTGCTGTGTGCACTGCACATTGTGGGTGCTTGAAAATAACTTGGTTACAAACACAGTGCACAAAGAGTGAAAAGAAAAAGGAATTAAGGGGGGGGGGGGCACCACAGGTCATTTTTGTTCCGCACAGTGGGGGGGTGGGTTTATTCAGCTGTACACATGGATGCTTGTAAGATCAACAGTGCTTGTGTCAGGGTGGAGAGGGAAGTAGGGATCTGGGAAAAAAATGATTTTCAGATGCAGCAGCATGTAAAATGTGAACATGAAAAATTTGTAATTGATTCACAAAAAAAAAAAAAGTCAGGCATGCACAGGCTCGAGTGACCTTGTAACTCTCTGTAAAGTTACATCTTACAAAAGGTCGTGGTTGCAACCTTTTTGAAATAATGTGTAAAAAATTTAATTTTCAAGACAAATGTCCCTTGAAGTCAATGTAAATACTTTTTAAGCTTTCAACCAGAGACAAACATTTGATGAATGAAGCAGCAATCAGAAGGAACAAACAAGATCAGCTGACCAACAACAAACTGCAACATTTTAATCAACTAAAAAGTGAAATTTATAACTGGTGGTGATTTCATCTTACCCCCCCAAAAAAACACTGTGCCTGCTCTGCATCTTCTACAACAATGTTTTTTTTTCAGAGCTAA
>JAPZDY010000012.1:6296826-6307034 GCA_029783645.1 Ctenochaetus hawaiiensis
AATATGTTTTTGTAGAAACTAACCTAAGGGCTTAGTTGTCAGTTCCTGATTTTATGTTTTATAGTTATACTTTTTCTGCTATGTTTTTCTAAATGCTTACACACAAACACGAACACCTGCATGAGAAATTGGTTCAAACCAATTTCTCACACACACTCACACTCCCCACATACAGACAGCCTTTGTACAAAATGACCTTCATTGCATATCATATCATAGTCCTCCTACTTTGTTGTATAAACATCTAATAAAAGAATGTGCAGGGAAGCAGCTCGCTGAAGTCTGACAGAGAGGTGTCTGGTGAGCGAAAGCAAGACCCAGCGACCTGACTTCCCTTGTACAAGTATAAAAGACAAACGTTTGTGATTGTGTTGATTTTCTGCGTCTGCCAGTTTCTCTGGTGTTTTTAAGAACAGCGTTATGTCTGGGTCCTAAACCCAACACAAGGATTAAATAATAATTGTCTATAACATGAGCCCTGAGCCAAGAGTTCTGTCTCCTCACCGCTGAATCGCCTTTCTTCGTTTGAATTTAATATTAACAAGCAACTGAAAGAAAAACAGTATTTCAACCATTAATTATCACATGTATTCCATTCACAAAATGAATTTAATTTTTAGGTGCGTGCCTGCGTATTTACCTGTGCAGGCGAAAATATATTGTAGAAATAGAGATGACAAAACATTGAAATGTTTGCTTTCTAAACGATTTGACTTAAGGGGGGGAATTAGCTGAGAGCTGTCTGATACAATACATTTATTTAGCATTGTCACTGTCCAGCCGAAAGAATGAATGAATGAATGAATGAATAAATAAATAAATAAATAAATCCTTGTAGTTCAGCCATTTACATTTGCGCTGGGTGTACGACAGCAATATGCCTGAGTCACTGGCGCATGGCGCCACCAGTCTTTAAAGGGAATGAGAGTGGATTCTCTGATCGGTTCATGCATTTTTGGCCAAAGAAACACCCATGAAGTGATGAGATGATTCTACACAGCTGATAGGACTATCCGCTGTGCGCCAGTTGGGCAGGGAAGAGCAGGATATCTCTACTGCTCCTGGAACAAGGTGGCAAAGGTTGACCTGGAAACTCCCCTGAATAAATTAAAACCGCTGCACCACGCGCCCTGTGCCACATGCCGGGCGCAAGTGTAGGATAGGGCCCATTATGTTTGAATAGATCAGTTCAAAATCACATTTAAAAGCAATTCTTGAAAAGTTAGGGCACATCTCGATGTGTCAGGTAGATAAACACCTTTGAGTGTGTTTTTATTTTAACTCTCAGGAGCTCAAATGTATAATTAGAGTTAATGATACGCTGTGAATCCCGACACTGTGACCCTGCTCATGTGTCATACGGTGAAAGCATGTTTTTTGCAGCTGACATGTCAGAGCTGCACACTGAGGCTAAGAGAACACTGAAACAGAAAACTAAACACTTATGCTAAGTGCATGCACTGCAGACTGGTAACATGACGCCCACACTATAACAAGGTAATGCAGAGGAAATGAGAGTGTTCGTAAAAGGGTCAACACTTAAGATAGCACAGCCTCTTGCTTCCTATATACTCTGAGTCATCAGTCTCAGCAACACGAACACTATCATAGTCTCGCAATGAGTCAAAGTCACTTTCTTGAGGGGGAATCATCCTTTGGAATCCTGGATTTGGGGAGTTTCTTTATTAATGTTACACTTTTTCTTTTTAGCTGGAGGAGCTTAGAATAAGTGAAGCACCGCTGCTTGCACAGTGTGACAAGCAGAGAGCCTGGAGAGATTACTTTTTCACTGCTGTCTATAGTAACGTCATATTGTAGCTTTTTACCCTCCGACTGCAGGGCTACACTTGTCACTCACACCAGCTCTTACATGTAATATATATAATGTCAGAAATTTAGGTTTTAAGTCCTTATCTGAGTAAGGGTTTGTCTGATCAGATTAAACACACATTTCTGTCAGTTTTCTTACTTCCTGTTATTTCCTATTGTTGTGGTACTCAAGTGTGTTTTCTTGTTTTGTTTGTGTATTGTTGGATAAAGTGAAGGAAGTCTCGGTTGGACCAACCCAGAGGATGAATGGTTGCTATGATGGAAGGTGATAGTCTGCACAAACAAAGGGATTTCTTTTCCTTCTTTATTGGCTGTTTCCAAGGTCAGAAACAGCACAGACAGCAGAAACCATTAAATGAGCAATTCCACTTCAGATATAAGAAACTAAACTTGTGCATGAGTTTTTCCTTTCAGTCTAATTCTTTCCACAAACCATTCTCTTAAACTGGCCATCCATCACTCTTCAGAGAGAGGGAGATTTCTTTTGTCCTCTTTGGTCGAGCTTTTTTCCCGTTTTTCGCTGTCTTTTCAAGAGTAAATGTCCAAATCTGAGCCGGTTGCCTGTGCTGTGAACACACTGGAACTACCAAAAATGACTCACATGCATGACTTGCTCAACATGGTTCACAGATCAAGTAAGAAAGGTAACATCTGAATTCTCATTCAGACTCCAATTGCCCTTTTTTACCACCTGATCCAAAGCAAGAAGCAGAGATGGAGAAGTACCTCACAGGGCCATTACCATGAGGCTTATCAGACAGGTCATCAGCTGCAGGCAGATAAATGACATTCAGCAAAACAAAGCCTCAGATGAAGACCTTAAGATACCTGCCCAAATTATGACAACTGTCTCTCTCTGCAGAGGATAAGGCTGTTTGGTAGGACTGGAGCAAAATAATGCAAACAACAGCAAACACAAGAAATGGCTGCTGATAGTAGAAGAGCTTGTAGAAGAGAAGGCCTACAATTTGAAACTGTTTGGATGAAACTAAAATCACTGGGGACAAAATTTAACAACAAGTCCATGGGCACACTAGCAGCTTTATAAGGCTGCACTGAGGTGGACAAGTGCTTTAAATAAGTACATCAGCATGCTGACGTGCGCACAATGACAGTATTAACATGCTGAGCTTGTGCAGGTTTATTATTTGTAATTACCTTCTTAGTTTAACATGTTAACATTCATATGCTAGAAAAGTTCAAACTAAGCATAAATAAAAGTTGAAGCTGATGGAAATGTCTTTTGTTTTAGCACCAGAGTTATTGAAAAACAACTTATTAGCACCGTGAGTGTTGGTTTGATGCTTCGGAGTTCATAGCTGCTAAGATATTTTAGTCTGAAGTGGTGAACAAATGTCATTAGCATGGCACATCTTAGCTTCGTAAAGTTGACCTCTGGCACTGTGAGGCTCAGATGTGCCAACATCTGGGTAATAAAATACATGCTCACCATCCTTTCTTCAGTGCTACTGGACACAACGTCCCCCTTGAGCAGCCCCAACATACACAGGAGGCGTTTGGGGGATTTCAGTCTCCTGAGTTTTCTTGCACATGAGACCTTCAACAGAAGAGCCTTTATTAAAAGAAGTGTGTTTTATTAAGAATATATTCTGACAAGGGGGGCTCGTCCATCATCATGGCTGCGTACAGGTCCATTATTACACCAGAGTTATCGCTCCTGTCCATGGTAACACTGCAGTGTTCAAACGGCTACTATAAGGAAGAGTTATGGTGACCAAGACAGAGAGATATATTACAGCCGAGCATCACATGATGAATTACTGCTTTGCCTGGGCTTATTTGTTGGTACTTAGGGGTTGGCTGTGATATATACCAAAATGCTGAAGCCTGATACAAGGGTGGTTTGATGTAGTCTGTCAGAGTAGTTTGCTATCAGACAGGCCAACATGCTAAGAGAAAAGGGGAAGGGGAGGATGAGAAAAACAGAGCACAATGTTCAGATTATTTTTGGTGTGTATATATTGTACCATCATCCATAACTACACTATGAAATAAATGTACAACACTTTGGTGAGGATTCATGAATATGGAAATTCTATTAAGGCGTCCAGCTGAAATATATTTTCCAAATATGTAAATTTCCTTGCAGCCATGAACAGAATCAGTAAAAACAAGTGTGGAAAACAGGTGGATATCAGGTCTGATATACTGATTTGTATAATGCAATTGCAGTGTATTACAGAATATACCAATACTAACTAGTAAACTTTATCCAGATTTCCAGAAAATCAGCTAAAGAAGATGCTTATTAATGAATGCTTCTTCCACTACTGTTACCTGTTTGAAAATATTAGGAGTTTGTTGCATTAAGCAGATGGTGGTGCCAATCATCCAGTTGGGTGCCATTAAAAGAACTGCAGAATAAAAGGCGCAACGAGATGACGTAATTAAAAGAGTGTCAGTTAAACGGTGGAAAGCCATGCGGAAAATGTGATGGAAATATGGCATTTATGTTTTATGTTTCATGCTTTCATTCGGGAAAGGTTATAGTCTCCTCATCTCTTCACACAGGTCTGATGTTTCCGTCTGCCACCATTTTTCGTCTCTTCAATGGAGCAGAGGAAGCTTGAGAGGACGTTTAACACTCAGGATGATTTAAAGCCCTGCATGGGCCAAAAACTCCTGCCCTAGCTCAGCCCTGGTCCGACAAAGTCTGCAATTTTTCAGGCCAACCCCGCCTGAGACCGACATAAACAAGCTCTGCCTGACGTGTGCTCCCTCTGATGCACTATTTCTATGATACATGCAAACATCAGCCTCCACCCTTTGGACACCCATAAACATGCTTCTGCCAGTCAAATAGTAAGAAAATATGCAAATTAAGTTTTCTATTCTACCTCAACCAGGTGGCTCATTGTTTGTAGTGGCAATCAAACCAAACTCTTCCAAAATAGAGATTTTTAAAAGCATTAAGAATTTCCAACACTCAAACTTTTTCTTAATGCTCTGCTGTTCAAATGAACTAAATTCACAGCATTTAGACAACTTGGTACTACATATAAAGTATGTAAATCTGATATATTGAAACACATTTATTTACATATTAAACATGTATTTCAACTCTGAATGCATTACCATACATTTAACATATAATACTCATATGTGGGGAAGACAGATCATGAAAGAAATAAGCTGAAGTTCACTATTGATGGAAAACAGGTGTGTTCAGGAGTTTTATACCTCCTGTAACGCCTTCAGTGAGTGAAATATACCACCAGTTGAGATGGAGATCATGTAGCTGACTGTCAAAAAGACGTGTCACATACAAGCTACCAGAGCGTTTGACAACTAAATGGAGTCTCTGTAGCCTAATGCCCTGTCATAATGTTATGAAGAGAAAATGACAATATATCAGCAGGCAGTAGAAAATACTTCCACTGTGCATTTACTTAAGTATATCTCTAACAGAATTATATTTTTGTCCAGTTTGTTAATTTGCACCTGTTGGAAAATAAGAAAAAGAAGGTTATAGAGGAGCTTTAATGGGTTTTCTACTATCAATCAGAAAACAGCTGTCTTAGGTGAGGAGAAACACATTCTGCATATTTTCATTCAACACTCCCTTTTAAGAGGAAGCAATTTTGGAGTTTGATGCTGAAAATCAGTTTCTTAGAAAAGAATAATATGCTAATCCTCTTAAAAGTGTGCTGTAGGGTAATTCATGATGTGGGCATGAATCACCTCATTGTCTGATTACACATTAGGGTGAATGCATGTGTTCATTTGAGTACTGTGACATAACGTCTTTTCTAACACCTCCAGCGTGTCCCTGAATGACCCCCTGCTTTGAAGCTCTGTGCCTCAAAACGTTGCCTCAAGAATCTCCAGAAACTACACAAATAAATACAACAAAATCCGTTCATGCAGCAGTTTTCTAAGCTCTTGCTATAGTTGTAACGGGTCTTCCCGATGCACAATTCATGAACAGATCTGTTTAAAGGCATTACACTTTTTAATCATTGATTTTCACTTCAGCAACTGATGGTTTTGTTCTGTTTTTATTGTGGTGAGTATTTTTTTTTCTCCCATAAGAGGAAAAAAGAATTCCTCTGTGGCAACTGGTAAAAGTCATTTTTTTCTTTTTATACAAACCTAATTCATAAAGTGTCATTCAATGCCACCTCTCCATAGGAGAAATAGTTCACTTGATTTAAAAAAAAAATAATAATTGTGTTGGTTTCTCCTTGATGAAGGCATAGAGCACTGGCAAGGCAAGAATGGCCTCCCCTTGGCAATGCAATCCAATTTTACCTCTGCCTTCAACAACACTGCTAAGAAATGGATGGCCATTAAGAAATGAAGGTCTGTCTGTTTATGAATATACATATTCTGAGACACCACTTATCATCTAAGTGAATTTCATAATGCAATCAATACTTCATGGTCAAAACAAACTGCATCAACACAACGGGAGCCCAACCTCAAAACCACATTGCAATTCAGGGTCTATAAATTCTTTCCAGGGTGCTCCAGATGACTCCACAACTTTTTGTTTTTTTAATTTATTAAGCTCACCCCTACTTTGAGGGAGGTCTGTCCTCAGAGGGCGGTGCCACACAATAAAGTGTAACAATGCCATCTAGTGGCAACTCCAGACACAGTATTACACTAGGCATTGCATCTCAAGGAATCATGTCGAGCCTGTTAGTCTGTAAGGTGACTTCTTTATTAGAAGTGACAGAAATGTTTCTTTAAATTTCTACTTTTTATAATTCAGTCCACATTATTGTTTCAAAAGGCTGACATGGACCTCAATGTCTTGTCTTCACTCTAATATGAAGCAGAAATATGATCTATGAGGATTTCACTGCTGCTCAGTTTCACAGGAGCTATTTTAAGCCCTGCTGGCCACACACCGGCCACCGACACCGGGACATGCCTCTGGCTCTCCTCTGGTGCTGAGAGGTTGCAACACTGCAGCTTCAAGCAACTGAGTTTGTTTACTATGAAAGCAAAGAATTATTTCTGTCAATGCCACATCTGATATCTGATGCTTTATTAAAAAATCTACGATGAAATACATCAATACAGAGACACCTCCAGAGAGCTGTGATCTCAGTTTATGTAAATATGTGATGAATGAAGCAGGATAAATGTTTCTTAAAAGTAGAAGTTAATCCTGACAAGTCACAAGACGTCATCTTCGGTTCCTCCTGACCACCAGGATCTGCTGACGCACTTTCACAGCCAGATCTGCTCCACCATTTGTGAGAGACTGAACAGTCTCCTAGGTAATCAGTCCTGTTATGTAGAATACATGAACATGCATTGATTGATACCGTTCCTTTAATTAAGATATAGAAAAAGAAAAAAACACTCCATCATACAGCAAAGAATAAAGAAGAGAATCTTTTACATAGAAAATGCAGCTATAGCATCTCTGTGTCTGTTAACTGTCCAACTCTCTGTGAACTTACTTATACATTGTCTGTATTTCTGCCTAATTATGTCTCTGAGAGGAAGGAGGGAAACAAAGAGTGTGACATGTCCAGTAGCCATGGAGACTGAAGAGAATTGAAGAGAAGGAATGGAATATAAAAAGAATAATAATATTTGGAAAGTGAACTGCTGCTGATCAGTTACAAAAGCCCAAATCACATTTTAGACAAAGAAAAATAAAAGTAAATTTGCATAACCTATATTACTGACTTTGAGTGGTTCTCAAATCTCCATAATAATAAAATGTACATTAACAAGAACATGTACTGAGTTGCATCAGTGTCTACTTTAAAAACATCTGTGCAGGCGGTTTGGGAGTTACAGCAGACTTTTGGATTCTGTGATTTCGATCTTTTGTCATGAATAATAAAAAATCAATGTCCTTTGGTTCAAACGTGGACCAAATATTATTTTTAGGCAAAATTTTCCGTCTTACCAGCTCTATGAACTTTTGTTCAAAGAAACACTGTAAATCATGAAAAAAATAAAGGTTATCTAAACAGTTTTAAGTGTGTCATGTTGATTAATAAATGTATAAAAGTTAAAAATGATCTTAGCAGTTCTGTTTTTTCACTGCACTTCCAAGAGTTCATTATCATTCTGTGGTGACTTCTTTCTTTCCAGTAATTTTGGGATTCTGCAGGTGGCGCTCTTTTCTTTGTCTTATCAACCACACTGTCTACTAATGCTTTGCTTATAATAATTAAAAATCTTTTTGTTTCTAGATGAAAGGTACACATAAATGTCATGTCTGCAAGACGGACTTCTGTTAAACCTCACAGTAGAGTGTGTTGAGCAGCTCATATAAAAGCTTTTGTGAACTGAACATTGATACGATCAAACAACATCTGAAAAGGACAAATGTACATTTATTTGGAAGAAAATGTTGAAGGCTATCACTTTGACTGAGAGGCATCACAAAAACTTTGTGGCAGCATCTTAAAAAAACACTGCATTGAGAGAAAAATGGAAGCTGCTCATGTTAGAATGTGCTGGTGGATCAAATGTCTGAAAGCACCGCTGTTTACTGTTACAGAGGAATCAGGTTGAAATCAGTCAGACGCTTCGGACCAGTGAATCATCCATCATCTGCAAGGGCGGGCAGAACAGGGGGAAACTGGTGACACTCGGCTGGTCTAGCTCATGATGGAAAATCATCAAGATGCCAATTTAATCACTCTACAGCTTATTGTATAAAAACATCAGTGTGGGGGGAAATTATTTGAAAAACTTAAAAAAAAACTGCAGCATGGTAGCTGATTGTTTTACAGAAAGAAAAAGTCTGGATGACAATTAACACAGAAATAAAAGAGTACATGACCATTTTTTATTGACATTTACTCACGCAAAACAGCAAAAAGACAAAATATTTAATGATTTAACTGAATTTGATAACAGCAGAATGTTTTAAACAAGATGGGACTGGGGCAACTAAAAAGACGGAGGAAGTTGTGGGATGCCATGAAAATGCATAATTGGATAATTGCACAATAACAGAGATATATTGGTAACATGTGGTTGTATTATGATAAAATTAAGTTTACAAAATATTTCACAATAATTTTTGTTGCAGATAAAAGTGACTGTTTCTTCCTGCAACACTCAGCAGTGATGCGTAAGGTCTTCCCAACTTGCTGGGATGAGTGTCCTTTCTCAGCAAATTTCTTCATTGAAACTGTAAGAAATGGTGAAGTTAAGGTCAGAAATTTTGTACAATAAAAATTTGTGAGGTCTGTTAGAACCGATACATTGCATGGAAGATAAGCAGAATTTTTGGGGCAAATAAAGTCTGTTGACTGATAAAGGATAATAATAGTTATCAGAAAGGAGCAGCTTTAAACTGGCTTAACATTTGTGGACGATTTCCTCACTTATTATTATTATTGGCTTTTTTGCTTATTGACTTTTTTTCCTCTAAATTTGGACAAAATTTTACTGTTTGGTAGCTGAAGTCTGATTTCTTTCACAGCACTTGTTAGGGCACCATTACAGCTGTTAATGATGTAATTATGTGACCAGGGTTTCTCTGGATTATGATGGTCATGTGATGGCTGTGGCCATAAGCCAGTGGTTCTAACATAAATTATGTTACAGCAGCTTGAGTAATTACTAAAGAACATTTGGTAGGATGCTAGCGTTTCACTGGATGAGGCTTATGACTAGCTTTTATGTGTCAGTAGATCCCAGATGCATAATTACAACCAAATGTACTGCAATTATCACTGAGGCTGGGCAACAGAGCTTACAACTTAGGGCTGAATTGAAGATCTGAAGTTTAAGATTTCACGTGCAGTTACGCTTTAGTGTTCCAAGTTAAGTACAGTTTGTAAACCTACCAAATGAGTCGGGAAAAGAACAAGGGGACAAATTGTGAGAGCCATTTCAGATTTCTGTTAATTTGCAAAAATATTTTTTTACTTGGGAAAATACCTGAAGTAATTCCCCACAACAGCTGTGAAATACAAATTCAACACCTAATTTACTTCAAAAAACATGTTTACCCCACTACAGAGAGCTTTTGCAACCTAAATTAGCCGAATTTAACCTCAAGTTTCCACATTAAGTTTAATGACTCTGCTGAGCATTAAAACATTATTTTACTAAATGATGGCAACATCATAAGCACAGTTTCTCTCACAGAGCTGAGATGACTGAAAAATGAGGTGAGAAGATTTGGGAAAAATCAAACTGGGGCAAGACACTTCTGTATCTTTTGCCTAACGGCAGCAGGGTGAACAGGCTGTGGCTGGGGTGGGTGTTGTCTTTTAGGATCCTCTTGGCTCTATGCAGGCATCTCACCTCCCCGATATCACTGATGCTTGGTAGATGGGTACCAATGACGTTTTGGGCAGTTTTAATCACTTGTTGCAGAGTCTTCCTGTCCTGGGCCGTGCACATCCCATGCCAGTTTGTGATGT
>JAPZDY010000012.1:6312480-6329107 GCA_029783645.1 Ctenochaetus hawaiiensis
CGCGACCGCCGCGCGGAGGACTGAGCCTCGCGTACATGGGCCGCGCACGCTAACCACTGAGCTAAACGGCGGCCCTAAACCTCTTTTTTATTGTAATTTTTCAAGACAAACCTGAAACGTGAACCAATCCTTAAACAAATTTAGGTTGAGTGAATATGACATTACTTTTGTGCTTAAGTAACTCATAAACAGTCTGAAATCAACATGGGTAGCTTGCCTAACAGTTACATTACAGTATATAATAAAATATATTTTGCATATGAATTCTTAATAGTAACATCATAAGTATATAATAAAAAAAAGAAAAGAAATACAAGTATTTAGACGTATTTTATAGATATGTGATACTTTTATTATCTAAAGAGCAGATATATAATTATACAATATAATGACACAATTGTCTTTAAAACAGTGAAGGGCCTCACACACTGAATATCATCTTGCCATCTTTTCATAATAACGCCAGACTCACAGACACGTTCGTGCATTATTTGTGGTTCACAACATTACAGAAGCCCAAATATAGCGCGGGACAGTTTTTTATGGTCTCTGTCATCCCCTCCTAGACCTCAGCCTGACCAGTTGACATGGCTGAACCTCCGGCCAAAGAAACAGAACATGTTTTTGGTGTCATCTTTCCATGTAAGAGAACCAGTGAGCCAGTTAAGTAGCTGCTTAATGTTTAAGCATTAAGCACTTATGATTATAAGACATCTAGACATGTTGGCTACTGGTGTCTTACTGTGTTAATGTGACACACAGATGGCAGAAAGAAATCATTAGCATTAAAACTGAAGAAATCATGATTCTCAGGTAAAAAAAAAAAAATAAAGGAAAATCTTTTCTTAAACATGTATTGTATTTCAAAAAAAAACATGGCAGCAGATCAGCTCTAATATTTGCCACAGTCTATATCATTACTATGTAAACTGTATGACTTAAATAGTTAAAATTCATGTTGAACTTATGAGAAAACGATAGCTGAAGCCATATTTCTTCAGGTGTGACATGTTTACAGCTGTTGTTATTGCTGAAGGCTGAAGTTCACTGGTTTAACTGTCGGGGCAAGAAAGGTTTGGGACGTCAGGAGAACTGGCATGCAGAGGAAAATGCATGACAAGGAGGTCTTTCACACCTCTCTTTTTATTTCTTTCTGTCTTTATTCATTTGTTCAGTCTAAACTTGGGTTATTTGCTAACATCTATATAAAAAACAATACAGTAATCCAGGCTTATGTTACTGGAAACTATATAATGTAGTTGAGTATATTGTAAATATAGTCAGCTACATCATTGTCATCATGTCATCATCATTTGGTAAGGATGTTTATGTTGTAGTTTTTAGCACTTGCTGATACTCTTTATCATGTTTCACATGTTCACAGGAACATAAGAAACTAACAGATGCCCCATTTTTGGCATGACATCTGATGGGAGGGGACAATATGACGCACCTATACATCATTAAGGCCTGATGGACAGCGGCTGGAAACATTTACGGCGTGTCCTAAAATAATACAACAACCCTCGACATGACATGCAACTGGAATACCAGAGGCTTTAATAAAAGAGACAGGAGCATTCGAGGGCTGCAGCCTTGAACCATGACTTCAGTGCAGCTGCATCCATCTGTAGGTTTTATTCAAAGCCAAATACTGTGCAGCCTTTTCTATGGCAACCTATTATTAAATACCCTGGTATGTGTTAAATGACTCTTTCAGTTATAGAATAGGACTTTTTGCCCTGAAGTCAAACTGAGTCCATAAACATCATCATCATTTGCATAAATTAATACTCCAGAGTTTCAAACTAATGTTGACCATTTTAAAAAATCTTTATTTATTAACTGAAGTTGGCAGAATGGTAATTAATATGTCCCATGTGTTTTCCAAAATGTTTTACTTTCACTAAATATAATAACTAGAAATGAGCCTGAAGAGGACTTACAAATGTTGACAGCACTCTGACATTATCTAAACATAAAAAATGTTGACTCTATTCAAAATATTCATCAAACTATTTGACTTGCTTGATGATAATGCACTTTTTAATGCACTTTTTTTTCAAGTTAATAGCAGTGTGTGGTGTGTAATCAAATTGTGCTATACATGCTTTATCACTTGTGTACTGTTTTATATACACTGCCATTATTATCCATCTTGCTTGCTTTATTTACAGAACAATAATTAAAGATCACATTATGGAGAAAAACACTAAACTTTTAGGGTTAAACAGTCGCATTAGCATTACACCACACTTTGAGCACACAGCAAACCTAATCAAGTAAACTAATGAACTCTCATATATCTAGATTTTGGTCTCGTTAAAATGCATGTAACCCTTATTTACATCTGGTTTATGGTAACAAATGATTCTTTAAGAGGTATTTAACCTGGTCATGGCCCACCCTTCACTGTGCCCCCCTGCTATACCGCCCACTCAACCTCCAATGTCTTTGGAGTCACCACGAATACAAAAAAGCCTAAACAGCTTTTGGCAGTCACTGGGTCTAGTCAGTAGAGGAGCATCAAGCGCAGACTTGCATGCAGTGGAAGGATCTATTACACTGAAAAATTAGGAGAAGGAACAGTGTGACCAGACTGCTGCCTGAAAGGGAACAGAGCTGAGAGCACTGAGGACTGAGAGCAGGTAGGTGGCCCTTGAAAAAGAAGGCTGGATAAGAAAAAAGTTCAGAACAGAGACAAGAAAAGGATTACAGTCCACTTGTTGTGAGCAGGTGCACAAATAGGTGCAGTAAAAAAAACCTCTGAATTGTTCATGTGTTTGTTTGTGTGCACTGAAGACATGCATCTGTTTTCTATGCCGAAGGAGCAAAGTGCTTTCTCAGTTGCTCAAATTACACAGGATGTAACCACATTAATAATGTAGATAAATCTTAAACATTACATAGGGTTCAGTTACATCGAGGACATGCTAATTTGTTGTTGGAGCATGAAATCAGTTTAATAAGGCATGCAGGCTTCTCAGCTTGAATTTCATGGTTTTAAATCTGGGAAGCTGTATCATAGCAGTGAGGTCAGAGCTGTGAGCTTGTTGAGTGATGACTAACTTTAGATGGAGGTATTAGATCGATATGTAGCCTCAGCTGCATAGAGGGTGTGGGTTGTAGTTTGGCAGAAAATAGGATTTCTTTTCACATTAGAAGAAATACGTTTTCACATGACTGTGGCTGATGCTGTTCACTCTGTAGTGGTTCTTACTAACTTGTTTTCCACACAGTGTTTCTGCAGGAGGCAGTAACTTAAATATTAAGTTGGGCTAACTATATCTGAACGGACAATGTCAAAATAACAAATTAGACTACAAAGTGAAGGATAATAAACACACTTTCATCACACATTAAAGATCCTTACATATTTTGAACAACATTTATGCATCAGACCTTGTCAACCCTTTTACAGCGACTGAACAAACGAGCAAATCCACTGGGAAGTGGATTTGAAGTAATAGCACCATTAGCGCTCATGTGACACCAAAAGACCTTGTCATCAGGCCCAGTCCTGTGTGAGCTCCACAGCTGAAGCCACTTTCTATCTTGTACGCTCAATGGCTGTCAGTGACGTGAAGAAATGCAGTGAGAGGACATTCGAGAAGCTTCCAGATGCCCATTTCAAGAGTGTTCGGTCAGCGGTCCCATCATCTGCGAGTGGACGGCTGGGAATCACTAAGACATGTCACATACTACTGACACATTACGCATAATTTGTTTGTCTGCTGTGCAGCATTAACGAACTTCATATACCAACGCTGGCATCTTCTGAAGACCATTACTGTACTTTATGTCATTAATACTAGAGGAGGTCAGCTTTAAGTAATGTCGAGGGATGTTGTAGACGTGCAAAGATGAAATTACAGTCAGACATCACAAGGCTTGACCATGCTTGGACAGCAGAGGAATCACACCCTTAAAAACATTAATTATTCTGCTGATGTCAGTGTTGAGTCAAGCGGAATTAGATATGAGACAAACTGTCAAAACACTATAGGAGCAAATAATAACTGTCACACTGATCTTCTTAATTAAGACCCTAACATCATATTAGCATAACAAACCTATCTGTCACATATATTTCTCATTTCTGATTGGGTCAGCAGAACAAAACAGAGCTACATCAACCATGATATCGGCAATAAAAAATAAAAGAAAGACATGGGAAAGCAAGTGCAAACTTTGAGGGGTTGACTGAAGGTGACAGGCAGGATATATTTTCTTTCTGCTACAGTGGTCCAACATTTCAGATAGCCTGTCTCTAATTTTAAGCTTGGTGAGTTGTTATGTTGCTTGCAGTGACAGCCAGTCTGCCTACATACTGGTTATGTGTGGTGATGTTATGAAGCATGGTTTTTATTTTTTTTTAAAGCAAAAGCAAGTGTTTACTGTAATGCAGCCTGCGGCAACAATCTTTAAAATCTCAGGAAGAGTGACAAGGAAAGACGATCAGGTTCTATTGACATGTTGTCTACAATGTCCTCACACCCACAAGTCAGAAATCGTTAAATTGGAGGGGAGCTTCAGCCAAACATTAAACTATAAATGTAACAAGCTAAAATGGCAAAACTATTCAGTGGGAGGGAGGAGGAGTGGATTTCCTTTAATGCAAAAGGACTCCTGCCAAGATGTCTCCTGTTGCAGGCTGTTTTGCTTTTACCATATGTGTTGTGCAGTTCATTTTCAAGATCCACCAAGAGCCAAGATTGCTGCTGGAGCCCACAACCTTTCTGAACATATGCTGGAGCATGTGTACGACTAAAAATAAAACACTTTCTTTCCCTGACAGCAGATTTCATTGTCAGTGGGACATCAGAACAGACTGTAAATATATGCATTTGGTGAAAACATTTGCAAGTTAAAAACATTAGCTGCTTTTTCGTAAAAAAGACAGGACTTCTCATCAAAAGACATTTTACATTTGAGAGAATGTCCTATTATCCTTAACATGACTTTTCACAGCTCTTTGCTATAAGCAATTGGTCTTACATCATCACAGACAGGCAGATTATCTGAGATTTGAGTCTTATGTTCTTCATAAATAATAACCAACAATGTTTTTTTGATTATTTGGCCATTAAAATTTAATGTTACATTGGGAAAATTTGAAGTTTTCAGGAGCTTTAAAGATTTAGAGCAGTTGGAGCAGGGTGAGTGCACATGCTGCTGGAACACTTTAAAAAATGAAAAAACCTTCAGTAAACAAGGCAGCACACACAAGGTGTCTATTACAGAAGATGGATACAAAGAATCGAGCAATCAATAGTACATTTTCATGCATAGTGAGCTGTACACTGTCACATGCATTTTAGCTAAAAGGTTAAATATGTGCATTATTAATATTTGGCCAGCTATGACAGCACTGTAACAAATAAAACAAAATAAATATAATAATGACCAAAATCTTTGATGTTTTGCCTTAGGAGAATAATCAATAACACCATCATATAAGCTAAGTAAACACAAAAGTGCAGGGTCATTCATACTAAGCACAAAAAGCAGAATTCAAACAGAACTCACCTCCTCATGTAAACAATGTTTTCTGAAACTTTGTGTTTAGCTTCAAAGTTATAATGACAATAATATCAATTGCCCATACATAACCACACCTTCTTTAAGTCCCTGTCCAATGAGAAGGTTAAGACCCTCTTAACTTGAGAGTCATTAGGTCATATTTTACAAGAACAAAAAATAGTAATGGCATGAAGTGATGCTGATGTGACCTTTCATAACAGAGAAGAGATGTATGACTCATGCAGCAGTTAAACAAGCATCATATGAGTCAGTTGTGATCCTTATAAGAGTCATATTACACCTGATCTTTTTATTTAAAACTATTTTGGTATTGTTAATAAGAATATCAAGCATATAACATTGGTGGTGAGCAGGTTTCCTCTAACACTAAAACTTTGATTCTCCCCAATAAATAAAAATATTATGAAATAGTAATTTTTTGGTTGAATCAAGTGAAGTGAAAACTGCAGATATGATGAAAATTAAAGTGAAAGCTGCATGTATTAGTATTAGTATTAGTATTAAAAACATTACCTGCTTTTTAAAAGCCTGTGGAAACATTGAATTTCATCTTGTATTTCTATTTTATATTATTTTTTTTTCCCACAAATCAATAACCAGGTAAGGAAAGCTGTAGCAGTGGTAATGTGTGCAGCATTTTTAGACCTAAGCTTAACTCCGCACCTGGTTTATTTAAGGCTTCAACAAGTTCCTTGCTTAATTAACACATGCCAAGAAAGGTATTCATCTCATGTCGAGGCCAGCAGTTACTGTAAATGACATTGGTTGCTGCCTCTTACTGACTGGTCAGAGTAACTGCAGTGTGCTTTAGAAAATACCATCAGAGCAGTTCAGAGCAGCTGATTAACTCCTTAAAAATATAGGTATCAGGCATCTGCTTCAAATTTCAAATAGAGAAGGAGCAAGTAAAGGCAGTGTTACAAAGAGCGACACCTCAGCTCTGAGGAGGCTGCCAGTCAGTCTCCCTGATTTGCTTTTGAGCCTTTGTAGCTAAAAAAAATCCTGTTGTATCTGCTGTTTGTTTGCACTGCAGGGCCCTCTGAATCAGCCGAGCTTGAGAGGACGCCAAGATGTGGAAGAAGTCAAAGGTGACCGATCCAACTGCCGCTGGGCAGGCGGGTAAGTGCAGGGTGATGGATTCCCTCCCTGGTTAGGTCATTCAAGAGGTTGGTATTGCAGCTGTCTTCACCTGTATCTCCCCTTATTCCATGGAAAAATTGACTTACACAACACATCTTTGTACAAAATAAAGATTTATGTGGCACTGTATTCAAAAGAGAAAAACGTGCAAGAAGAGAAAACACCTGGAAAGCCAACAATGTCACAGACCACATGAAATCTGTATCTACAAAATACATCAATTTGAAGACGTGGAATACCCAAGATGTCTGCATAATGCTATGTCATATCAAGGGCTGAACATTCCCACCAAGAGGAAATGAAGAAGAGCACCACATTTTTTTTAAAATCCCTACACTGCACTGAATTTGTCCATGACGTCAAGAAAAACTCAGCAGCAAAGACCATGAATCGGTCATCAAGAACACAGTACTTCTCAGTGGAAACCTCTGGTCATCTGAAAAACAGGCAGGAACAAGTTTGAATATGGCTCTGGTCATATGAAGACATTGGTCAAATAAAAGATCGCAGGTGTAAAAAATGCAAATGAGGTGAAATCACTGAAAGAAAGCACGCTGTGAAAAAAAAAAATCTTCACAACAAAAGTAAGTCTAAGAAATATTTTGAGTGTTTCTGCAGAACAGTACTAAAATACAGCTGATGGAATGAAAGATGAGCTGCAAAAATCATCATGAGGATCAATTCTACGATCCCAAGCTGCTTCCACAGTTGAAGAGAAAATTGAAAATGAAATGGTGTTCCTGTTTGATAGAAGACAAAATGAAGCCTTGGTTTAAATCAATTTGCAACAAATAGCTTTTCCACAAAGTATTTGTTTATAATTTCTCTCAAGCACTGCGCAGGAATCATCCTAAGATGTCAGCCATGCCTGAGCAAGCTTCAGTTAAGTCTAATCAGCAGTTGCGCATCACAACATTTCACATGCTGCTTTGACAAATTATTGCTAACATTCTGTATTACATTTTTGTCTATGACTAACCGTTTCTCGTTGTTGGTACGTCTCTGAATATTTTGTTCTACCCACGTTGTCTCTGTGTTTGTGCCTCCCATTCATGGGTTAAATTCTGTATATTGTGGTGTTTTATGTTTTCTGTGTCCATAATCCTGTCGAAGTTCCAATCTGCCATGGTGCTTTTGTCAGGATTAATATTTACCTGTCCTGTTCCCTCTCCTGCTGTCACGTTGCGCGTTAAGTCGAAGGTTCTGAAGGAGTTCACCATGACGACAAAGGTATGCGAGCATAAAAAGAACTCAAACCACACAAACGAGTCACCTTCTGTTAAGTGCATGACTCCATGTTGGGTGAGTTGCATGTGTGATGTGGTCTTCATCATTCCTTGAAAGGCGTCATCCAGTGTGGATGATTGAACTTTCATTTGACAACAGATAACTGTTGTCAGTGTTTATTGTGACATTCTCAAAAACCTTGAATGAATACAGGCTCAAGGCTGTTCCTAGAGGACACTGTGACTGATTTCTACTTTATTTCATAATCTAGGGGAAAAACTTTTAAAACTTATGTACACATGCTTGCCAGTCCTGCACAGTAGGTGTTCACAGTTCAGTCTCAATAGTGGTGCCCTCCTGAAGTCTAACTAACCTCACTGGCCACCCCTGTGGCCCCTCAAAATCGTACATATCTTTAGTTCTAAACATAACATAATAATTATGAATAAAAAGGCTGAAAATAAATTATATTTGAGGCCTGTTTTTATATCATCATATAGTAGTATATCAACAAAGTATATCAACATACGCCATACAACATAAGATGAGCCACATTTTTAAGATACCCTTCTCTGTATTCCTCTTTTCATCCCAGGACCAAGTTATCCTTGGCTTCAGTGTAACGATCAAGCACTGTCACAGACACAAAATTGCATTTTCTGCATCGTAGAGGTTTATAGCAGGTGTAAGAGAACTGTGTGATGTCCAGTTAGCACAAAACATTGAGGTCCCGAGGTGATCAGCTGGTATGACACCCATGACCTCTGGAAGCTCTTAGACTCACAGAACTCTTGACAACTTCTGTTTTCTTGTAGCAATAACTGAGATTATTTAAAGCAACCCAAATACAAAATGGGCCATGGATGGCTCTTGTCTGTCTCTATTAGGTTTTATTAAGTCAAATTAAGAAATTAGAAATACAAAGTTACAAAACTGTGACTCATGCAACCCAGGAAAATTTAGACAACTGACAAAATCTAACTGCACTGGAAATGAACAAATGAAAAAAGCCATAGTTTCTGTTTTTGCTTTCCAGCTACAAATAGGACAGCTGAGCTGCAAACAGCAGCAATGTAACTGCAAAATGCTGAAGCCAACAATGGCAACTATCCAAAGCTTCGCTGATGAAAATGAACAAAACAGTGGGAGCATGTGGTGACTCAGCAGGTTCTATAAAGCTTTCTGAGTGTACTCTTTATCATTCATTCATTCATTCATTTGTTCATTTATTTATTTGGAAAGGCAAGTCAGGTGTACTTACAAAGCACCTTTCATACACAAAGGCGCTTCAAAGTGCTTTATAAGCAAAAAATGACATGAAATAAGAAAAACAAATTTAAAAAGGTAAAAGACAAAATAAAGATGAAAGCACAAAGCAATAATTCAATGAAAGCTCAGCACTCAAGTGCAGTATGTAAATACTTAATATTCAGTTTTAAAAGTGGCTAGAAAACTGTAAGTTTGTTTCAGCTCTGTGCAACTTTGAGGTCAACATGTGCAATATGAGAAAAAGAAATACATGTGGTCAGTCCAAGTATGTTGATAGTATTCCATCAAATTCTTTTTGCCAACTGATCTGTGAAATCAATGGCTGGTTTAAGAACACAGCTTTAATTGCTGCTCTAGACTAACAGGCTGATCAATATTTTCCATGCAGACATCCCATTTACAGATGTCTGTTTCATCCCTGTGCTTCCACAGCATGGATGTTCTGCATGTTAACTACAGCAGAACTCATGTATTGTTCGAAGAACTCTGCTACACACATGCAGGGCATTCTGTTATGTGTCACCTGCCACAAGCCAAGACAATAATTAAAGATCAGGGATCTCTGGACCAGCTAGGGATGCTCCCCCTGAGATTTCTGTGGGTCAATCCATATTTGTTTTATATATATTATTTTCTAGGACCAAAGCATTTAAACCTGCACTGATGTCTAATTTTAATTTTTTTAATTTTTAAGATGAGCATTATGTCATTTTTACCCTACAAACTTATGGAAACTGCAGAGTGCTCACAATTTAGACTGAACTGTGCTGGAAATAAAAATATATACTCTATAGTTAAAACATGAACAGAGTTTAAATTAATTACAGATGGTTTAATGAAATACAGTTGTATTAATTCCTTGTCCAAATATTATTAGTATAAAAATACATATAAATGTATATTTTGTTTGTCAAAAAACATCTTTTTTCAAATTCTTTCAATGCTTTATTTATACACAAAATTACAAAAGATTATATCAGCACTCCCTGGATAAGCCACAATTAAGAGATAAATATAATCTATCACATATTCTTATTAATATTAACCACTTCGGTTTTCAACATGACATAAACATCAATGTTTATGTCAAGGATGATGAATCTGTTACAACAGGGACAGTAAGCTTATTAAGCCTGCTACTTATATAAATAAAGTAACTTGGAGGTGCATGTTTTCATTAGGATTAAACACTCACCACTAATAACAGGAGTCCAAAGTACATTAAAAATGTGTTTAATATGTTTAAAATTTCTCCTGATGTGTATATTAGACAGCCCAAATTCTTAATGAAAGGTTTCTGATTATCGACCCCTCTGCTCCTACAGCATGTACAGCTTATTATGAGCACTCTAAACCATTGTGGGAGCTGTAGTGTAGTGTCAGAGCAAAGCTGCCACATATGATATGTAGAGTAGATGTAAATTAACTCACTTGCATTTGGTTTAGTTTTCGTTACATACAAGAACAAGTGCAAACCTTTGGCAAGGTCAGATTTTAGGCGGCAGAGAGAAAGTCATGCTTAAGAGCTTTTGTATTCACCCATTAATATGTTACACAGTCTATGGGGGGAAATACTAGATAATGCTGAAAATTGCAAATAAATAAATTAATAAATTTGAGCTTATGGGAATATTTGGTAGCAGTTTTAGAAAAATGTGATTGTAAATATGAGTTTAAACTGACAAATATATTGTTGATTAACTTTCCTAAATCTAAATTTAAATCCAAATACAGCCTTGGTAAGCCTCACTTAACAATGCCTTTTTCTGTCTTCAAAATACTTGTTAAGTTCACGGTAAAAGATAAGTCATCAACATTTTCACACTCTGAAAAATATATTACACATAATATGTCTTTACTCTGTCCCCTTCATGCTATGCTTTTCTAATTGTTTTTCATTTTTATTATTTGATCAGGGATAAGGAAGAAGTCCAAAGTGCCCGGTGTCATGATAACACAGTTTAAGGAGGAGCTTCCAGAGGGAATGACAACCCCAGATTTCACCCGCAAACCCATTGCTTTAACTATCCAGGAAGGTAAGCCTATACATCTCTGAGGGACAGACTCAGGTCCAACTTAAAGAAAAACTTTCTATCTTTTAGTTTCCCATCACAAAACTTCCACAAGGTTGTTTGCTGGACAGTGAAAAAAAAAAACTTGGACGTAAATCACAAATGGCAATAAGCAACCTGTCAAATTCCTGAGGGATGAGCAGCCATCCCTGCCACACACACAGCACGTTAGTACATATTATTCATATTATTTAGGAAAAACTAATAGTATTTTCAGCCTCTGACATATGACAGAGGAAAAGAGGAATGAGGTGTGGTGAAGCAGCTCATTTCAGCTTTCAGACTTTTAAAATGTTGTGCACACTCACATAGTTTATCATTGAGCAAAAATCTTTCTTAACATTAATCATTTCCTTCGTTTTGCTTTTTATTATAAGAAACAATTGAGCAGATTTTTTGTGAAATGATAATATGAAATGAAACGTGCAGTTTCGTAAAAAAAAAAATAATAAAAAGTGAAAAGTATGCAAACAAATTACAAAACATGTTGAACAGCATCCTTATGAAGAGTAACCAAAAGATGCTTGTATTCAGTCATTTGCGTGTGGGTAAAGTAAAGCCATCTTTACCAACAATTTAACATTGATTAATTTGTCTTAAATAAGAAAATCTTAATTTTATTCACTTCCAGGTAAATTTGCAGTCTTTAAAGCCAAGGTAGTGGGCACCCCAACTCCTACTATAACATGGAGCAGAGCAAACGGAGAAATACATTTTCACCCTGATGTGTGTCAGCAAAAATACGATGCTACAACACAAGAACATACCATTGAGGTGAGCTTTATGTGGAGAATTTGAAGTGAAAGTAATGAATACACAACAAACCCTGGAAGCATGATCACATTAGGTTTATATTCAATGGGGATACCTCAAAAAGGGATGTCCTGTAGCGTTTCTGAAGAAGGTAAAAAACAAACTGATCAGAATTAATACAGACTGTACAGTACACAGAACAGTGTGTGAGAGCTAAGTTAAAATTAACAGTTTGTCAGTGTGATAATTTGCCAAAAATGATGATAAAACCCACTGAAATAAAACCTACTTTCCCAAACATATGGAACACATGTCCGACCAAGCCCATTCTATTTGGGAAAATGTGCACAAATGTGAAATTTGACCTGCAAATCCATCTGAGCTCAGATGGAAAGAAACTCTTTGAGACAGAGAATGGCTGTAAACTTAAACTAATCTACTGATTGGGCCTATAGTTGTGCACAGTCAGCCCACATTTCCCCGGCTTTTATCTGGTGAAAATATTCTAGCAACATTATGCAGAAGGGGGAAAAAAGACATTTGGACTTGTTTGTACTTCTTTAAATCAATCACTACTATCTAGGGGACGCTTAGCTCTGAATGTGGCAGCAGGGATTCTGAAAACAGTAACATGCAGATGGCAGAAGGGGAGAAGTATGCCAACTAAAATAGTCAGTCAAAGCCAGGCTTTTACCCACAGTCTACATCCAGTGAATATGTCAAGGCTCTGACACGAAAAAGGGGAGACTGAGTGGATTTTTGTATCACAGAAATGTAATGTGACCATGCCTTAAGACTCAAACTGCTTTCAATGATAAGAGAAATGTTATTAACTCTGTGTTTGTATTTCTTTAGTTTCCTAAAGTAAGCCCTGAGGATGCCGACACCTACAAGTGTTTTGCAACAAATGAATATGGACGAGCTGTTTGCACTGTTGTCTTAAATGTTATTCAGGGTAGGACCCTCAATTATTCTTTGGATCACTCAGATAAGTTGGCATACTTGTAATGAAATGTGACAAACAGGCAATGTTTTAAAGTGAGTGTTTGTTCACAGTTGGATTCTCAATGACAAAAGAACTTCAGAAGAGAACAGTCGAAGGTGAGGTTTGAAATACGTTTTATCCCTTAAAGTTTTATCTTAGGGGGTGTGCTAATTTTCCATAATTTCTTTTTTCTTTTCTTTTTTTTTAGCAAGGCTGTTTGTATTTGTTAGCTGTCAGGTTATGGATCACTATTCTGGGGACAAAGTTATCACAAAAACAGCTGATATAAATACAGTCCTTACTCATGTCAGACACAAATTACATTCAATAGCAGTTAAACTGGCACTGCAATTATAAACACATTTATCACATTTTTACAAAAAATGCTTGGGAATGAGCAAACAGCTGTGTACAGAGATGAAAAGAGGCTGATGGTTTTCATCCAAGATATCATTACATGAAAAAATGCTGCATCTTGGTTTCTCCATGTCACAACCTAGCCCATACATTCTAATAGTAGCTTGACATTTTATTCATTAAAGGAATTATTGGAAAAAATCTGCCTGCCATTGTGCATCTGTTACACCAGCAAAATGCCACTAAGCAATATTACACACTAATCACTCTCTTAGAAATTGACTAAAAAATGTGTTCAGGAATGAGAGTCATGTTTGGCTGTATAAACTATGTTATCCCAATTGCTCTAATTTTCTGTAATAGTTTTGTTTTACTAAAAATGATCTAAATGACTTTTGGAAAGAGAAAAAGAAGCTCAGGCTAGTTTTTCCAGGTTTCTCTGGACTGAACAGTGTTGAAGAAAGTTTGTTGCAATGTGTCAATATCTAAGAAGGAAAGCATTAAACATATTTTTGTTCCGGTTCCCCAGATTTAGCAGACTCCAGGAAAAAACTTAAAAAACGGTGAGTGAAATATTCTACACTTGCAAATTGTCCGTGAAAGTCAGCAGCCATGGTATCTTTTTCATGGCAGTGTTTGCTACAGTTATTTTACTATGACTGTATGAGAGTCATTCAACGTGTAAGTGTGTACATTTAAAACTTTTTCACACTGCAGTAATCCTGATGGAACACGAGAGGAAAAGCCAATGGAGCCAGAGGAGAAGGTCTGGGAAATTCTCCTGAGTGCAGATAAGAAAGACTACGAGCAAATCTGTATTGAGTACGGTATCACTGACTTCCGCGGCATGCTAAAGAAACTCAATGAAATGAAGAAAGAGAGGGAGGAGGAGATTGCAGAGGTTTGTGGCCTTTTGATTCTTCTTTAACTCAATTATGAGCTTGTCTAATACAGCTGTTTGAACATCCTATTAAATATCACAAGGGAGACTCATTAATTCTTTTCCCTTATTTGTGTATCTTTTCATCTGCTTTTTGTTCTACTATAGTTTGTTACACAAATTAGTACACTGAAACACATTGAGGTCAGTGACGATGACTATGCAACGATTGAGCTGGATATGGACCTCAAGGATCCAAGCAGCAAACTTTTCCTATACAAGGTGAGGCATAAACTGTATCTTCAGAACTATCTTGCGGCATTAAATTATGAGTTATTTAAAACAGTAGCATGTCCCTGAATTCTGCAGGATGGCGTCATGGTTCCATTTACCAAAGAGGAAGGTGAAGAGCAGAAGCATAGTTTGAAGCAAGTTGGGAAAAAATATGTCTTCAAAATTAAAAAACTAGGTGTAGAAGATGCTGGACTCTATTCAGTGGATGTTGAGGGCGTCAACATTTTCTCCACAGACTTTAAAGGTACTTCCTTGTATGATTTCATTGCAAATATGTAAATTCAGGTACTTTTCAAGTACTACTAATACATTATTTCCCACTTAAGTTTTCAGTAAGTTGTAATTGTAAGTAAATGAGACTGGACAGGTGCCTGTCCAGAATATAATAGTATCTCCCTGCTTCTTTGTTCTTTTTTTATGTCTTTCTGTAACCATGCAGTACCTCAAGTTGACTTTGCTGTCAAAATACAAGAGGTTAAGGCAGAAGAACGGGAGGACGCCCTCTTTCAGTGTGTCCTGACTGCACCTGTGAGTGAGGTTAAATGGTTTGGCAAAAGTGCTCCACTGTCAAACAGTGAGAAACATGAAATCATTGTATCTGAAGACAAGCTTATCCACAAGTTGATTGTGCGAGACTGTATGCCTCTAGACGCTGGTATCTACGCTGCTGTGGCAGGAATTAAATCCTGTAATGCCTGGCTTGTAGTTGAAGGTAAGAAAATTATTAAGAATTTTTATCTTTGGGGATCACATTATGCACTATGACCTCTAACTGTATGCATAAATTTGGAAAATCTTGCAGATGGGGATGCATGTCATAGATTTTTTTCAGTCAATAGGCATAATGATAACATAAATAACAAAATAAAAACAAAGAAGAATTTCTTGCACCTCATGGCAAATATTACTTAGATAACAATAGAAATCATATTTTTAAATTTAAAAAAAAATTCAATTGTAAGCCAGTTAGTGCAGACTTGAAGGGAAGAAACAAAGATGCATTGAGATAATATGGATAAATTAATATTCCAATCTAACTAACAGTCTTAATCTTAGTGACATTACTATAACATAAAAAATGTTCTGACTCTTTAATTGTCTTATTTTCTAGAAAAGTATATAAAAAAATTACAAATATACTTTGGCTTTTAGAAAATTTTTCTTCATAATTACATTATATAAAAATTGAATTAAATTACATCCTTTGACGTTATCTGTCTAATTGGTTGTTGTGTCAGTACATAAAAATAAATAACTTTATAGAATCAAACACCTATAGCTTAGTACAATACAATGTCGAAAGACAGAGTTGACTGTTATGCTGAATTAAAAAAGAATATTCTGACAGCCATGTTACTTGTCATGCATGAGGTCACAAATTGGGACTGATATTATTTGCTCTATTTATGGACAATTTGAATATCAAAATAATACACGATAACATAAAAATCCTTATAACAGACAATGACTTATTAACATTGAAAATATTCATGCATCCCTACTTTCAGATACTTTTCTCTGACACTAAATAATCAAATTTTGAACTTAGTATTCAAGTATTTGCCACATTATCTTTTATAGCTGACAAAGATCCAAAAGGCAAAAAGGGTGTTCGCAAAACTACCATGGCTGGAGTCGTTAATGAGGAAGATCTAGTGAAAATAGCTAAGGAACAGCAAGAAAGATATCAGAAAGAAATGGAAGAAAAACTTGAACTTGCCAAGAAGGCTCAAGCAGAGAGAGAAGCCACAGAGGCAGTTGCCCGAGCAGAGGCTGAAGCAGCTAAGAAGGAAGAGGCTGAGGCCAAAGCTGCAGCTAAGGCTGCAGCCAAGGCTGCTGCAAAGGCAAAAAGAGAAGCAGCTGGCAAGGATGGAGCTGCAAGAAAAACTAAGAGAAAGGAAGGTGGTGCGGCTGGTGCAGGAGGAGCTGGAGGTGCTGGAGGTGCTGGAGGTGTAGGAGGCGCTGAGGGTGCTGAAGGTGCTGGAGTTGCTGGAGGTGCCGGAGGTGCTGGAGGTCCTGGTGGTGCCGGAGGTGCTGGTGGGGCTGCAGGAGTTGCTGGTAAAGGCAGAGGGGTTGGTGCTGGTGCTGGTGCTGGTGGGGAAGGAG